>CM060326.1:59896510-59904010 GCA_030674155.1 Stramonita haemastoma | reverse complement strand
AGCGACTCATTTCGTGGTGGAGCGCCACATATATCAAAAGATGAAAGATGGAGAAACATTCTTCCCAAAAGTAGTTTTTTTTTCATGATCATAATGCGTAGCACAACTGGCATCTGAAAATGGATAAACCAGTTGTGTTATGTGGTCTCTTAATACATGGCATGCATGCCCCTGTTCACGTTGGGGGGACGGGACAGCCTGGTGGTCAGAGTGATGTGCTCGTGATCTGTTGACCCGAGTTCGAATCTCGTTCAAGAGGATTTTTCTCCTGGGGTTAAGATCAGTGCCGACTCCACTCCCTCTTCCCAAAAGTCTTTTGGATGAGACTATAAACCGAGGTCCCGTGTGCGAACGCACGCAGAACATCTTACGCACACGTTAAAACTCGTTCCGCTTTTCGGAAGAGTAGGCCATTGTGTGCCGGTGGGAGCGGATGACAAAATGTACACTACTGCATATACACGGGGACTGGATGTTATAAAAAAAAAATAATAAAAAAGCACGTAACTGCTTATTCCACTATCCTCAAAATGAAAGAATGATAAAAAAAAAGTTGACTCGATAGCGGTTGTCCTGATTTTGAAGCAGAGAGCCAACAACCACTGCACTCCCCTTTCTCCTCCCTACGGGCAACGACAATAACAACAACAACAACAACAACAACAACAACAACAACAACAACAAAACAACAACGAACAAGACGCAAAAAACCCATATACCAATAACTAACGACAAACACTAACATCAAACAACAAGTGAAATCCCACCCTATAACAAAGCAAAGAACACTACCACCACCACCACCACCCTTCCCACCCCCCGCAAAACAAAACAAAAACGAAGAAGAAAATGATTTCTTTGGCAGGTTTCTTCATTTTCACAGCCAGCAAGGTTTTTGTCTGTTCACTTCAAAGGGAAGAGTCAGGTCAGGTCAGGTCAAAGGCATGGTCCTTACCTTTTTTTTTTCCTTAAATGCTGTGACTGAAAGATTTTTTTTATTCTTCAGTTTTTTTTTGTTTCTTTCTTGTTGTTTGTTTTCTGTTAGTATATATATTTTTAATTTGAATCTGTGATCAATTTTTTTCAATGATGGAGAGGTTGTAACTGGCACTTGCCGTTTAGTTTCTTCCACTAGTTTCTATCATTATTTTTGTCTAGTGGGAATTGCGTCTCTTATGAGATCCAATGAGATCCAGCTCAGTGGTCAGAGCACTCGCTTTCCCCAAGCTAAGGTTAAGCAGCATCGAGTGTGGTTACCAGTAGGATGAGAAAACGTTTGCGAGCCTCGGCTTCTGCACAGTCCCCCAGTTACCCAGCTGTAAATGACTACCTGCCCTCTTTAGGGACGGACAGGGAAGGTAAAGCAGTAAGGGAGAGGAGATGGGCGCCGCCCTCAACATGCTGGCCCCTAGAGAAGCGAGGTCCCTGATCCCTCACTCCCCTACGACCACATAGGTTATGGGACACCTTTACCTTTTACCTTTATGGGATCTAAGTGGACACCTTTACCTTTTACCTTTATGGGATCTAAGTGGGACTTGTTTTTATAACTTATCTTGCCTGCGTCATCCACTCTATGTGTGTCTGGCAATGACTGTTTGGCCATTGTTTATCCACAGGAGCGACCTTGCTGTATAACACTCTATGAACATGTGGCACTACGATTCACTTGAGTGACATAGATAGATAGATAGATAGACAGACGAGAATAGAGAGATAGACAGACAGACAGACAGACAGATTATAGATAGATAGATAGATAGATAGATAGATAGATAGATAGTAGTAGACAGACAGACAGACAGACAGACAGACAGACAGACAGACAGACAGTCAGACAGACAGACAGATACATACATACATATACATACATACAACATACAATACATACATACATACATACATACATACATCATACATACTACATACATACATACATACATAATACATACATATACATACATACATCATACAACATACATAGTAGAAGACAGGCAAGGCAAGGCAAGCAAGCAAAGCAGCAAAATTTTATGAGGATAATAGATAAGCACTCTGTCTTTTTTAATCAGTCCGCCCTTTTCAGGGAAAACATCAGATAAAGATCTAACAGTAAACTATATGCTAGTACAAACAACATAAAGGAATAAGGACATAATACATAATAAGAATAAAAATGCACACTTTCAGAAGACGAAAATCAAAGCCCAATAAAATGATTGATTATAAGAAAAGAGAAGCGTTATAGATAAAGAGCAACAAAGAACATAATGAATAAAAATTAGCAACCAAGAAAGTCCACCCAAATACTTAGCTACAACATTGTTACAACTCATAACACAAATGATCGAAGAACTAAGGAAATACATGATATAATGATGACAATAAGAATAATCAACAATAGTGATAATAGTATGATAATAATACACGTAAGAGAGAGAGAGAGAGAGAGAGAGAGAGAGAGAGAGAGAGAGAGAGAGGAGAGAGAGAAGACGAGAGAGCAGAGAGAGAGAGAGAGAGAGAGCAGAGAGAAGAGAGAGAGAAGAAGAAAAGAAAAACAGAGACAGAGATTTTACCACACATAGGATGAGGCAGTTTATCCCCCTTCTGTTCAGCCATTTTGATACTGAGACCCCCTGCTGTGTTTTTCAAGTTGTTCCCCTTTGATCCCCTGAAGGGGGGGGAGGGGGTGTCAGTTACCATTAAGGCCACACTCTGAACTTTGAAACATGACGGAAACAGTGTTGCATCTGAAAGCACCAGCTTCAGTTCTGAACCCTGTCGTAAATGTCAGTACGTCAGTGTAGCCCATATCTCAAAGTGCCTCAGATCGTCAGTTATATTGGGTATTGCCTAGCTCACTCTGTTTCTTCTTGTGGTTATGTAACATGGCGAAAGTCGGATCGTATTTCTTCTTTCTCTTTTCTGAAGCAAATGCATTGTTTTCTTTGTGTGTGTGAAGGAAGCAGAAGCGAGGAACTTATGAGTAGTTTGTGCTGTTATAGAAAACCTCTAGCTGAAACATTTACATAACTGCATACACACGGGGGACTACATATTTTTTTTAAAAGCACATGAGTGCTTATTCCATTATCTTCGAAATAAAAGAATAAATGAATAAATAAATTCTGTGTGGTGATGCGTGCGTGTGTGTGTGTGACAACAGACTTCTCCCTTCCTCTTCGGATGTGCCTAGTGGTCAGAACATTGCTCTGCATTGCGACCAGGTTCGGTCGGTCGGGGATTTTTCTCTGGATAACATCAGTGCTGACTCATTCCCCCAAATGTCCTTCGGTGAGACTTTAAACGAGCCCTTTTTCGAACGTCACGCAGAACACCTTGCGCACCGTTAACTCCTGTTCCGCTTTTCGTAGAGTGGCCATCGTGTGCTGGTGGAACAGATGGCATTTACAAAACTGCATACACACGGACTGGATGAAAAGCACGAGTGCTCATTCCATATCTCGATATAAAAGAATAAATCAAATCAAATCTCTTTCAATCGCTCACTTACAACACACACCACACACACCTCTCTCTCTCTCTCTCTCTCTCTCTCTCTCTCTCTCTCTCCTCTCTCTCTCTCTCTCTCTCTCTCTCTTCTCTCTCTCTCTCTCTCTCCCTCCCTTCCCCCTCTCTCTCCCTCCCTCCCCCTCCTCCCCCCCCCCCCCCCCCTTCTCAGCACCGGCGCATCAATGACAGCATCAAGGTAAATACTACGTCCCTTTTATGTGTGCTCATCCTAATTCTCTCATGGAACCTTTTCCTACGCAATGTCTGCCCCTCTGGCAAAAGGCGGCACTGTTTGATCCATCTGCTCACTGACTGACAGCCTGCCGCACTGCGCTGCACTGCGCTGTAATGAGATCAGATGGAGAGCAGATGAAATAAAGACGACAACTGTGCCTACAAACAGATTAAAAAAAAAAAACAGAAGAAGAAGAAGAATTAAGAAGAAGAATTGCGAAGAAAAGAAGATGAAGATGAATTGCGAAAAGAAGAAGAATTGCGAAGAATTGTGAAGAAGAAGAAGAAGAAGAAGAAGAAGAAGAAGAAGAAGAAGAAGAAAAAGAAGGAAGAAGAATTGCGAAGAAGAAGAATTGCGAAGAAGAAGAATTGCGAAGAAGAAGAAGAATTGCAAGAAGAAGAAGAATTGAGAAGAAGAAGAAGAATTGCGAAGAAGAAGAAGAAGAAGAAGAAAGAAGAAGAAAAGAAAGAAGAAGAAGAGAAGAAGAATGCGAGAGAAGAACAAGAAGAAGAAGACAAGAAGAAAGAATTGAAGAAGAAGAAAAGAAGAAGAAGAAAAACAGAGAAGGGAGGAAGAAGAACAAGAAAAGAAAAGTAAACAACCCTTTTTCATTTCCTGCCAAACGGGATGGGAGGCGTACAGAAAAATATACACGTCATCAACTTTCAGACGGCTCATCATGATTCCGCCAAATGTTATGGATTTGTCTGTCTATTCCTGCCTTTTTCTTTCTATTTCGAAATATATAGATTTGTTGTTCACTGTTCTGTTGTTCTCACTTCGTCAATTCTTGATTTGAGTGTTTCGATTTAGCCTGTTCCCACTTCGTCTATTCTTGATTTGTGTATTCAATTTAGCGTCTTCCCTTTTCGACGCCATTTGTCTATTTTCTCAGCGTTTGTTTAATCTTGCTAACGTCACTGCAGAACGTTTATCCAGAGAGAGAGAGAGAGAGAGAGAGAGGGAGAGAGAGGGGAGAGAGAGAGAGAGAGAGAGAGAGAGAGAGAGAGAGAGAGAGGCTCCCAACTTATGCACTCATAAAAATCAAAACCTTGGAAAACTTTAGCTTAAAATGTTAAACTCCACGAAACTATAGTCTGTGAAATCTCATTTAAACCACCATTTTTCCCCGCGGGGATGCGGGGGGGGGGGGGGGGGGGGGGGGGGCTGTCAGTAGAAATAGCACCCCACTTTCTGGAAATTCTGTGCTAAGAATTCCCTCTTTTCTTTCCCATTCTATGTTTCTGCCTTGTTCCTTTTCTTCGTGTCACCTCCTTCTCGTCTATTTTTGTCTTCTTGATCCATTCATTCTCTTACCTTCTTTTTCCATAAAGACTTAAAAGATTCTCTCTTCCATGCCGAAGTCGGATGTGCTGGGCATGACTTGTCAGGCGCTTAACGGCAGCACAACGCATTTTCGCTCATATGACAGACAACAATAGTTGCTGTCTGAGCATTCAAAGAAGTAGAAGAAAACCCCCGTTCTTTCCTATTTCTGTACTTCAGTTGATAACTATATCCTGTATATTACTACATATCTTAGTACACATTGCCCAAGCGAAAAGAGGCATTAAGTTATTGAAAGACTGCCATTTTCTCCAAGTAGAAAATAATCTTTGTTTTTGAAAGAGTAACTCAGAACATTATGCCACCTCCATTTTTTTTTTTTTTGGGGGGGGGGATAGAGATTTTTACGTGATATTCTTCATTACATGTATAAACAGAACTCCTGACTGTTCTGTGAATCTATCTTTCATCTTTTTCATTTTGTGTCATCTCGCTTGGTTCCTTTTAAATTGGAAGGTATAATTATTAACTTGTGTGTTAAAAAAAATTATGGTGGTTGTGTGTGAGTGAGTGAGTGAGTGAGTGTGTGTGTGTGTGTGCGCGCGTCGCGCGCGCGCGCGCGTGTGTGTGTTGTGTGTGTGTGTGTGTGTGTGTGTGTGTGTGGAGGGGGGGGGGTGATGACGGCGGGTAGAGGGGAAATATGGGGCTTGAATTAAATCACTCGGTTTAAAGAAAATATTCTGTAAAAAGAAAGATCATTTTGCCACAAAAACAGTAAAATATTATTATTAAAACTGTATACTGCTGCTATTGTGTAATACTCTCAAATAACCAGTTATTGTGTAATACACTCAGATAACCAGTTATTGTGTAATACCTCAAATAACCAGTTATTGCGTAATGCACTGAAATAACCAGTTATCGTGTAACGCACTCAGATAACCAGTTATTGTGTAATGTACTCTAATAACCAGTTATTGTGTAATGTACTCTAATAACCAGTTATTATGTAATGCGCTCAAAATAACCAGTTATTGTGTAATGTACTCAAATAACCAGTTATTGTGTAATGTGTTCAAATAACCAGTTATTATGTAAGACACTCAAATAACCAGTTGTTATATAATGCACTCAAATAACCAGTTATTGTGTAATGCATTTAAATACCCAGTTGTTACGTAATGTACTAAAACAGGTTATTGCGTAATACACTACCATAACCAAAATATTGTTTAATGCACTGAAATAACCATTTGTTGTGTAATACTCTCAAATAACCTGTTATTGCGTAATGCACTGATATAACAAGTTATCATGTAATGCACTCAGATAACCAGTTAGTGTGTAATGCATTCAAATAACCAATTAACCTAGTGGTCAGAACATTGCGCTGGCAATTTGACGACCTAGGTTCGATTCCCGTTCGAGAGAATTTTTCCCCTGGAGTTAACATCAGTGCTGACTCCACTCTCCCCAAAAGTTTTTCGGATGAGACTATAAACCAAGGCCCCATGTGCTAAGGCACGCAGAACATCTTGCGCACACGTTAAATCATGTTCCGCTCTTCGTAAGAGTAGGCCGTTGTGTGCCGGTGGGATAGATGACAAGATTTACAAAACTACATACACACGGGGACTGGATGTAAAAAAAAGCACATGATTGCTTTTTCCATTATCCTCTGTATAAAAGAATAAATAAATTAATTAATTTAATGTAATTATTGTGTAATACACTAAAAGAAATCACTTATTGTATTATGCACTCAAATAACCATCCATTGCGTAATGCACTGCTATAACCTTTTCTCTCGCTTATCCAACTCCTCCTTACATACGATACCCGACTTGTTTTTCTTCATTTTTTCCCCCAAGCACGTAGGGGTAACCCGGGTGTGTGTAGACTCTCACCGTTTGTTTGAAGAGGTGACTCACCTTCTGCTGGTAAAAGAAGACGGGTGTGGCTGCTTCATTGACAGACTAGACACAGAGGCTGAAGAAGGTGATAGCAGCATCAAAGGCAACGGGGATACCTACCTGCCTGCCTGCCTGCCTGCCTGCCTGCCCTCTCTGCTGTTACCTTAAGTACTGGGGAATGAAGGATTCGCCCTAGGCAAAACATACAGTACGGAAACCAAAAATACACTATAATAGGCTGTGAAGACGTAAGCAGATTGCGGTACACGTGTGTAGAACGCAGGGGGGTTTCTTGGGGTTTTTTGGGTGGGGTTTTTGTTGTTGTTTTTTTTTGGGGGGGTTGGTAGAACTGTTATACTCATCAAGAGTGAAGAAGTGTGTAGGTAAGTGTATTACCCACACTTTTTTTTGGATCGTTTGATCTGATGAATTTTGGAGAAGCTTTTTGGTTTTAACGACATGAATAACTTTTTTTTTTTAATGAAAAAAAGTTAGAACTCTCCCTCCCGGGCAAAATATGTTGCATCATATTATTCCCATGTTTGTTTATGTAAC
>CM060326.1:59869010-59881510 GCA_030674155.1 Stramonita haemastoma | reverse complement strand
CCTTTATAAAATTTGGTTTCCTTGTGGTTTTTTGTAGTGGTGGGATGGAGGGAGGATGAGTACTTAGAAAGTAGAAAGAAATAGAGGAGAGGGTGACTTCTATGAAGTTCTTGAATATCCTTTAAAAAAAAATAAAACTTCTCTTGCTCTGTCAAGTACTTGCTCTTTTGAATTTTACTTGGGCGTGGTTATGTGGTACCTGTGCAGTGACGGTGAATTTCTTGTCTGCGTCAGGTACGCACACCCTGAGCTGCTTCTATGGTTTATCAGGTACTTACACACATAAGTAATGTTTTGTCTCATGATGTAGGTATCCTACTTTGAATGCTATTCTTTCAGAAGATACCTTATTCCACCTTCAATGACATATTTGTCATTTAAATGCATTTATTCTACACCTTAAATGACATCCCCTTTCTTACAGATAACAATCCCATCTAGAACCACTTTTTTTCTCTTTTGAGGTACTGTCTCATTCTCAATGTTATCCTTTGCCTTTGAGGCCTCTGGTGGGGTAGAGAGCTGTTGTAAAGAAGCGTGATCTTATCCCTTACCTTCAAAACATTTTCTAGTCTATTCTGTCACACCCTGAATGACACTCTTTGTCTAAAGAGGCATTTATCTCACCCTGAATGACACTCTTTGTCTTATGAGGTATTAGCCTACCTTGAAAACATTTCAGGGGTGTAGAGAAGTACCCATCCCATCTGGAATAACATCCTTTGGTATGTGGAATACCTTTTCACCCAGATTATATTCTTTGTTTTCTGAGGCATCATTCCATTCTGAATGACAGTATGTCTTATGAGGCACCTATCCCACCTTGAATGACATATTTTGTCTTGGGGGTACCTATCCCACCTTCAATGGTATACTTTACCTCATGAAGATCTGTATCACAATGACTCCTTTTTATCATGAGACACATGTTTTACATTGGTGTGAAACAGGAATTATGGCCTAAAAATTCAGAAAAACACTGTACTGTCATTTCAACTGGCATAAAACCTTTAAAACCCTGGATGATGTTTACGCATAGGTTTTTTTTTAATTGCACTTTTCAGAAGTAACATTAACATTAATTGGTGGGATTTTTTCCCTTGGAATCTGAAGGTTTTTTTAAGTGTTTTTGAAGCCTTCTTTGGGATGGGCAATGTGCTTTTTCACATGATTTTTTTAAGATAAAGAATTTTGTGTGCCTTTATATATATTTTTTAGAGAAACCATTGGGTATTGAAGTTATGCAGATGAGGCCTGTTTAGGGTTTAAAAAGACTTTAATTTTGTTGATATTGTAAGAGGTTGATTGTATCAGAACAAAAAGCAGAACAAGTGATGACAGATATCATGCCATACCTCCTTATCCTGCAGTGGTGCATTTTTATTGGAAGAAAATATGGAAATGAGATCTCAGTTTGTTTTTTGTTGTTTTTTTTTAAATTTCAAAGGAACTTGTACTTTGTCTCAAGACACCCTTTTGCTGTTTTTGTAAATCACCATAATTATATTTTTATGTATATTCAATTGCTTATTATCCTACACCCCAAAAACACCAAAACTTTGCCAAAGTGTTTTATACACCCACTAATTGCCAAAGGTGTTTATTACACCCCTAATATGCCAAAGTGGTTTACTACACCCAAACGTAAACTTTGCCAAGTGGGTTTACTACACCCCAAAGTAAATTTTGCCAAAGTGGGTTTACTACACCCTATATAATTTGCCAAAGTGGGTTACCACACCTATAGTAAACTTTGCAAGTGGGTTTACTCACCAAGTAACTTTGCAAGTGGCTTACTACACCCCTAAATTTGCCAAAGTGTTATTACAACACCCAATTTAACTTTGCCAAAGTGGGTTTACTACACCCCAAACGTAAACTTTGCCAAAGTGGGTTTACTACACCCCAAACGTAAACTTTGCCAAAGTGGGTTTACTACACCCCAAAGTAAACTTTGCCAAAGGGGTTTACTACACCCCAAAGTAAACTTTGCCAAAGTGGGTTTACTACACCCCTATAGTAAACTTTGCCAAAGTGGGTTTACTACACCCCAAAGTAAACTTTGCCAAAGTGGGTTTACTACACCCCAAAGTAAACTTTGCCAAAGTGGGTTTACTACACCCCAATAGTAAACTTTGCCAAAGTGGGTTTACTACACCCCAAAGTAAACTTTGCCAAAGTGGGTTTACTACACCCCAAAGTAAACTTTGCCAAAGTGGGTTTACTACACCCCTAAAGTAAACTTTGCCAAAGGGGTTTACTACACCCCCAAAGGTAAACTTTGCCAAAGTGGGTTTTACGTAACACACCCCAAGTAACTTTGCCAAAGGGGGTTTACTACACCCCTATAGTAAACTTTGCCTAGGACACATAGTTACGGTACCTAGAATATTTTTTCCACAGTATTTTTTTCATGCTGGAGACATTGACATAAATGATGCTTTGTAGTTTTCATGCATCAGACTTTCAGGGAAATTGCTGACAGTAGACTATAGCTATTTTGCCTGTTCCAGTGAGCATTACGTTTATGATTTAGTGAATGATGTGATGTGTGTGTGCCTATATTTGTGTGTATGTGTGTGGCGTGTGTGTGTGTGTGTGTGTGTGTGTTGTGTGTGTGTGTGTAAGTGTGTGTGTAAGTGTTGTGTGGTGTGTGTGTGTGTGTGTGTGTGTGTAAGTGTGTGTGTGTGTGGTGTGTGTAGTATGTGTGTGTGTGTGTGTGTTGGTGTAGTATGTGTGTGTGTGTGTGGAAGTGTGTGTGTGTGTGTGAGTGTGCGTGTGTGTGTGTGTGTGTGTGTGTGTGTGTGTGTGTGTGTGTGTGTGTGATGTGATGTGTGAAAGTGTGCGTGCGTGCGTGCGTGCGTGGTGTGTGTGTGTGTGTGTGTGTGTGTGTGTGTGTGTGTGGGGGGTGTGTTGTGTGTGTGTGTGTGTGATAAAGGCTTTTATGTGTGGGTTCTGTATTTTGTGGGTATGAATACTAGATTACTAACTCGCACTAACCTTAGTTCTGATTTATCAGTATCGTGACTTTTTGAGGGCATGTACTCCAGAAATACTTTTGATGTTTACTGCTAATGCATGAATGGAAGGAATTAAGTGGATCTGACCAGTGTGTTTGCATACACAGTAGTCCTGCTGAAGGGTCTCTGTAGTTAGGGTGAAGTTTTGTTGCTGTTTTTGTTTTTTGTTGTTGCTTTTTTTTTTTTTTACTCCTGCATGGTTCTCCCTTAAAACCCAGCAGAGTTTTGGGACCAGCATGATACTTACTGCTTAGACATTTGAGTAAAACTCTGCTTTACTTCCTTTCAGCTTACTATACTTAGAGACCAGAGAAGGGAAAAAGAATATTCTGTCAACATAAAAGATTTTTTTTCATTTCATTGAAATATATAATTGAAAAATTATTGAAAAAAATTCTGTGAACGTAAAAGATTTTTTTTAGTTCTTTTGAAATAATTTATATTAAAATTTATTGAAGAAAAAAGAATATTCTTTCAATATAAAAGAATGATTTTTTTTCATTTCATTTTGAAATGGTTATATATTTGAAAAATGTATTCAACGGAGAGGAACTGATTTCTGCTGATTTCCATGGCATTGTGGATTAAAAAAAAAATTTTTTGATAAACATACGAGTTGCCAAATGTAAAAAGATGATAATCAGTTAGACAGAATGCAAGGTCAGCTTTGCATAGAAGCCTGTGATGATGTATTGTATTCGCCAAACTTGGAACACCAAACCTTAGACACAATGCAACAGTTGCCTTAGTTTTTGACTAGAGTTTGTGATCACACTACAGAAAATAACTGCAAGGTATTTAATGCCAGAAGTTTGATATTTTAGTTGTTTGGTATGGGTGGTTTTAGAAAATGGTTAACTTCCATTGAAAATCTGACCACTTGTTTAATTTTATTGTAACCAGATTTGTTTACCCTCCAAAATGTGTTTGAACAAACAAGTTACCCCCCCTATGGTTGATAATAATGATTGGCAGTTTCCATCTCTCTGCTTGTTTGGCTGTTCTTGTCAAGTTAGTGCAGGGAGACATTGTTTCTTTATGGAAGCTGATGGCCATAACATCACTGGCTGTTGCTGTTTTTGTTTTTGTCTAGTTTTGGTTAGGAGCGTACTGCTTTCGTTATGAAAGTGTTATTGATGTTTTGCTTTTTAATTTACCTCTGGTTTTTATGATTTTGCTTTAAAGAGATAGGAGAGGAGGAGAGGAGGCCAGAGCCAAAATAAGAAGAGACAGGAGATTTAGAAATATAAGTTTTTAATGCCTTTTGTATACTGTGAACCTCAGATGCATAGTTGACATATTTGGGGACAGTTCATCCAGTGCCGTCAATCAAATGTCAAATGTCACGTGGGCTCTTTGTGTGCTTTCCATTCAGAATGGGAAAATGGAGCTCTCATGTATACAATATAATTATGACTTTTAAAATGTCAACGTTCTAGTTTGGGGGTGACTCTGTAATGGGTGTGTTGTTGTTCATGATGCATTCTGGTATCTTGTTTTGAGTCATGTTTGTTTATAGTTTTTTTGTAGGAAGGAAAAGAGGCTGTTTGTGTTTATTTTTCTTTTTACAGGTAGTGTAGGTTTAAGTTGTCCTTTTTTGTTTTTGTTTGATTTTGTTGGAGTTTGTTTGTTTGTTTGTTTTGGGGGAGGGGGCTGTGTTTTTGTTTTTTTTTGGGGGGGAGATGGACTGGTGGGAGTTGTTTATGTATTTGCATGCTTTTTAAAGTATGTGTACAACCGGGTTTTAGAAGGCTGCTTTGATGTTTATGGGTATAGCGGCTGGTTGCTTTACCCAGGAGATCAACAGTCCACTTGATTTATCTTTAATCCTTCAACCACCATAGCCATAGTCAAAGGCTAGAACGCATGATCTCAGAGAAAAAATCTGGAGATATCGGCCCCTCAGGAACACACAAAAATCCTGTCAGAGTTGTTGCCATGGAGTCTGATAGTATCTCTTGATTTTGGTCTGGTGAACTTCTTTCGAGTATGTGCAGATAAAATCTGGGCTTCATAGTATTTTGGGGAGTGGTAGATGGTGAGTGGGGTGGAGGTTGGAAAGGGGGGGGGGGTGCCAAGTATTTAAGATTTGGTTTATTTACCTCACAGTATACTCTAGTCTGACATGGCATCGTCAATGATTTAGTTGGCACATATATTTTACTTTGAGATTCGGAAGAAACTTACCTCTTGTGTTCCTATATTCCAGAAAAGCCGGGTAAAACTGAAAACCGGGTCACCTAGAATTGGGAATGAATATTTTGTACTGTGCCCTTCTGTTTACCATTGTTTTCAACCGCCACAAAAACACCAAGGGAAGTAAGCAGCGGGTGTATAGGAGGTTGAGACCCTGATTTGTGTTTGTGTGACCTGTGTGGAGGAAACGGACTGTACAATGTACATCTGCGAGCTCAAGTGTTAACAGTTAGCGTCCACTGCCACCCTCACTTGGCAGCATGTGGTTGTCATTATTGTGACTGTGTTAGTTTGTGTGTTGGTTTGTACTGGCGTTCAGTGCCATGACTGAGGTATGAGAGACTTGTTTTGTCAAAAGGTCTGAATAACAATTTTAAACTGGAAATACAGTTTTTACCATGAAAAGGGATTCTGTTCTAAAATTACCAATTACCATTTTGTTTTTAGTTTTTTCAAGTTCGTTTTGTAAGGGCTTTTTTGTTTGTTAGGGTTTTTTGGGTAGGGTTTTTTGTTTTTTGTTTTGGTTTTTTTGCTTGTTTGGAGGAGGGGGGGGGGTTGTTGGTTTTTTTTGGGGGGATGTCTTTCCTCTTCTAGAGTTCTGACGTTGACCAAGGGTGAGATTTGCCTGTGCAACCGTTTACCCACCATCACTTAAGGTGGCTACTCTCCCATTTTGGCGCTGGTGTCTAAATACAACGCCAGTGTGGATGCAGGATTGTTGTTTTTTCAACCTAATTTCTGTAATTTTATCTTCTGTTCCTTCCTGCACGCAAAGGCCTGCTCTTCCAAAAGGCAGGATATGTTTTAATGTCTGCACAAGACAGTCTGCACAAAACCTCAGTTTATAGTCTCATCCGAAGGATTTGGGGGGGGGGGAGTGGAGTCGGTGCTGATGTTAACTCCAAGGGAAAATCCCCTCGAACTGGTGCCTGGTGCCTGTGGTGGCTCGAACCCGGGCCGTCAGATGATGAACTCAACACTCTAGCCAGTAAGCTATCCCACTCCCACGTTTTTTTTAGGGTGGTTTTGGGGTGGTGGGTGGGTTTTGGGTGGGGTTTTTTGGGGGTGGGAGGGATTATTTTGGTTTGTTTGGTTTTGTTGCATTGGGTATTGTAATATCATGACCATGCACGTCAAAAGAAACTAATGTCAAATGTGGCAAAAAAGTAATTTTGTTCCAAGACAAAAACTGCTTGGGTACCTAGATATTCTTGTTATAATGCATGAAAAATACCGAACATGCATTAAGGCTTTGTCACATCACTACCAATCTGTATAAGACTGTTTTCAAAGTTCCCATTGGAAACACACTTGAGTCTTGTCTATCTTTCTACCTATCCCTTAGTCTGGCGACCGTAGGGGCGCCCCTGAAGACTTGACATCCAGTTCCCTCCATTCCTCTCTCTGTTCTGCCTTTCTAAAAAAAAATTTGAGTTCTAGGCCAGTCCATTCGCTGATGTTGTCCTCCCATCCCTTCCATGGTCTGCCTCTTTTTCTTTCTCCTTGGACAGTGCCTTGCTGTATTGCTTTTGCAAGTCCTTTTGATCTTGTGACATACCCGTACCATTTAAGTTAATGCTTCTTTACGAGTCTTGTGCATCCATTAAAACAATACAGTAAATACCATTGCAGTACAATATGAATCAAAAATCTCTCTGTCTTTTAGAGAAGTCAGGCCAGTTATTGTCAGTGATAGGGAGGTCACGAATGTACCAGCCCAGCATGCACTCTGCGGTATAGAGAGGGATGAACTCCGCAAGGTCCCACTAGCTGAAGACACAGAGCCTGACAGTCTTAGCGCGGGCCCCCAGTGACTCTTCAGCTAGGTGTGGGAGCTAGTAGAGAGCAGGGACTCAGAAATAATCTGCTTTTAATTTTCTTTCGTTCATATCAAGATTTTTGTTCGACCTCCCTCCCTTCCCTCAAAGATCATAGTATTACTCAACTTGAGTAAGTTGATATCAAAGTTATTGCAAAGAGTTAACGAAACAAGGATAGAAAATCAATACCACCACCACCACCCTCCCCGTTGGTTTTTTTATATAAAAGCAAACAAACGCACTATTTGAAGGCTAACAATCTTCTCCGTACCAATGCTCTACATTATTGATTTTTGTTTTGTTTATGTTTTTACACAAAGATTTTTTTAAAACTCTATTAAGGGAGAGGACAGAAAGATGATTTTCGTTGTTGTTTCTTTTAGATATTGTTTATATTTATTTTTATGCCTCTGGGCTCAAGTACATGTTGCTGAGTAATTCGTGAATATATTGAAAACATGGTATTGTGGCATCTTAGTTGTTGAAAGGCTGGAAAGGGGATGGATATATTTTTTTTCGTGTTGTGTATGACTTTCTTTTAAATATCGTTTATATTGACTTTTTTTTCTATGTGGTCTCAAGTACATAATATATGAAAACATGAAAAACGTGGCATTATAGCATCTTAGCTGTTGTAAAAGATGGAAAGAGGTTGGATAGAAGATGTTTTAGTGTTGTGGATTATGTTCTTTTGAATATTGTTCATATTGATTTTGTTTCCACTGGTCTCGAGTACATGTGGCTGCATAATTTCAGTAAAGAGGACAAATTTGTGGCATAACATCCTAGTTGTTGAAAGCCTGTGTGTATATTCAGGATGTGACGACTAAATCGATCTTAGTTTCCGGTGTACGGTGTTATGGAGTTTTGTTATAAAATACAATGGTGATCATTGCAGTCTAAACAACAGTGGTGACAGAATTAAACACAAATGGTGAAGATTTACCTGCTTTTGTTTTTGGTCAAAGAGCTATGCGATAGAGACCCTCCCCCTCTTGCTCGCTCACTTTATTATTTTTATTTTTTTTTTTTTAGTATTCTCCCCCGCCCCTTTCAAATAAGAATATCATTTATTTTTTCCCCCTTTTATCCAAATGTATGATTTAAATGACTAGTATAACTTTAGACATATGAACGTAGACTGATGTTTCAGTTGTTTATTATAATGTTCTCCTGCTGGCTCCTGCTGGCTCTTTGTTTATTAGTGTTTGTGTTGTTGTTGTTGTTGTTGTTGTTTTTTTGGGGTGTTTTTTGTTTGTTTGTTTTTGGTTTTTGTTTTTGTTTTTGTTTTGTTTTTTGTCTGTTTTTTGTTTGTTTGTTTGTTTTGTTCTGGGTTTTTTTTTGGTTTTTTTCGTTTCTTTTCTTCTTCTTCAATAATCCAAATTATTTTATTGTGACTTCTGATTTTCTCTTCTGAATGAGTGCACCTTTCTCACCTATTATATGTAGTGTACTGTCGCATTTCTCTTACCTTATTATATGCAGTGTACTTATTTCTGTATGTTGTTTGGTACTGCGTATAGTTTTATTGTTTAATATCTTTTATTTTGATGTTATCCCTGAAAAGGGCGGGGACTGGATGTAAAAAAGCACATGTGTGCTTATCTATTATCCTCGAATAAAAGAATTTGCCTTGCCTTGCCTTGCCTTGCCTTGCCTTGTGTGTGTGTGTGTGTGTGTGTGTGTGTGTGTGTGTGTGTGTGTGTGTGTTGTGTGTGTGTGTGTTTTGTTGTGTGTTTGCGTGTGTGTGTGTGCATTTGTGTGTGTGTGTTTGAGTGCGTGCGTGTGTGTGTGTGTTTATTTATTTATCTATTTATTTATTCTTTTATATCGAGGATAATGGAATAAGCACTCACGTGCTTTTTTACATTCAGTCCTCATGTGTATGCAGTTTTGTCAATTTTGTCATCAGTTCCCACTGGCACGCAATGGCCTACTCTTTCGAAAAGCGGAACAGGATTTAACGTGTGCGCAAGATGTTCTGCGTGCGTTCTGCAAGATGTTCTGCGTGTGTGTGTGTATGTGTGTGTGTGTGCGTGCGTGCGTGCGTCCGTCTGTCTGTCTGTGTCTGTATTTCTCTATGTGTTTTTATGTATGTGTTGTAAATTAAAATGTTTAAATTCTCAAACAGTTTTAATTCAGCAACACACACACACACACACACACACACACACACACACACACACAACACACACACGTATGTACATACTACATACATACATACATCATCACATACACACACACATACATACATACATACATACATACATACATACATACATACATACATACTACTAAACTACGTACTACGTACCTAGCAGCATTCAACACACACACACACACACACACATACACAGACATACATACATACATACATACATACATACATACATACATACATACATACATACATACATACATACATACATACATACATACTAAGACTACTTACGTACGTACGCACACACATACACACAACACACACACACACACAACAACATACAACATACATACATACATACATACATACATACATACATACATACATACATACATACATACATACATACATACATACATATAATAATGCATGCATGCATCATGCATGCATACATACATACATACATACATACATACATACATACATACATACATACATACATACATACATACATGCATACATCATACATACACACACATACAAAATGCACACCTATACATGCACACACACACACACACACACATACATACATACATACATACATACATACATACTACATACATTACGTACTACATACATACATAACATACATACATACATACATACATAACAATATAATACATGCATGCATGCATCATGCATACATACATACATACATACATACATACATACATACATACATACATACAATACATACATACATACATACATACATACATACATACATACATACATACATACATACATACATAGCATACATACATACAACATACATACATACATGACAAACCTAATACATAGATAAAACATACATACATACTACGATACATACATACATACTACGTAATACGTACGTAACATACATACATAAACATACATACATACATACATAACATACATACATACATACATAACATACATACATACATACATGTCAGGAGTTGAAAGCACTTAAGATGAATACACAACAAGACACCAGATTGCTGGTAGATACCAATGTATGTAGTTTATGCCCTCCCCCTACAATCATAAGGGAGAAGAAACAAGAAGTTGGGCATTTCGCGGCAGACAGATGACAAGAAAATATCTTTTGGGCCTGCAAAAACTAAAGGCAGTAAGGCAAACGACAGAACACAGCCCTTAAATTGGGACATCATTCATAATTATGTATGATGTGTTTTATTTTTCTGTGAAGGGCGACTACTCAGAAATTTAACAACAAAACAACAACAAAAGACAAAACCCACAAGAACGAAGACAAAGTCACTGCAAAGTGTCATTACTAACAATTTATTCACGGTTCAGAACAGTACAATAATCATAATTATATGCCAAAGACATACATATCACGTGATGGCATGTCCAAATTCACAGTGCACGTGAAACCAGTCACAATAATTTAGTGTCTCTGTCTGACCCAGTAGTGTGGACATCAGAGACTCTGCCAGCCATACATGTGTGTGTGTGTGTGTGTGTGTGTGTATATATATAATATACATATATAATATATATATATATATATATATATATAAATATAAATATATATATATATAAATGTATGTGAAAGACCTGCACAGTGTTCGTGTGACGGCTTGGCAAAGTTCAACACGGTGTGATAACAGTCGTGATAACTGAACTTCTCTCTGTCTGACCTGTTGGCGAATATCACACAGCCTACAGGTTAAATGTCTTCAGAGGGAAGCCCTTCCCAACAGTGACAAACTTGGTGACTATGCTGTGCTGTATACTATGCATCCTTCAACCCCTACTTCGGTTCAAAGTGCCCCACTCAGAACGGTAACAGTCTTGATGACTAAACTGTGCTGTATATGTCTGCAGTCTTCAATCGCTCAGAAGTCCCTCACTGAAAACAGTAACAATCATGCAGACTACACCGTGTATGTATGCAATCTTCAGCCCCTACTTCGGTTCAGAGTCCTCTAGAACAGTGATATTCTTGACACACATGCTGTATACTATGCAGTCTTCAATCCCTCGGAACTCCCTCACTGAAAACAGTAACAACCACGCAGACTCTGCTGGGTATGTATGCAATCTTCAACTCCTACTTCAGTTCAAAGTCTGTCACTCAGAAGAGTGACATTCTTGATGACTATACTGTGCTGTATACTATGCAGTCTTCAACACCTCAGAACTCTCTTACTCGGAATACAGTAACAGTCTTGATGACTGCACTGTGTATGTATGCAATCTTCAGCCCCTACTTCGGTTCAGAGTACTTTAGAACAGTAACAGTCTTGATGACTGTGCTGTGCTGTATGTTATGCAGTCTTCAAACCCTCAGAAGTCCCACACTCAGAACAGTAACTGTCTTGATGATTTTGTTGTATATGTCTGCAATCTTCAGCCCCTACTTCGGTTCAGAGTCCTTTAGAACAGAAATATTCTTGATGGCTATGCTGTCTGTATACTATGCAGTCTTCAACCTCTCAGAAGTCTGCATTCAAAACAGTAACAGTCTTGATGATTTTGCTGTTTATGTCTGCAATCTTCAGTTCTTACTTCGGTTCAGAGTCCTCTAGAACAGTGATATTCTTGATACACATGCTGTTGACTATGCAGTCTTCAACCCCTCAGAACTCCCTTACTCAGAACACAGTAACAGTCATGCTGACAACACTGTGTATATATGCAATCTTCAACCCCTACTTCGGCTCAAAGTCCTTCAGAATAGTAACAACCACGCTGCATACTATGCAATCTTCAACCCCTCACAACTCACTCCACTCACTCAGAACACCAACAACCACGCTGTAGGCCTAAACTCTTGCTGTATATAGTCCCCCAAAACAACTAAACCAACCACAAAACCCCTCTTACTTCGGTTTCACCTTCCGCTTTCGCTCCTTGATCTTCTCCTTGAGGGAGGGCGCCAGCTTGACGGTGGAGGGCCTGTCGTAGATCTCCTCCACCTTCTCGGGGCTGGCCTTGAGGTTGTGGATGATCTCCAGCTGCACTAGCTGTCCAGACAGATCTGTCACCTCGCTCTGCAGCTGCTCCACGCGCGACGAGAAGCGATCCATGTCGCACCTCAAGGCGTCGTAGGACTTCTCGTGGTGCTCCACTTTCTCCGACAGCCTCACCTTCTCCTCCGCCTTCACCTGGATTTCTCCTTGGATGGAGTCCAGGTCGCGTTCCATGGAGGTCAGCAGTTCTTTGAGGTCCTTCACCTGTTTGTTTGAGTAGAAGGTAAAGGAAGTCAGAGGGGTGAGGTGAGTTGAG
>CM060326.1:59849010-59861510 GCA_030674155.1 Stramonita haemastoma | reverse complement strand
AGTACACACACATACGCACACAGCACAGCACAGCACAACACAGTATATACACCCAGAGCACAGCACAGTATACACAACACACACAGAGCACAGCACAGCATAGCACAGCATAGCACAGCACAGCACACACACACACAACACACAGAGCACAGCACAGCACAGCACAGCACACACACACACACAGAGCACAGCACAGCACAGCACAGCACACACACACACACACACACACACACACACACACACAGCACAGCACAGCACAGCACAGCACCACAGCACAGCACACACACACACACACACACACAGCACAGCACAGCACAGCACAGCACAGCACAGCACAGCACACACACACACACACCACACACACACAACACACACACACACACACACACACACACACACACACACACACACACACACACACACACACACACACACACACACACACACACACACAAAGCACGCAGCAAGCAAGCGAGCAAATCTTAGGACCGTTACGCCAAAGCCATTATCCGCCCCCGTCAACTGTAGAAAGAAGTAAAGAGCACACACAATAAACACAGCGCCGCGCTCTCCCCACCAACAATACAGCCCGAGTTTCACACAGAGAAATATGCTGTCACAATAGACACAATACACTACAATCACACTCCTGCTTGGCTCCATAGTCAAGTATGACCGTCATACTTTCTTGTCTTTCTTTTTTTGTCGGGTTTATTTTTTCCTTCTCTTTTGTCAATTTTCTTTCTTTTTTTTTCGTCTTCTTTCTGAATCAGAAAGACAAGGCAAACCCATATTTTCTTTCTTTCGTTTCGTTTGTTGGGTTTTCTTTTTGCGTGCTTTAAAAAAAGAGAAAAAAAGAATGGGTACGTTAGCATGTCTTTAGCTTGATATTCTCAATTTGGGTACATAGTTTCTTTTTCTTGAGTTTTGGCATTTTTCCTTATATTGTTTAATTTTTTGTATCTGTTATTCGACAAAGCTGTTGGCTTATGATCGTTTTTCGTTTTGTTTTGTTTGTCTTTTTTGTTTACCAGTTTAGTGACTTTATGAGTTGGTTTTCCTCTTTTCCATTTTGCTTTTATTTTTCTTCCCTGTCAGTATCCCTATAAAGATGTTGTCGCACACACATAGATATACATAGACTGAAAGACACACACACACACACACACACACACACACACACAACACACACACACACACACACATACATATACACACACATACATACACACACATACACACACACAGACACACACTTACACATCTCTCTCTCTCTGTATGTATGCATGTATGCATGTATGTATGTATGTATGTATGTATGTATGATGATGTATGAGATGTAAGTATGTACGAGTGTCGTGTGTGTGTGTTGTGTGTATGTATGTATTAGTATGTATGTATGTATGTATGTATGTATGTATGTATGTATG
This sequence comes from Stramonita haemastoma, assembly GCA_030674155.1. NCBI lineage: Eukaryota > Metazoa > Mollusca > Gastropoda > Neogastropoda > Muricidae > Stramonita > Stramonita haemastoma. The sequence goes on along the minus strand of CM060326.1, from coordinate 59,860,080 downwards.
TATGTACGCATGCACGCACACACACACACACACACACACACACACACACACACACACACACACACACACACACACACACACACATACATACAAAAAGCAAATCGATGCTTACTCAATGTACCATCTGAAAATAAAACTTTGACTTGACTTGACTTGACTTCACACACACACACACACACACACACACACACACACACACACACACACACACACACACACACACACACACACACGCTCATGCCGAAAGAGGTCCCTCCAAAGCTGAATATTTTTACTTCTCCACTAGACTACGAGTGGTGGTTTGAATGCTGTCTTTTCATTGAAACGAAACTCTGATATCCTGTATGCACAACACACACACCACACACACAACACAAGCACACACACCACACACACACCACTCAACACACACACACACACCACACACAGGGGCTCGCTTCCCCAAGGTCAAGGTTAAGCAGCATTCAACGTGGTTACCAGTTGAACATGAAGCAAAAAAGTCACTAAACTGGTCAACAAAACAAAGACTAACAAAAACAAAACAAAAACCTATTATAAGCCAACAGCTTTTTCGAATATTGGCTTCAGTACAGTCCCCAGTCCACCCAGCTATCAATGGGTACCTGCCCTCTTTAAGGTCAGGGAAGGTAAAGCAGCGAGGGAGAGGAGATGGGCACCACCCTCAATAATACGCTGGCCCCTAGAGAAGCTGAGGTCTCTGATGCCTTGCTGCCCTACGACCACATAGGTTATGGGACACCTTCACCTTTACCTTAAAGGAACCCACAGCAAGGAGAGATTTGTCTCCTGCACAATTTGATACAGAGAAAGATACTCTCACAAGGAAGTAAGCATACACACAGATTAGGGGGAAAAGCACTTAAAAACGACAGCTAAAAAAAAAGGGCAGTGCTGCATTTCAGTGACACACGCATGGGGAGCAGACTGCAGAAACCATCACACAGAAAAAATGTACTGTGGCCATGACCCGATAAAACCTAATGGTAAACAAACATGAAAATAAATAAATATTTTTTAAGCTGTCCAAGCAAGCAAACAAACAAAAACGAAAACACAAAAAAAAAGCTTTAAAAACCCAAACGTTACCACACAGCCGCCACAAACGGAGAGAAAGCTGACATCTACTTCAGCGCAGCATCCCCTACTATCTATCTATCTATCTTTATCTTCTATCTATCTATCTATCTATCTATTATTGTCTGTCTGTCTATCTATCTATCTATCTATCTATCTATCTATCTATCTATTATCTATCTATCTATTATCTATTGTCTGTCTGTCTGTCTATCTATCTAGATCTGTCTGTCTTATCTATCTATTATTATCTATCTATCTATCTGTCTGCTGTCTGTCTGTCTGTCTATCTATTAGATATCTGTCTATCTATCTATCATCTATTATCTATTATCTATATCTATTCTATCTATCTATTGTGTGTGGTCTGTCTGTCTGTCACTATCTGTTGTCTTTCTGTTATTATGTATCTATCTACTCTACCTACCTACTCTACTACTACTATCTGTCTGTCTGTCTGTTGTCTGTCTGTCTGTCTGTCTGTCTGTCTAGTCTATGTATCTATCTATCTAGAGACTAAAAGAAACACTGAACACAACATAGAAACACACACCACACCACAACACCACAAAACACACACACCACAACCACAACACCACAACACACAAAAACCCAAAAAACACACAACACCAAACCACAACACAACACACACACACACAAAACTCACTTGAGGTCCTCGGTCCTGAGCTTGGTCCTGTGGCGGGCCTCGCGGATGACGCTCTGGATCTCCTGCATGAACTGCTCGTCCCGGATCAGCCACTGGCGCGCCACCTCGCACATGAAGCCCACCTTCCCGCACACGTCGCCCACCAGGCGCAGCAAGGGGAACGCCTTGAGGTCGCAGGACACCACGATCAGGTCTCCGAAGCTGGACTTGTCGAAGAGGTTCTGGTGCAGCCCGCTGTGGAAGCTCTTGAGGAGGATGTGCGCGTTGGCGAGCGTCCTGTCCAGGTCCGACATGTGTGCTGAGATGTCTGCCGTGAAGCTCGAGCACACCTCTAAGGCAGAGTCTCCCGAAGAGTCGCCGATGTAGTTCCTCTTCAGGCGGTTTAGCACGTTGGCCTCGAACTTGGCCACCACAGCTTTGAGGCGGCTGACGGTGTCCTTGATGTTTTCCCAGTACTCTGTCAGATACCTCACCGTCCCGGGGTCCAAGTCCTCGTCCTCGCGCAGTCGGTTCAGCAGGGAGACGAGCCGCGTCTCCGAGTCGATGACCTCCAGCTGCACGGAGCGTTTGCGGAGCTGCGTGTTAGCGCGCAGGAAGTGTTTGTCACAGGCTTTGAGGTAGTCCACGAACTGGTCCTCGTCCACGTGGTCCGTGTGGTAGTACTGGCACTGCGCGTAGTCCAGGTCTGCCAGGATCTCGGCGATCCTGTCACGCATGTACTGCATACCTTCCCGGTACACGCGCGGCTGCAGGCTGACTCTGTGCGACACCGTCATCACCTCCCCCTCGTGACCCCCGCCTGCTGACATAAAATATCGTATTATGTGTTGTGTTGTTTTTTATTCTTTTTTTTTATTTTTTTTTATTTCGAGAATGATGGAAGAAGTAATTATATCTGTGTGGTTATTTGTTTACATCCAGCCCCCGTGTGTGGTGTGTGTGTGTGTGTGTTTGTATGTGTGTGATGTGTTGATTGTGGGTGTGGTCGTGTTTTGGTGTGTGGTTTGTCTGTTTATTTGTATATTATTGTATTAATTGATTTTATTATACATTAGTATTTTTTGAATTGCGTATAATAAGTATCATTATTTTTTATATAACATTATTTATTATTATTATTTAATATTATATTTATTATTTGTATTATATTACACACACACATACACACACACACGAAAAATTGGTTCACAGCCCAAAACCATCCTCGACATAATCACAGTGAGAACCAGGCAGATGTCACCACAGCAGGCTAGGTCCTAAACCTACTTCCGTTTGTTCAACCCGACACACACACGCACGCACGCACGCACGCACGCACGCACCACACACACACACACACACACACACACACACACACCACATCTTGCTGCATAATACACGGCGTCCATCCTTCGTGGCTGTACTTATTGCAGGACTGTAACTGGTCATTAGTGATGGTTAGACCAAGCGCGTTCTGTGATAACAACGATCTTTCTTTTTTTTTCCCTTTTTTTTTGCACACACACACACACACACACACACACACACACACACACACACACACACACACACACACACACACACACACCACACGCACGCACGCATGATAATCAATGGTGATGAAGATGATGTAATTATGCTGCTGTGGAAATGCATCCGGCTTTGAGACTACTTGACAAGGTTGTACTCTACGCTTACTGTCATAATAAATCCCGGCGTCAACCGGGCCCGAGAGCTACAGACACCTGCAGTGTTAGTCAGGTAGTTTGAGCAACACTCTAAAATTCGCACAAACAAACAAACAAACAACAACACCGCTTTAAAAAGAGACATTGAGATTTAAACCCCAGATGAGACCATTATCACGACCATCACCTGGAATATTAAACTTACATGGAAAAGCTCAAACCACAAAGTAAAGATATGTTGTCATCACAGTCGAAGGATGGACTTACGGGATCATGAGAAGGAATGGGGAGGGGGGAAGCGGGTTTTATGCTGTAAAATCAAAAATGGGGGGGATGCAGGTGTGTGTATGTGTGTGTGTGTGTGTGTGTGTGTGTGTGTGTGTGTGTGTGTGTGTGTGTGTGTGTGTGTGTGTGTGTGTGTGTGTGTGTGTGTGTGTGTGTGTGTGTGAAGCACAGCTTAAGTCAATGCTGTCTCAATGCCTGGTTGCCACAGCAAAACGTTAAATGAAATTACCCGAACACAACAGTACGGACAAGTCAGCGACTGCATAAAAATGTCCCTTCAAAAAATGAAAGAGAGTAACATGAGGAAGTAAAATAAATAAAGAGAAAATGAAACAAAGAACAAAATTGAGAAGAAAAAATAACTTCATAAATGACAAAACTTAATTTTAAAAACTCAGAAACAAATGCAACGGTAGAAAAGAAAACATAATTTTGTGAGGCAGTTTTTTTGGGGTCTATTTTCAAAGAGCATCCAGCAACTCCATAGGGGTTAAGCCACAGTTGTACACGCCATGTCACAAAAAAGAACAATAAAACCCAGAAACAACAACAACGAAGAACCTATAACCCCAAATTCCACAGCTCCTGTAGGTAGTTAATTGTGTGCTTATGGTTCCCATTTCCACCAAAGAAAGACTGGTGGAAAAAACATCAAAGTTGAATGCATAGTCTAACCACTTTCACTAGTCGATACAAAGTCGAATGCACAGTCTAACCTCATTTAGTAATCGGTACAAAATCCAATGCATAGTCTAACCACCTCAGTAATGGATACAAAGTTGAATACATGGTCTAACCACCATCAAGTAATCAATACAAAGTCGAATATGCATTAGTTCTAACCACCTTCAGCTAATCGAATACAAAGTCGAATCATAGTCTAACCACCTTCAGCTAATCGATACAAAGTCGAATGCATAGTCTAACCACCTTCAGCTAATCGATACAAAGTCGAATCATAGTCTAACCACCTTCAAGTAATCGAATACAAAGTCGAATGCATAGTCTAACCACCTTCAAGTAATCAATACAAAGTCGAATGCATAGTCTAACCACCTTCAAGTAATCAATACAAAGTCGAATGCATAGTCTAACCACCGTCAGTAATCGATGACTGGCAATTAAGAGTCGTCGATCCTTGTCTGTTTGTTCGCCAGCTCTGGAGGCAGCTTCGGGTCTGTCAACACAGCTGAAAATGTCCACTGCTGCTGCTGCTGCTGCTGCTTCGATTTAACTGCCTCTGCATAAACACAGCATTCCTCGCGGTGATGGACTCGTGCGCGTGCCTTGTTGGTATGCGGGCTATTATAATAGTCGTCGTGTTCATGTATAGGCAGAGAGAGGGAGAAAAACTACTACGGCAGCGGAATGAAAGGAGAGGGTGGAGGAGGGTGGCGGTGGGGGCTTCAAATCTAGGTTGGTTGTTTTTTTTTTCTGTTCCTGGGCTGGAGTTCTTAGGTTCGCCAATGGTGAGATTTTGTTATGTGACCGTGTTTGCCCACTATGAAGGTAGCCGCATTCCGATTTCGGGGATTTCAAATATGTATTAAGACCTGCAGGGTTTTCTTTGGGGGCTGCAGAATACACAAAGGACGTCTTCGGTTAATAACAAAAGAACAGAAAGAACTGGAAAGGAGGAGAATGTTTGGTTGTTAGTGACACACACTGGTAATAACCGTGATTTGTATATAAAAAGTACCATAAGTTTAGGCGAAATAACAAAGCAGTGTTAAGAGTGACGAAAGCATAATTCGTATGAATAAAGTAGCTGTTTTTGTTTTGTTTTTGTGTGTTTGTTTTTTGGTGTGTGGTGTATTGGTGGTGGTGGTGGTGGGTTTCTTTTTCTTTGTATTTGTTTCTTTGTTGTTTGCTTTTTTTCGTTTTTTGCTTGTTTTTATTTCTTGGCGGGGATGACCCCTAACTATTCACCCCCACAGATGTGTGTGTGTATGTATGTGTGTGTGTGCGTGGTGTGTGCGTGCGTGTTTGTGTGTGTGTGTGTGTGTGTGTGTGTGTGTGTGTGTGTGTGTGGTGTGTGTGTGTGTGTGTGGTCAGTGTGTGTGATGTTGTATGTATGTATGTGTGTGTGTGTGTGGTGTGTGTGTGTGTGTGTGTGTGTGTGTGTGTGTGTGTGTGTGTGTGTGTGTGTGTGTGTGTGTGTGTGTGTGTGTGTGAAGTACACAAAATGTAAGAGTAAGATCACGTACCTTCAACTCTTTCACAGTGCACAAAGCCATGTAGTCTATTATGTACTGTGAGGTAAGCTATGTACTAAAACTTGTAACTAAAAACCTCCAGTTTGTTGTAGCTTTGTGTCGGTTTTACACACACACACACACAACACACAACACACAAAACACACACACACACACACACACACACACACACACACACACACACACACACACACACACACACACACACCTCACAACCCCATAGCTAGACTGTTAACAAAAAACAACCACCAACAAAAAAATCATCCAAAATCGTCCACAGAAACCCTGGGAGAGGGGGGTCTCTGCGTTAAAAGCCTTAGCAGCTAACACATTAGACACTGCACTGATTGACTTGAGCACTCTTCTTCACAGCAAAGAAGACGACTCGGAGAATTGTATAGCCAGACACTGGGGCTCTTCTGTAACCCACAATGACAGAGAGGAACGACCTTTTTGTTTTGTGATCTATGAACTGATTCCCTGACTTAATAGCTCTTTTCTCACATGACAATAGAGAGGAGGGAGTAAGGCCCCAAAAATTGCCTGTCAACTCTGTGTGTTACTTTTAGATGTTTTTTCTCCTCGAAGCTGAATTACGGCTGCCTTTTAGTGGAATTTCTACACATGGTGCACGCGAGTGTACAAAATCGTTAATGCACAAACAGAAAAACTTGGAAAGTAACAGGTAAATGTATTGATGGAGACAGAAAGAGACAGAGACAGAGAACAGAGAACAGACAGACAGAGACAGAGATAGAGACAGAGAGAGAGAGAATAAATGAATGAAATGTAAAAAATGAATGAGAATGAATGAATGAATGAATGAATGAATGATGAATCAATCAATCAATCAATCAATCAATGAACGAATGAACAAACGAACGAACGAATTAATGAATGAATTAACTTTATTTTTCAAGGGTGACAGATAAGCATTCACTTTTTTTTTTATCTGGCCTTGCCCTGATTAGAGAATAACAAAACAACAACAATAAAACAAAAAAGGGGGGAGAATACAGAAAGAAAGAAAGAAAGAAAGAACCAAAGAAAGAACCAAAGAACAAAGAAATAGAGAGTGAGAGAACAGAGACAGACAGACAGACAGACACAGACAATGACAATGACAATGACAAAAGTTTATTGTTATAAGCAGGATGCCCATTAACAAGGGGACAGTGGGAGGGGGGCTGGGCACAACACACAAAATGTCAATACTCCGACAGACACAGAGAGACACAGAGAGCCACAAGAGAGACACAAGAGAGACAAACAGACAGATAGACAGACAGACAGACACAGAGAGCACACAGAGAGCACACAGAGAGACATACAGACAGAGACAGACAGACACAGAGAGACAAAAGAGAGCCACAGAGAGAGACAACAGAGAGACATGACAGAGACAGACAGACAGACACAGAGAGACACAGAGAGCCATAGAGAAGACACACAGAGAGAGACAACCGACAGATAGACAACAGGACAGACACAGAGAGACACAGAGAGGCACACAGAGACACACAGAGAGACAACAGACAGAGACAGACAGACAGACACAGAGAGACACAGAGAGCCACAGAGAGAGACACACAGAGAGACAGACAGACAGAGACAGACAGACAGACACAGAAGAGCACAGAGAGCCACAGAGAGAGACACACAGAGAGACAACAGACAGAGACAGACAGATAGAAGACAAACAGACAGAGCCAGGCAGACAGAGACAAAGAACATGAAGGTGATTCTAACAGTAGTGGAAAAAAGTAATCCCCATCCCACTCCCTCTTCATCACATCCTTTTATCCTCATCATTCCGATTTCTCTCCTCTTCCTCCTCCTCCTCCACCACCACCATCACCACACCACTCCTCCTCCTTCTCCTCCACCACCACCACCACCACCACCATCGCCCCTCCTCCTCCTCTTGCAGTTCAGCCTTCCGCTATTTCATGAACGTGTTTAATTCCTGAAGTCAGGATCAGACAAGACCACGAACATTTGTCAGGAAATTACGTTCGATTGCTCGCTGCCATTTCCTTATTGACAGGTCAACCAACACCCACACTAGGCAATGTGTGGGTGTGTGTGGGGGGTGGGTGGGAGGGGAGTTGTGTGTGTTGGGTGGAGGGGGGTGGCGGGGGGGGGGGGTTTGTGTGTGTGTGTGTGTTGTGTGTGTGTGTGTGTGTGTGTGTGTGTGTGTGTGTGTGTGTGTGTGTGTGTGTGTGTGTGTGTGTGTGTTGCACAAGAGAGAAAGAGAGATGTTTGAGTTATGTTAGTGCAAGGTAAAATGCCAGCCACACCGATTGATCTCCTGTGTAAACTGACGCTGACCTATTTATCAGAAACGTCAGTCACTATACAGAAAAGCAAGAGCATCAGTCACACTTAGGAGATAACAGATGAATGATTATTGACAGCTACTTTTATATTCATAGTAAAGAGAAAACATAAAAGAACAACAAACAAAGAAACAAAAATCCCAAACAATAACAACAACAAAAATATTAAAAAAGTAAAATTATCCTACATTCGAATACACACACACACACACACACACACACACACACACACACACACACACACACACACACACACACACACACACACACACACGAACGTACATGCATACGTATTCGCCAGCGCGCGCGAGTATATACACACACACTTTGTGAAGGACTATTTAAATTTCAATGTGCTCATATTTTTTGGCGTTCTTATTGCACAGCCTCAGTGCCTCGGAGAGAGCCAAAAGATTATTTTATTTTCTTGACACGTGTATGTGTGTATGTGTTAATATGTGTGTGCGCGCGCGCGCGCGCGTGTGTGTGTGTGTACTCTAAAAGTAGATAAAAAGACTTCCAGACGCCAAAAGTACAAGCATGTAATGTTTGTCTAAACAACCCCCTGTACAAAAAAAACAAAACAAACCTCTGTCATAACGTACCACCTAACTGAACATCATAGCAAACCTAAAGAAACTCTCTACGATTCTCTCAAAACTCTTTCTGTCCCAGTCACACGAAATAGCTAGTGCGGTCTCGATTCTCAGTCCGACAGATCAGACAGATGGTACCCACCTTTGCCACAAGGACGTGGCGAGGTAACACTAAAAGTTGTTGCTGAGGGAGGAGTGATTTACTGGCCTAGCCAGAGCTGTGACATCAAAGACGGGTAGTGCCCGTCCATTCTCGAGTGCTGGAGTGCCACACGTACAATGCCTGTGAAGGGGAGAGAGAGAGGGGGGGGGAGGGGGCAGAGAGAGAGAGAGAGAGAGAGAGAGAGAGAGAGAGAGAGAGAGAGAGAGAGAGAGAGAGAGAGGAGAGAGAGAGAGAGAGAGAGAGAGAGAGAGAGAGAGAGAGAGAGAGAGAGAGAGAGAGAGAGAGTGAGAGTGAGAGAGAGAGAAGGAGAGAGAGAGAGAGCTAGAGAGAGAGAGAGACAGACAGACAGAGGCAGAGACAGAGAGAAAGAGATACAGAGAGAGAGTTTGTGTGTTTGTGAGTGTGTGAGTGTGTGTGTGTTTGTGTGTGTGCGTGCGTGCATGCGTAGGTATTTGTGTATGTGTGTGCACGTGTGCACCAGTGTGTGCGTGTGTATGTGCGTGCGTGCGTGCGTGCGTGCGAGCGAGCGTGCGAGCGTGCGTGCGTGCGTGTGAGGAAAACAAAGATTGTATTAAAACGATACCCACCTTATCTTGATCACTCTCTTCAGAGCTCGCTTCCTGCTCACTCTTCACTGGGCTCAAGGAAATCAGGTTTGGGAGGTTCGACATCTTTCTGGGAACCAGCTCTTGCTCAGATAAAAACAAACCCAGATATTTTCTTCAGGTCTGTAACTCCAGTTACGACGTTTCCTAGAGTCCCTTTCCAGTTCAAACCACTTGGTGCACTGTTAAAATCTTCTTCAGAACAATCGTTACAAACTGAAGCTCCGAATTCATCTTGAATTAGTGCATTGTTTTCGTTCCACTACAAAACTGTTCGACTGAATCCCTGATACGCAGTAACATAAAACAATATGTTTAAAGTCACATTTCCATTTAAAATTAGGTTCAATAGATTGTTATTCAATTTTCTATTTCAGAAGAGTCGTGATATTCCATTTCAAAAGCAGTAAGTTCAAGAAGACATGGCGAAATAAAGTTTAAACTCATTCTCCTCCTCAAATGGACCACTGCATCGAAAAACAATTATATTTGTACATTAAAACATTTTGTGCAAAAACAGTGACATTTCCACATTAAAAGCAGTACTTGCAAATACAGAACTTTGCTTTAAATGCAATACACACGGTGTCACATTCCTGCTTTTAAACTCCGGCAGGAGTATGTCAAATTTCCCCTTTTACATTAGAAACTTGATTGGCTTTTTCTCTTTTTTTCTTTTTTTTACAAACCAGTCTTAATTCCAAAGCTAAAAGGTTAGTATTAATTTCAAAACATATTTTTGTTCAGTAACGGTGTATTCACAACTACTTCTAATCTTAAACAGTTACTGCACATTTGCTCCTTTATGAAACCTTGATGTTTTGCACTTGGTATTTTTCATTTCTTCTCGCTGAAGGATTTTCCTGTCTGCTTCTGTCTTCGTACGTTCAATTGTTGACAAAACAAGTTTCCACGAACTGTCAACCTTATCTCCTTTCAAACTACTCTCTGCGGAGCAACACTGAAGCACCAGACCAAACTACCTTAGCTTCCCCGTCAAGAAACAACAGGGTACGTCACACCGTTGGTGAAAAGCACTAGCCTACCTCCCCAGCTCAGACTGTGAAAACACTGTATCCCATTCCAAGTTCAAAACACTTCTCCTCAGACACGGAATCACAGATGAGGTGGGTTGTAGGAACAACACGTCTTCTGCATTCTTCTGGCAAAGAAAAGGGGAAGGGAATGTGTCATGGGCTTAATGACAGCACCACAACAAAGACCCCACAACACCGCTGTGCCTTGCCTGCATACAGTGGCGGGGAAAGCCAACGGCTCCAGCAGTGAATAATGGGTCCCCCCCCCCCCCCCCCATGCCCCACACCCTTGACGGGGACCGGGAGGGGCAGGTAAGAATGGGGTCAACCTGCAGAGACCGTTAATGACTTGGCCACAGGCACCTGTAGGCGTTAGTAGGTCAGGGCTAGTTTCCGTCGG
>CM060326.1:59831510-59836510 GCA_030674155.1 Stramonita haemastoma | reverse complement strand
ATATAGATAATGATTATACAGACCTACACTGAAAGAGAGAGAGAGAGTGATCCACAGAGACAGAGAGAGAGTGGGACAATGACAATAATGTATTGTGATAAGCTTGTACGCTCATTCACAAGAGGCCAATGAGAAGGGAACAGACAGAAACAGAGACATGGTAACAGAGACAAACAGACGGAGAGACAGACGAGTGACTAAGAAATGGGCCTACAAAGCAATAGGTCTTTTACACATCAGATTATAAATACATCTTAAAATACTTAACAGATGTTGAAGGTAAAAATGTTCCTTCCATGATTCACATGTTTTCAACAGAGCCATGTTAACTCAGTTTTCTCTTAAACTGATGATGGTTTGTTTGCTTTAGTTTTGGGGTTTTTTTTTTTTTGTTTTGCTTGTTGTTTGTTTGGTTTTTGTGGTTTTGTTGGGGGTTTTTGTTTTGTTTTTTGTTGTTGTTGTTTTTTGGGGGGTCCATTTTTAGTGCTGACCTTTTATGAAAGCATACAACACAGTCATTTTGCAAAGCAGTGAAGAATATCACGATACGGAATATTGACAGAAAAAAGTCAGGACTTGTGAGGAGAACAACAAAGGGAGAGGAGACTGTAATTCCATCACACATGTTCAGGAGACTGATCACCAGGAAACATAACAGACGGCTGCTACATGTAGGAGCGAAAGTGGGTGCCCTCAGGGCGGTGTTCTTTGTCCTTCGTCATTCCATTCGCCTTGATTGGATCCACATAAGACTTCATCTGCACAATTGTTTTGCTCGTCCACCATCCCCACTCTTATCTTCCCTAAAGCCTCCGTCACATAGAAGATACTCTTCCCTAAAACATTTTACTAACAAACAGCGTTTCGCTTTATTAAACTTGTTTGCTTTTGGGGGGAATTATATGGTTTATAGATGATGGCCTTAAAGTTCTTATAAAAGGCACAGAAAATTGACAAAGTGAAGAGACACGGTTTCCAAATATTGCAGATGAAGAAAGCACTATCATGTGGCAGAAGCTTTACAGGGCAATGCTGCTGTGACACCAGAATGGATTGGCCCCCATAGCGCTAATCAAATGCGGTACAAGAGAAAATAGATGGGATTGTGTTCCTCGGACATATCAGGCAGGTCTGGTGCCGTCGGATTCGTTGTTTTTCGGGGGGTGGGGAAATGGGGAGGAGGGGGGGTTCTCCTGAGATCAGTTCTGATTGATCATACAAAGGTTGAATCATTGTCGCTACACATGTTTCCTGAGCATGGTAGTATGTCATGCATAAATGGTACACATTAGCACACCCACGCATCCAAACCCAAAACAAGTGCAACCACGCATAGGCAGGCACAAGTGGCACATAAGCACAAATATGCACGCATGTGCACAACAAGTAACCAGCTACACGCGCATATGGCACTACAAGTGCATTGAACAACACTACACACACTGCACATGCGCCGCGCGCTACATTGGACACAATCACGCACTCCCTGACGTTCGTTGGTTGATGACATGATATTGGTTGTTTCCGTTTTTTAGAACATGTTTGAAAATACATACCTACTAGTCCTACGATATACAACAATGCCTCGTCTAAACTGAATTTAGACTCTACGTATGATAGTCTCGTTCACGCACGACACATAAAAAAAATTTTACAAAAAGAGAGATTCCCTACATACCTAGCCATGTTACAGGAACAACCCTAATCGCAGGTAACACAACATATCCACCACACAATCAAACACACAACCCACGGGTTGGCTAAAAGCGACTTGTTAAAACTATTATACACAAACTACACAATCGATCGCTGATGGACAGAATTAGTAGTTTGTGTAATTTTTCAATGAAAACCAGCTAAACTATAGAACATGTTATCTGGACAGAGATATCATTGAACATGTATTGTTATTTGAGATGAATGCTACACATCATGGCAGTGGCAGTGGGAAAAAGAGCATCTTCTTCACTTTTTTTCCTGGATTCCATTTTTCAGCCATAATTCATTTCGTTTTGATGATGAGGATGCTCATGCGCAGCGTAGTTTTTTTCATGGATTTATTTATGGTCGACTCTAGTGTTGTGAACAGGAGCCATTAATGACTATTTAGGATTGATCGATGACATGTTAATTACGCAATTACTCATGCTTGTACCGTCTTATATACTCAACACACAAGTTCTCGGGCGTATTATGTAGGCGATTCGCGTAGTAGGCGAGAGCATGCACCCTAGCATGACAGCTACACTACATGGCGCATGCTGGTCGCCACAGGCAAGACGCATTGCGGTGATTGATTACGATCACATTCATCTTAGTTGCAGCACGACGACGCAGACAACAACACAACACCCTACCATACACACACCGACCATTACAATCCATACACTTGACAGACCATTATTACTTCTTTACCTTTGTCGTTTTTTTAACACCTAAAAACGCGCACCCCTCAATTGATGCACTGACACGAATTACAACTGCCAGTAATGCAGATACTACAGATGTACCTTCCAGTAACACAAATCGCCCTTGGGAGTATGTGCCCTAAATAATTGGAATTAATTTGCCTTAACAGCTAATCGTCAAAGATTTTTATTTGGGCGAGGGTTGCTAAGCGAATTTCATGGAACTGTGCAAAAAGCCAGGGAACAGTAGAGAATAAGGAGATGGAACAAGATCAAGGTAAAAAGCTGAGGAATGCTACACTTCACTGGGAGCCAGTGCAGTGAGAAGAAAGAGACGCATTTCTTTCTCTCTTTTTTTCTTTCCTTTTTTTTCAAGCCATGATTCATTTCTGTTTTATGATGATGGATGGCTCATGCGGCAGCGTAGATTTTTCATCTGGATTTATTTACGGTCGACTCGCTAGGTGTGTGAACAGAATGCCATTCATGAGTTATAGGAATGATCGCTGCACATGTTTAATTACTGCCGCTACACTTGCTTTCTCGGCATTCATGCATACGCTTAGGCACACACACAAGTACATCTGCGCACGCACACACAAACACACACACAGAGGCACAAACACACACACACACACACACACACACACACACACACACACACACACAGGCACAAACACACACACACAGAGGCACAAAACACACACACACAGGCACAAACACACACACACACACACACACACACACACACACACACACACACACACACACACACACACTTGATACAAGCCCATAGTACGTTGTTTACCCTTTGGCGCTATGAGTGTTAAGGACCCTAAAACGTACCACACACCCCTCAGATTCTGATGACACTGACACAAGTTTCACTCACTGCCAGTCAGTGCAGATACTATCAGGAGTGATGACGTTTCTTGAGACGTAGCACTTCGCTGCTGGGAGTATGTGTCCCTTGAAATAATTTGGAACGATTGCCCCTTAACAGTATATCGTTCCAAAGAGTTTTTATTTGGGGATAGGGCTTGCCAAGACGATTCTGCAGGGAACTGTGCAAGGCGGCAGAGGGAGAGGCAGGCAGAGAAAGAGATGGGAGGACAACATCCGAGAGTGGACGGGCCTCAGGCTGAGTGTCACCCTGAGAAAGATCGAGGACAGAGGGAAATGGAGAGAGCTGGTTGCGAGGTCTTCCGTGGCGCCCCTACGGTCTAAATAGACTACGGGATAGAAGAAGAAGAAGAAGAAAAGAAGAAGAAGAAGAAGAAGAAGAAGAAGAAGAAGAAGAAGAAGAAGAAGAAGAAGAAGAAGGGATGTACGAGAAGGTGCAATATCCTCACTAGGTAATGGCAAGTGTCCCATAACTTAAGTGGTCGTAGGGGAGCGAGGCGTCAGACCTCAGCTTCTTTAGGGGCCAGCATGTTGAGGGCGGCATCCATCTCCTCTCCCTCGCTGCTCTACCTTCCCTGACCCTAAAAAGGGCAGGTACCCATTTACAGCTAGGTGAATTGGGGGGACTGTACTGAAGCCAAGGTGCGCAAACGGTCACCCATCCACTTATTACAGTGCCCTAATCATTAAATGGATCCTAATTGCTGATTTTTTTTCTTTTCTTTTTTTTTGTTCCTTCGCTAGAGCTGTGAGGATTACCGATGGTGACATTTTGCGTATGCAACTATTTTTGCCCACCATAATCACTTATCTAATTCTTGTCACTCTTGCTCCCATGCTACACTGAAAAACAGAGATTTGCTCATATGCCTGCTCGTGCTACAGGAATAACAACAATATCAAACAGCAATAAGCTGCCCCCTAACCATATCAAACACAAACTGCCACTTGACCGTGGCAAAATATTGACTGGGTTAACTTTCCATGCAAGAGACAAGCCACCAATCGATCGACGTTGACGTAGAGGCGTAGTTAAGCGAGATTACCAATGAAAAAAACAGGCTAACGAGTTACAAAATCAAGAGGATAAACATCGACTAACACGGCAACAAACTTTCAGATGAATACCACGCTTCACTGGGAGCCAGTGCAGAGAGAAGGAAGAGCCTGGTGCTTAGGGTTTGGGTCTGTTTACATGGGGGATATTTTTGTTGTTGTTTTATTTTTAGCCATAAATCATTCCTATTTTCATGATGATAGATCGATTATGCATTGGTGCAGCTTTTATCTGCTTTTTTCCCCCTCTTACATTTATCAACGGTTCCACTAGTTAGATGAATGGACAGACAGGTATCCCTGAGTGCTTTGTATTGAGTGACTCCTGGATCATGGGTGCTTTGCAGCTTTATATAGAGTGACTGTTAGATCAGGAGTGTTTTACAGCTTTATACAGATTGCTGGGTCATTCGGAGGAATTGCTGTGTAAAGCAATCATGCAACAAAATGGACTGTTTATCACAGTCCGCTTGCCTGGGGGAAAAAAAAAAGAACAATCAGTACGGAGTCTTTATAGGGCTGTGGTGAACACAGTGATATGACACTGTCAGTAGATTGACTGAACAGGGCTGGAATCAATAACAACGCCTACCTTCTTTTTTCGTGGGGGAGGGGAGGGGGGCGGAAGGGAGA
>CM060326.1:59756510-59826510 GCA_030674155.1 Stramonita haemastoma | reverse complement strand
TAAAAAACAACAACAGCAAGAACGTCCATCTGGGACAGTTTCATACAAGGTAATATCTACACCTGTTGAATTATGAGAGACATTAGTGAGGGAGTGGTGATAAGAGGATATAACTCCTTTCAAAGTTTGTTACATACAAACAAAAAACAAAAGTAAACATTAGCAATCTGTATCTGTAAATGTCAGACAAATATTTGCAATGTGGGAAGAATATAAGAAGTCTCGGCTTAAGCTTATCCCCGCTTTCTTATCATTCTGCTTAACCACAGGAAACTCTTGCTATCAATGATATGATTATGATGTTGATATTTGAAGCTGTGTTTTCTTCAATGAATCGATCTAAATATCGATCTAAACTCTATACACTCATATTAGGCCTATAACACTGGTATGTGTATATGTCACTTTATGTAAAAACATGGCTTCCTTGTATTCCCTAACCTCCGGACAAGAAGAGTCTGTCGAGAGTATGAATAGATGATTTTATTTTTATTTATTTATTATTTATTTATTTATTATTTTTATATTTATTTATTCTTTTATATCGAGGATAACAGAATAAGCAATCATGTGCTTTTTTTCATCTGGTCCCCGTGTGTATGCAGTTTTGTAAATATTGTCATCTGTTCCCACCGGCACACGATGGCCTACTCTTACGAAAAGCGGAACAGGATTTAACGTGTGCGTAAGATGTTCTGCGTGCGTTCGCACACGGGGCCTCGGTTTAAAGTCTCATCCGAAGGATGTTGGTACTAAAAGCTGTGTTCCCTTAGAATTTTTTTTTAACTTCCCAATAAGTGTATAGGTATGACATATTCCCTTCACCACCACCACCACCACCCCCCCTTACCCCACCTTAGTTCTAAAACTTCAGGACAGGTTTCATAGCAATCTATCTGCGCGCGCGTGTGTGTTGTGTGTGTGGTGTGTGTGTGTGTGTGTGTGTGTGTGTGTGTGTGTGGTGTGCATGCATAAAGTGTGTGTCTGTGTGTGTTGGTGTGTGTGTGCGTGCGTGTGTGTGCGTGCGTGCGTGTGCGTACGCGCGTGTGTGCGTGTGGACAACTCCAGTTCAAAGTTATAGGTGGGTGTGTGTGGCAGTGTAAGTAATATCAAGAGCTCTCCAAACGACACCACACACTGTTTTCTGGCTTCGGCAGTACTGGCTCCTTTCTGTTCAAGTTCTGGGCCCATTCTCATTTTTCTGGCCTAGTGCGACAGGGCTAGCAGCAGCTAGCTAGTATAGTATAGTATAGTGTAGGGCGCTTTGGGCTGAAAGCCCGTAGCTGTGTTTGTGGTGTAAGGTGACTGGGTTTTGATTAGGCGGGTGCTAGGCTATCATGGCTGGGAGTTCTTTTCACCGGGCATGCAGGGTGGCTAGGCTAGCTAGCCTATTCATCGCCGCTGCTTGGTCTGTCGTCTGGCTCTGGCCATGCTTGACGGCATTGCTTTCACCCAGCGCTGGCACTTTTCATACTATCTGTCTTTGAGTCTCCTCGTTCTGTGTGTGTGTGGGGGGGGGGGGGGGGGAGGGGGGGATTGGGTGTGTGTGTGGGGGGGGGGTGATTGGGGGGGGGGGTCTGTCTGTGTGTGTGTGTGTGTGTGTGTGTGTGTGTGTGTGTGTGTGTGTGTGTGTGTGTGTGTGTAGTGTGGGTGGGTGGGTGGGTGATGGGGGGGGGGTGTGTGTGTGTGTTGTGTGTTGTGTGTGTGTGTGTGTGTGTGTGTCTGTGTCTGTGTCTGTGTCTCTGTGTCTGTGAGTCTACCAGGGAGGGCCCTCTCTTTTCTTTCTATGGCCTTAAAGTCTCTCTGTCTCTCTCTGTCTGTCTGCCTCTCTGTCTCTGTCTCTCTCTGTCCCTCTCTTAGCTATCAAGCGATCGATCGCCCTGTCCCTCTCTGTTGTCTTCAAAAGAATGTCTGATCGTCTTTATGAATATAGGTCTGTATGAATTTACCTTTTAACTACACTGAAGCATACGCTCGTTGTATGTTTATTTCTCTCCTATTTTATCCCGTTTAGTGCAAAGACTCGGCTGATAAACAGGCACATTGATCAGCATTTGCCTGTTATCCGTGAAATTCTCTCTCTCTCTCTCTCTCTCTCTCTCTCTCTCTCTCTCTCTCTCTCTCTCTCTCTCTCTCTCTCTCTCTCTCCTCTCTCTCTCTCTCTTAAGATTGTCATTACTATGAATTATCTTTTTAATATAATAGCTTTTATGTTGGTATTCAACATTGTTTTTTTTCTTCCACGTTTTACCAATTGTTTCAATTAATACATGTATGTTACAAGGACAGATTATAGCACAAGGGTTGTTTTCATCTGTGTCTTTGTATATTAGAGATTATTCATTGATTCATTAACTCACTCTCTCACTCATTTACTTATTTATTTATCTATTTATTTATTTATTTATTTATTCATTCATTCATTCGTTCATTTGTTCATTCATGTAGTGTGTCTGTCTGTCTGTCTGTCTGTCTGTCTGTCTGTCTGTCTGTGAGAGAGAGACAGACAGAGAGACAGAGACAGAGAGAAAGAAACAGACAAACTGACAGACACAGAGACAGAGACAGAGAAACCCTACCTAACCCTTCCCGAGACTGTCAGTGTTTGCTCTGTGGATTTGAAGCGCCATGTGATCCAGCAGTACGCCTACAGAGCCGACATGACATGACAGACAGTGTCGGCAGAAGACGGAACTGTCATAAGCTCTTGGAGGATAGCATTACATAGCTTCTATTCCTACTGACTGCCTCATGAACGTGGAGATGGGGTTCATGACAGATGTGTCCTTACTGTTCCTTGTAAATTGCCCCTTTATGTACCCTGGCAAAAACAAGAGTTTTAACACAAGCTAGCGGCACTATTAATTAATAGAATCGTAACTTTTCTGAGCTATACTCTCTCTCTCTCTCTCTCTCTCTCTTCTCTCTCTCTCTCTCTCTCTCTCTCTCTCTCTCTCTCTCTCTCTGCGCGCATGCACCTACACTTGCCTGATTATGATCTTGCTTCCGTGTATGTGTGCATGTTTGAGCATATATACATACATACATACATACATACATACATACATACATATACATACATACATACATACATACATACATACATACATACATACATACATGTTCACCAGTATTTTTGTGTTTGTATAGTAAGAACGCATGTACAACAATCTTTCCTTTGTATCAACAACAGCCAAGTCAGCCACAAGTCTCCTATTTTCAATAAAACGATCTCCCTTGATATTTTAATCCCTACTGCCCCTTCTCTCTGGCTGTGAGATTCCAAGGCCCAGAGATAAAGCAGCTCTGCTGTGCCCTGTCCAAGAGAGTTGTCTGCCGGCCACTAAGGCTACACACCAGTATTGAACTTTACCACTTTTCCTCTATTTTCATATATCGGGTACAGTGTTTGCTGAAAAATATAAAAAAAAGTTCAAACACATCAAATTTGTGAAAAATCATATGAGTTTGAGTCAGGGCATAGTCTTTGTGAAAAAAGTGTGTGTGTTTTTTTTTAATTCTGTGGATGCCTTAGTAAGTGCAGTGTGAATGCAGGAGCGATATCACTCCTTTGCCGTCTGCTAGCTTCATAACCGCTATATGCATGCGTTGTAGGAACACAAGCAATCCTCATTTGATGATCATTTCCAACTTTCTTGTGACTACCTGGTATTGCTCTATGTCCTCCATCCCAAAAAAACAAATCACGGTGCACTTTTTTCATACTTTAAAAAATCTGTAAAAATCACAACAAAAAATGTTCCGACCTGCACCCTGGAGAAAGATATTACATGACCCGCAAGCTACTAATGGAGTGTAACCTAAGAGTGCTGGTTGTGTGGCTGTGGAGTGATACAGGATTGAACTGGGCTGGGGTAGAAGGGGATATCGGGGACAGGGTTGTATCGGGGGAAGATATAGGGCTTTAAGCTCTTTGGAGAGAACTGATAAACGGCTTAGTCCAGCTATATCAATCAGTATGGCGATGGTTCTAGACAGCGGTGTCTTTCTTTCTGTGTTCTTCTGTCTTTGAGTTATAAGAGTGTATGATTTTTTTTTGTATATGGGTGATTACTGTTAGAGTGGAATGATTGAAGGTGCTGTCACGTGTGTGTGTGTGTGTGTGTGTGTGTGTGTGTGTGTGTGTGTGTGTGTGTGTGTGTGTGTGTGTGTGTGTGTGTTGTGTGTGATTGTGTGTGTGTGTGGTGTGTGATTGTGTGTGATTGTGTGTGATTGTGTTGTGTGTGATTGTGGTGATGTGTTGGGGAGAGGAGAGAGGAGAGAGAGAGAGAGAGAGAGAGAGAGAGAGAGAGAGAGAGAGAGAGAGAGAGAGAGAGAGAGGAGAGAGAGAGAGAGAGAGAGAGAGAGAGAGAGAGAGAGAGAGAGAGAGAGTAACTTGACTGCAAGAGTATCACAGCACCATCCCTTTTCTTAATTGTTGTTATGTAATTAAGAAAGTTTTTCGAGTTGGCGATTCTTCCAGTCCTTGTACCAATGCTCACTATCTAACAAATCTCAAAATCTGTTTCCCCACACAGGGTCTCATGGCGACCTCTTCGATTTTCCTTCTTCAACTCTTAAGTCTGTGGCTGTTCGTGTCAAAGTCTCTATGCAGAATCTGTGGGGTTTGCTTTGTCTTGTTGCTGTTGGGTATCTGCTCCTGTTGTTGTTTTTATGGTGGTGGTGGTGGTGGTATCTGCTCCTGTTGTTGTTTTTATGGTGGTGGTGGTGGTGGAGGTATTTGCTCCTGTTGTTGTTTTTATGGTGGTGGTGGTGGTGGAGGTATTTGCTCCTGTTGTTTTGTTGATGTTGTGGTGGTGGTGGTGGTATTTGCTCCTGTTGTTTTGTTGTTGTTATTGTGGTGGTGGTGGTATCTGCTCCTGTTATTGTTTTTATGGTGGTGGTGGTGGTGGTGGAGGTATTTGCTCCTGTTGTTTTGTTGATGTTGTGGTGGTGGTGGTGGTATTTGCTCCTGTTGTTTTGTTGTTGTTATTGTGGTGGTGGTGGTATCTGCTCCTGTTATTGTTTTTATGGTGGTGGTGGTGGTGGAGGTATTTGCTCCTGTTGTTTTGTTGATGTTGTGGTGGTGGTGGTGGTATTTGCTCCTGTTGTTTTGTTGTTGTTATTGTGGTGGTGGTGGTATCTGCCCCTGTTGTTGTTTTTATGGTGGTGGTGGTGGTGGAGGTATTTGCTCCTGTTGTTTTGTTGATGTTGTGGTGGTGGTGGTGGTATTTGCTCCTGTTGTTTTGTTGTTGTTATTGTGGTGGTGGTGGTATCTGCCCCTGTTGTTGTTTTTATGGTGGTGGTGGTGGTGGAGGTATTTGCTCCTGTTGTTTTGTTGATGTTGTGGTGGTGGTGGAGGTATTTGCTCCTGTTGTTTTGTTGATGTTGTGGTGGTGGTGATGGTGGTGGTATTTGCTCCTGTTGTTTTTGTTGTTGTGGTGGTGGTGGTGGTGGTGGTGGTGGTGGTGAAATTTTCCCCTGTTTTTGTTGTTGGTACTACTGCTGTTGCTGCTGCTGTTGTTGTTTTAGCTGAGGATGAGGGACGGGGGTAAGGATGATGGTAATCACTTCACACTGGGCTCTTTCATGGTCTGACTGTGTGACAAAACCGCCACCAAAGCCACCACCATCATTATCATCATCACCATCATTATTATCATCATCATTATCGCTAAGAGGCTTAGCAGGCAGCGTCCGGTGTGTGGTTAATCAGATCAGGTGCCATGACACACCACCACAGTGACCCAGCAACAGTGCAGAGCCTCTGCCTTCCTTCCCTGTATGTGGACAGCTTTACGGCTGCGAAAACAGTCATGACTTGAAGCGAAAGGCAGGCTCCTTGGATGCCATAAAAACAAGCCTAAGTGTGGCTTTGGTTTATGAGATTCGGGCGTGTGGTGTTGGGTAGTAAGCAGTAGAATGTCAAAGTGTACCAGACAGCAAAAAGCTAGATAACACAGTAATGTATAGCTGACCCTCTCAGGGGGGGGGGGGGGTTGCAACATGCAGCTATTTATGTGTGTTTATCTTCCACGAATTCTGTGACTCAAAAGCTATTTACATATGTTTATCTTCCACGAATTCTGTGACTCAAAAGCTATTTACATATGATATCTTCCACGAATTCTGTGACTCAAAAGCTATTTACGTATGTTTATATTTCACTAATTCTGTGACTTAAAAGCTATTAAAATTTATGTACGTTTATCTTCCGCGAATTCTGTGACTCAAAAACTATTTACGTATGTTTATATTTCACGAATTCTGTGACTTAAAAGCTATTTACGTACGTTTATATTCCACGAATTCTGTGACTCAAAAGCTATTTACGTATGTTTATCTTCCACGAATTCTGTGACTCGAAAGCTATCTACGTATGTTTATACTCCACGAATTCCATGACTCGAACCGAACATAAGCTGGTGGTTTACATTAATTACATTAAGTTTTCAAACTTTCTTACAACTGAAATCAAAAATCTTGTATACCTGTATAGCATGCACCAAGGAGAAAAAATCAAAATCCAGCCAACGTCAATCTCTGGTGGATTCATGAACTATGAACAGACCTAGCTTGTATTTACAGAAACCTGACTTGGCTGGTTACAAAGCAGGATTTGAGTAACTACACTCACAAAACTATTCCAGTCTTAGACCCAAACTTAACTATCAATGGTATCTGCAACGTGTGATTTTACATGCAAATCCACAGAGATGAAAAAGAAGACTACGGACTCTTTGAAAAAGAGGATTAAGGGAGGCTAAAAGCTTTCTTTATACTCGATCAAAGAGAGAATACTACAACTTTGCAAACTGGGAATACGTTTTTTTAAGTTCACAGACAGACAGACAGACAGACAGACAGACACACATACGCGCACACACACACACCACACACACACCCACACACACACACACACACAACACACACACACACACTCACACACCACACACACACACACACACTCTAATACCACCAAGTGTGACTAGACTTTAAATTAAACACACACACAACCATCACCATCACCACCACTACAATCCCCCCACCCCCTCCACACACACACACACACACACACACACACACACACACACACACACACACACACACACACACACACACACACACACACAACCACCACCACCACCACCACAGCAACAACAATAAGAACAACAACCAACAACAACAACAACACACACACACACAACAACAACAACAAACAACCAACAACAACAAACAACAAACAACAACAACAACAACAACACAACAACAACAACACGACCTTAAACAAAACCACCCACCTCAGTCCTAGCGGTGTACACAGACAGCGACATGGAAGTGGCAGCAGGCCGGGCCGTGTTGGCCCCCGATAGGCGATCTTCAGGCGGAGGCCCCGCACGCGACACTGCCAAGGCCTCAGGCGTCCACTCCACCAGACTGCTCTCCTCCTTAGCCCCCCTCCTCCTCCTCCCATGAGCTCTGGGCACCAGCGCGCGCTCCGGCTCCGAGGGCGAGGTCAGCGCGATTGGCTTGATGATGGGGGTGGGCAGGAGGGAGGACGAGGATGGGGAGGAGGAGGAGGAGGACGGTGTGTTGTGACTCGGGGGATGGATGGACGACTGCTGCGGTGAGGGTTGTGATGATGAGGCGGTGGGGGTGGGGGTGAGGGTGACGGATGAGGGTTGTGATGAGGGGGTGGGGGTGGTGGGGGGTTACGGATGAGGGTTGGGGTGAGGGTAACACCTGGAACTCTGACTTTGCCGACATCTCTGGCGGGGTTTTGGACGGGGCCGCCGTAAGCTGGGGGAGTGGTGGTGGGGGTTGAGATGGCGGCGGTTCAGATGGGGGTGGGGGTTGAGATGGTGGTGGTGGCGGTTCAGATGGTGGTGGTGATTTAGAGACAGGTGGTTGTTTTGAAGATGGTGGTGATGATTTAGAGGCTGGTGGTTGTTGGGAAGATGGTGGTGATGATTTTGAGGCCGGTGGTGTCGATGATTTAGAAGCCGGTGGTTGTTGGGAAGATGGTGGTGATGATTTTGAGGCCGGTGGTGTCGATGATTTAGAAGCCGGTGGTTGTTGGGAAGATGGTGGTGATGATTTAGAGGCAGGTGGTTGTTGGGAAGATGGTGGTGATGATTTAGAGGCCGGTGGTTGTTGGGAAGATGGTGGTGATGATTTAGAAGCTGGTGGTGGTGGTTGGGAAGATGGTGGTGATGATTTAGAGGCCGGTGGTTGTTGGGAAGATGGTGGTGATGATTTAGAGGCCGGTGGTTGTTGGGAAGATGGTGGTGATGATTTAGAAGCCGGAGATGGTTTTTTGGAAGCTGGTGGCGATGCTTTAGAGGCAGGTGGTTGTTGGGAAGATGGCGGTGATGATTTAGAGGCAGGTGGTGGTGGTTGGGAAGATGGTGGTGATGATTTAGAGGCAGGTGGTGGTTTTAAAGATGGTGGTGATGATTTAGAAGCCGGTGGTTGTTGGGAAGCTGGTGGTGATGATTTAGAAGCTGGTGGTGGTGGTTGGGAAGGTGGGGAAGAGGAGGAAGACAGTGGGGGCGGGGCGGGGGGCTCGGAGCGTACAGCCACAGGAATCCTGGTCCCTCCCCCGCCCACCCCGTGACCCCTCGTCATCTGGGACTGGGGCTCCACTCTGGTCGACATGTGGGTGTGTGCCGGGGATTCCCCCTCCCCCTCCACCGTGGAGGTGCAGAGCGCGCAATCTTCGACAGCGTTTTGTTTTCCCCTCTGTCCTATCTCTGCCCTGCCAGACTTTCTCTTCTCTCCGGCATTTTTTTTTTTTTTTTGCTCTACGAGTTGATCTGTCTGATTTTTTTTTTTTAGATAATTACTTGCGAGGCAAGACTTCTTATGGAATTATTCTTAAAAATCCAGCCAGTGTATTCGATATCTGGCAGAAGTTTTCATCCACTAGACAGATTACACAAAGTACTGTACGGTTACCTTTCCTCTGCTTCTGCGTCATATACAGCTTGTAATTCTTCTTTCAGGGTACTGTTTTATAGAAACCGAGATCACTTGCTGTGGGTTTGTTGTTGTTTTTTGCAAGAAACCACCCACTGAGGTATATATTTTATCAGCGCAAAAGCTTTTAGTTTGGTAAAATAACTTACACTAGTTTGGTAAAATAACTTGTTGGTAACCTAAACAAGTTTATCACAGACTTTGATATATATACATCAAACCACTGCCATACCAATTCTTTCAGCGAGCCTTTCAAACAGATATTCTATCAATCAAATTGAAACATTTCATAAAAAGCGAACTGGAAAGGGAAAAATGCTTTATGGACACTTGAAGCCCCAATGGAAACGCACTTGAAAAGAAATGGTGTGAAGAATCAAATGCACAGCTGAATGCTGTGTATCGAATCAATGGCAGGGTTACAGCAGGCAACGGATTCCATTCAAACGTCTCCACTCACAGCTGCAGTTGGATACAGCCGTGTCCAGACCCTGGGTGTCCAGACCCTGGGTGTCGTATGGTAAGTCAGTCTGGACGCTGGGCTGAGTACCTAGTACTTCCATGTATTGTTTCTTTCTTGAAGAGGCGCCAAGTCAGTTCTGTGAGTCTGTATGCCCTGGACACATAGAAGTTTATCAATGTAGTGACTGGTATCACTGTCAGTGACATGAACTGGTTATACTTGCAACAGACACAGCTTGTTAATGTTAGGACTTCACTGATGCCAGCTGGATTACAAACTAGTAACAGTAATTTCACTCAGGAACAAAGAGAGAGAGAAGGACAGACACTGAGACAGCAGAAAAACAGAGAAAGACAGAGACACAGACAGAGAGAGAGAGAGACAGACAGAGACAGACAGACAGACAGACAGACAGAGAGAAAGACAGAGAGAAAGACAGAGAGAGCAGACAGACAGACAGATAGAGGTGGTAGGTAGGAACAATTATTCGTCGACAAAAGAAAGCTATGTTTGTTTATCTGCGTGTATGCCTGTGTCTACCTGTGAGCGTGCGTGCGTGCGTGCGTGCGTGCGTGCGTGCGTGCGTGCGTGTGTGTGTGTGTGTGTATTGCACTAAGGGTGGTCATGCAATCTTACTAGCTCACCACAAAGGTCTACGGAACACCTGTACGTTTTCCTGTCTATAGGGCCAGTTGGCACAGAAAAGCTTGATAAACTATCATTATTCTTATTGCATACTCTCTCTCTCTCTCTCTCTCTCTCTCTCTCTCTCTCTCTCTCTCTCTCTCTCTCTCTCTCCCTCTCTCTCTCCCTCTCTCTCTCTCTCTCTCTCTCTCTCTCTCACACACACACACACACACACACACACACACACACACACACACACACACGCACACGCACACGCACACGCACACACTTTTAGTTCTTCTTTATTTTAGTTCTTTTCAACATAGATTGATGTTTGCCTATTGAATGAAATTATAAGTCAATTTTCAAGAATCTTTTTGGGGGGCAGGATGAAAAAAAAGTTGTGTAAACTTAATCTTTTACCCTCAATTAAGATCCTTTTGACTTGACTTCACACACACACACACACACACACACACACACACACACACACACACACACACACACACACACACACACACACACACTTTCTAATTGCGATTAACATTACCAAACCGACAAATAAACCCAAACAGAACAGACAGAAACCACCATGTCCAGGTCTCTAACATAACGAAGCCAGTCAAAGCTGTAGGTAAGCTAGCTGGTCAATATTATCCCCCCAATACTTACCTATACTAGCCTAGCCAGGCTACCTCCGCCACACACAACACAGGCAGGTAAAGCAGGCGGTCCAAGACAAACTCGTTCAGCTGAGAACACTTCCCTTGTACAACCCAGGGTGTGGGCACACACATTACAGATCGGCTGTCGCTGACACAACCCCTTTCCCCCCGACAACAAGCACCATTCTTCTGCTCTTGGCACCGCTATTCTCCACAGCTCTGTTTACACGTTTTGTCAGCAGAGCACACACTGAACGCAACGCCTTTCCTTATCTTTATGTAAGGGGCGTTAGCATTCATAGAGACACGACTTTTCCTGTTCTTAGATTTCTGGAGGGATCGTGTACCGTCTTGATTCTATTTTCTTTCTTTTTTTCTCTCTCTGTGTTTGAATTTTTGTCGAAACTATTTGGACGAGTGCTAGGGTAAGTCGCGGCCACTTTTCACTTTGTCACGTTACGTCGTGATCATTTCTATGGGTTCAGTCAGCTCCTGTTGTTTTTGCTGGGGAAGGGATAAGGTGGTTCCAGTCTGATTCAGCTTTTGACTGGAGGTGACAAAAGTGTTGAGAAGCACTCTTGAAGTTTGGCAAGTTCGATCAAGTTAACAAGTGTCTGAGTTTAAAGTCTATAAAGGTGTAGGTTTAATGTATATTCATATTTCGTGTCGGTTGAAGCTGTTGTTGTGCTTATGTTTTGTATATGTGTAGTTGCTATAGTGTTTATCTATGTTTGTACCCGTGTAGTTGTTCTAGTGTTTATTTGTGTTTTGTATCTTTGGTGAACCTCGCTCCCCTACGACCACGTAGGTTATGGGATACCTTTACCTTTTTACCTTTTATCTTTGGTACGGTCTGTAATTTTTTTTTAACCTGTGGGGGTTTCGAATTTCACTTGCTATCTTCCTTGTTTGTTCTACTAAATTCCTGTTTCTCAGATTTCAGTATTAAGGTGGTGCCTATCCTATAACTTTGAAGAAAAGAACACACACGTTCAGGCACTTTTTCCGCTTGTACTTATCCAGAAAACGGAGAAAACAACACATCATTTTCAGTTTCTATGCTGAAACTTTGTGGGTAGCCTGGAGTGTTCCTGACTTTAGATCCTTGACAGTAAATTTTAACTTAATCAAACAGGTTTATATCTCTCTTTTTTGTGTGTTTCTAACATATCAACCACAGGTCAAACTATAAACAATGCGTATCTGGTTTTCATCTTGATTTTAAGATAAATTCAATTGGTCAAGTTTCGCCTCAAAATTTGCATATTGTGTACATTTGTCGTGTTTTTCACAAATGGAAGACTTGGTTGTTCTGTGGTATCCGTATTCAGTAAACCAACACTAAAAAAAATAACCCACGTTTTCACATACACATTTTCCCCAGAACAACGAGAAAGACACTCAATCATGCGTGTATATATTCATAATCTGACCAGTAGCGTCCCTACTAAGCCTACCACACTGAAGACGACTTGGACGTTCAAACATCCGAACAAGCCACACACACATTCCAAAACTGCGAAGTTACTGACCACTTGGAAGTCGTAAAATCCATTCCGGGACAGGTAGTGAGGCCTACAGCGCTTTTCAATCATGCCGAAGTCATCGATATGACAGAATATCGAACACCGCCGGCGCCCACTGATATGGAAGGCAGTTTACAGCTGCTATCACTCTCCTTCAGTCGTGGCACGACTCGCAGCGGGAAAAGTCGTCTGCGGGGGAAAAGTCGTCTGCGGGGGAAAAGTCGTCTGCTCCCGTGTGGCGCCCAGTCGTGCAGAGAGCTAACGTTGGTAGCTGAGCTGAGGACCAGCGCTGGCTGACAAATAAAATGTATGCCTCACCTTGGTGCCTCGTCACGTCTTTTTCTTTCTTCTTTTTCGTTTTTCTTCTCTCGCTTTTTTTTTTTTTTCTTTATTGGTGCCCTCTCTAATCCTTTCCCCTTTTCTCTCATTGAAAAGACAGTTGATCACGTGACTGACACCTCCTTGGAGACTAACGGTATTTTAAAACAGTTAGCGCGTCACCAAAGCGGTGGCAATGTGCGTCACCCCTCCTCTCTCTTTCTCTTTCTCTCTCAAAGATCCTCCTTTTATGTCCGTCTGCACCGTCCATGGCTAATTTCTTTCTGTTGAAAATGAGATTTAACAAATCTAAACCAAGATAGTTTTGTTTTTGTTTATTTTTTGTTTAATGTATACCGACTTTCACTTTCAGCGGTGTTTTCTTTGTCTTGGAATGTGTAGGGGCAAATCTCTGTTCATAAAAATGAAATTTATAAGCGAAAACTGTAGTGTAGAAGTTGGGAACACTTTTTTTTTCTTTCTGGTTTAATTGCTCAGTTGCCGGATTTGAATAGACCTTTGGGTTAGAGGTATGTGCGCGTGCAGTATATAGTCTAATGAAGTGTGAAGACATACAGAACATTCTATAGCAGAGAGCAAATAAAGCCCACACACACACACACACACACACACACACACACACACACACACACACACACTATATCACAACTAGCACACACACACACACACACACACACACACACACACACACACACACACACACAACACACACTACAGAAGAGAAGAAAAAAAGAATTTTTTTTAAAAATGTAATTCTTGCTATATGCTTTCTACGTGTGCTTCTTCCTTTCTTCCTTAATCAATACATAGCTTCGTTTATGAGCATCATCACTTCCTGGTGATGATTAGCTGATTGCTTCTTCTTCTCTGTGTGTGTGTGTGTGACGCACAGTTGAACTGACAAGGAAACCCTGCTATGTGATGTGTGTTATTGAGCTATTTACAGACAGTTTTAATCTGCCTGTATCACGGAGCCGCGCAGTGTTAAACTACCTTATTCTTTCTTTCTTTATTATTTTTATTCTTTTATTTCGAGGATATTGGAATCAGCACTGGTGTGCTTTTTTCACATCCAGTCCCCATGTGTATGCAGTTTTGTTAATCTTCTCATCTGTTCCCACCGGCACACGATGGCCTACTCTTACGAAAACCGGAACAGAATGCAACGTGTGCGCAAGATGTTCTGCGTGCGTTCGCACACGGGACCTCAGTTTATAGTCTCATCCAAAGGACTTTTTTTTTTGGGGGGGGAGTGGAGTCAGCACTGATGTTAACTCCGGGGGAAAAATATCCTCGAACGGGAATCGAACCCGGGTAGTCAGATTGCGAGCGCAATGTTCTGACTACTAGGCTATCCTGTACTGTCCCCATGACATGTGTTATTGAGCTATTTACAGTTTCTTATCTGCCTGTATGAGGGATCGACGCAGCCTTAAACTACGTCAAATGTGGCTTGTGTTGCATAATACTGCATTCAACATAATGTGGTGGGAATTATTTCTTTTTCTGAGGAAAGGAAAGAATCATTGTCTTCTCTCCTTCCTTTGAACGTCACTATAGAACATTGACTATCCTGCTGGGGACTCTCTGGAAAGCAAGACACAGGGAAAGACAGATGAAGAACTGGATGAAGAAAATCAAAGACTGGACCAGCCTTGATACGGCTGTGTTGCTTCAAAAGCCTGAAGACCGACCAGCCTGGAAAAAACTGTTGACTGATATGTCTCTCATCCCCCCCCCCTCCACCATCTTGGGCAAGGGGGGGGGGGGGTGATTGATTGATGATAGGAAATTGCAGTGTTTGAAATATATATAAAAAAATGTTGTTCTCCTGTACAACTACAAACATGAATTTTTTTTAAACGTAAAAGCAACAACAAAAAAACCCACAGAAACACACGCAGACACACACAGACAGAATAGTGAAGAAAACAAGACATTAATTTCCTTGTTTTATGTGTCTTCACTTTCACTTGCGTTTTCTCTGTCTTGTTATGTGTTGGCCAAAACCTAATACCTGTACAAAACTGAAACAAGAAAAAACGGAAGAGAAGTTGGAAACAGGGCTTTTCTTTCTTTATCTTTTTTTCAAAAATAAAATAAAACGATGGTTAAAATAGTCAATTTTTGATCCTTCAGTGACCAGACTTTTTGTGTAAATAACAAACAAACCAGTACTGATGCACTGTCGAGGTGTATTACGCGATACGAAGGCATATGAGACACTTATAAGAGCGGACACACACACACACACACACACACACACACACACACACACACACACACACACAGAGGTGTGGACACACACCTGCCTCTCTCTCTCTCTCTCTCTCTCTCTCTCTCTCTCTCTCTCTCTCTCTCTCTCTCTCACACACACACACACACACACACACACACACACACACACACACACACACACACACACACACACACACACACACACACACACACACACACACACCACACACACGTATATACATATATTATAATTATGTACCCATCCCATACCCTCCACACATACACCAAAACAAACAACAAACGAAAAAGAAAAAAAAAGACAATAATAAGAATGAAGAAAAACAAACATAGCCTACACGGACACAAATAAAAGGGGTTTTCTTCCTTCATTTGCATATAAAGTTACTGAAGTAGTTCCATCAGGATGGACCCTAGAAGGCAATCAGACTTAATCCTGTATTGTTGATGGTGGTGGTGGGGCCAATGCTGATGACAACCATCGATTGTTTGATTGATTGTTTGGGATTGACTGCTCATGGGACAGGGCAGGGCGCGCTGACTGAGAGAACACGTGACGTCATGGTTGTTGGGTTTTTTTCTCCCTTGGCCACGTGCATGCATGGCATAATTTGGGCCGACTGATGGCGAATTTTAGCTGTGGCTTAAAAGTGCATTTCAGGACACATTTTCCTTTTTCTGGCTTTTTTCTTTTCTTTTTTTTCTTTTTTTTGTAAGGGTTTTTTTTTGTTTGGGGCTGGGTTTGGGTTGTTTTTTTTTGTTGTTTTTTTTTTGGGGGGGGTTGGGGTTTGATTTTTTGGGGTTTTTTGGGGGGGGGTTTGCTTTTTGCCTTTATTTTTTCCTCTTTTTTGTTGCTTTTTTGGGAAGGTTTGTTGTTGTTGTTGTGTGTTGTTTGTTATTTGGGGGGTGGGTGGAGGAGGGGGGATGTTAGGTTAGGAATTGGGGAATTTGGGGGGGGTTTTTTGGGGGTTTTGTTTTTGTTTTTTTTTTTTTTTTTTTTTTTTTTTTTTTGGGGGGGGGGGGGGGTTTTTTTGGGGTTTTTTGGGGGGGGGGGGGGGTTTTTTTTTGTTTTTGGGGGGGTTGGTTTTTTTTGGGGGGGGTAGTTTTTTTAAAATGGGGAAAGGGGGGGGGGAAAAATTATTTTTTTTTTGGGGGTTTTTTTTTTTATGGGAGAGGGGGGTTTTAGGGGGGGGGGAATTTTTTTTTTTTTTTTAAAAAAAAAAAAAAAAAAAGGGGGGGGGGGGGGAAAATTTTTTTAATTAAAAAATGGGGAAAATAATTTTTTTTTATTTGTTTTTTTTTTTGGTTGAAAAAAAAAAAAGATGAAAAAATTAAAAAAAAAAAAAAAAAAAAAAAAAAAGGGGAAAAAAAAAAAAAAGGGAAAAATTAAAGGGGGAAAAAAAAAAAAAAAAAAAAAAAAAAAATTTTTAAAAATTTTATAAAAAAAATTTGAAAAAAAACGGGAAAAAAAACAAACCCAAAACCAAAAACACCAACAAAAACCCCAACCCCCCACCCCCCCCCAAAAAAAAAAAAACCCCCCCCCCAAACTTTTAGTTAAAAGGTTTAAAAAAAGGTTTTTTCCCAAATTAAAAAAATAAATAAAAAAATGGAAAAAACACCACCCAAAAAAACCCCAACAAAACACCCCAACAAAACACCCCCCCCACCCCCACAACACCCCAAAAAAACAAAAATTTTCCCGGAAAAAAATTTTATTTTTAAATTCGCAACCTTTGGGGGAAAGTTTTTTTTGGTTTTTTTATAAAAAAATGCCTGCACCTTTGTTTTTTTTTAAAAAACCAACCACCAAAACCAAAAAAACCCCACTCACCGAACAAAAAAAAACACACGAAAAAAGGGTGAAAAAAAAAAAGAGCCAGAAATCACCCCCCCACCCTTTTGGGGACCCAAAACAAAACACTTTTTTTGGGGGCCCCGGTGAACAAAAAACCCCCAACCAACCAAAAAAAAAAACCCAAAACAAAACAAACAACCCCCAAAAAAAACTTTGGGAAAAGCTACCCTTTCTTTTCCATTTCCCCGAAAAAAAAAAACCCTTTGGGAAAAACCCCAAAAACGAAACATTAAACTTCCAAGTCAAACACACACGAGCACGCGCGCACGCATACATACACACACACACGCAGGCGCGTGCGCGCGCACACACACACACACACACACACACGTATGCACCTATGTACACACGCACGCGCGCGCGTGCACACACACACAACACACCACACACACACACACACACACACACACACACACACACACACACACACACACACACACACACACACACACACACACTTATAGTTATACGCGTTTCACAGAGGTTTCTTTTCACAGCCATACAACACAAAAGACAACCGTGAAAAAGGAATACCCCAGGACAAACACTTCACAGCGAAAGGCAGCCAACAGACACAGCCCTGAATACATTAAACGATTCCCCCACTGATCCGCGACAACACCGCTACTGTATTGGAAACGGGCTGAGATTATGATTCTCCGCGAAACAATATCTATTGTTGCAGAACTGTCGCAAGCAGCTGTTGTTAGAACTGTAATAATTATGTCAGTTATTCATGAAAGCAAAGTACTAGGGCATGTAGGGCCTATTAAAATGTTATGTTGTAAAATGTTAACCTGAAGTAGTCTTCAGTCATGTTAAGCTCTGAACATAACAACCTGCACTCACCTGTAAAGCAAAAAAAACACACACTGAAGTCAGAGTATGGCTGCCTATGAGGAGAGGTATTTGATATGAGTCATACATGCAAACTTCTCATCCAGTGTGCTCTTTCAATTTCAGAGCGATTCCCAGGTGGGATGAGTGAGTCAGAGTGTATATTCTTACTTTTTTGGTGGTCTCCAGAGTGTTAAGCTGGGAAAAGCGCAATTGCAACGACGGAGATGACCACAACAACAACAGCAACAACAAAAGAATCTTCTGGGAATATCTGCTACTCTCGCATTCTTTGCAGAAACTGTGACTAAAAAGAGTCCTGAAACATTAAGCGTATCATCTTAATTGTCATTAAGTCACTGATAACAGTCTCGGCAGCCCTTGGGGAAGTCTTGGTGCAGATTGGTTTGTTTTGTTGTTCTACCACTTCTCATGTTAACTCTTATGCACATCTTTCAGCTTAGATTGGTATATGTTGTTGTTGGTGGTGGTGGTGGTGGTGGTGGTGTTTTTTAATTTCTTTTTACCACCTCATGATAATTCTTATGCATATCCGTCAGCTTAGACTGGTACATGTCCAAGCAGAAGGTAACTTACCCATGTTAAAGACACTGTGCCTCATTCCAGCTTTTAGTGGGTTGCAAAAAAGAAAAAAAAACTCACGCATATCCAGCGTGCTCTCGAGGCCTTACCAATGCGTTGAATTATGCACTCTTTGAGTCTCAGCTGGCTGAGTTTCTTGGCAAAGGAATGTGGACATAAGAGAATATTTTGCCTGCTGTGTCACTAGGAAATATCCGTAAAGGATTTCTGTTGAAAGATAAGGCATGTAATTGGTCTGTTCTGTCTGTTTTTGGTTGGTTTTGGTTTGTTTTTTGTTGGATGTTTCAGGTGTTTGTTTTCTCGTTTATTCATTGCCTTTTTGTTTATTTGTTTGGGTGCTTGTTTTGTGTTGCTTGTTGTTTATCTCATGCTGGTGTATTTTTGTTTTGACTGAAGGGGTTTATGTACAGTCTTCGTGAGAGTTCAGATCAGAAAGATTTGCAAGTGTCCAGATTTTCTGACTTCAGTGTTTCCAAAAATATGTGTGAAACAATAGAATTTGCCTTTCTTTAACATATTGATATTTTGAAGGCCTTTGAACGAGATCATTAGAAGAACTTATGTAGAAACAATGTGTCCGGTTGTTGTAGATGACCTATTTTTTCTGTGATTGTTCAAAAGCAAGTGTTGGTAAGCATACAAAAGCTTCAGCCATCTCTAATACTACAGAAGCCCTTCGTTATTATTCACAATGGAGTGAAGCAAGGTTGTGTACTAGCCTTCCCTTTGTTTTCAGCCTTCCCTGTCCTGCACTCTCCATTGCCTCTTGTATTTGGGTCAGCTTTTGAAGATGTGTTTACAACTACGTGTGAAATTAACTTTTGAGAGTATTTTCAGACGTAGGGCAGGAAAGTATGCTAATCAATATATCTAAAACTGTGTGTTTTCAGATTTTGTATGAATTAGTTATCTTCACACATTGTTATGTAACAGGAGTGTAATCAATATTTTTTCATGGAAAGCAAACCAGAAACCATAGAAAAGAGAAAAAGAAGACAAATTGATTCTTCTGAAAGTTTTCAGTTTGAGATGAACTGTTAAATAATAGATCAGCCATTAGTTGTTATCAATGTCTACCTGAAACAGATTTACTTTGAAAGTTGACAAGAAACAGAGAATGGGTAGTATAGGCTCCAAAGTCTGTAGCAAGCTTTGTTGGTGTGTCTCACGACCTTCACTTCTGAACATTTGAACAAAATAAACTTTCCTCTTTTGAGTTGAAACCAGTACCTAGTAGCTCCAGTGACACTAAAGGCAGGCGAGAGGTTCCTGTTTACACCTTTTCACTCATACATGAATTAAATCTTACTTAGACTGAAAGGAACAAATCAATATGGACAAACTTGTCTGTGTTGTTCAAATGGTTTGTTTATCTACTTAATTTGTCATGAGACTGTAATCAGTTACTTGAACAATGGTTTGTTCGTTCTAAGAAATGAAGGGAAAAGGGTGACAGTAAAGTGTCAATACGTTATTTTCATGCCCCTCTTACCTAGGGGGAAAGCTCAGTTGGTCTATGTGGGATCAATATAGCACGGCCGTTTCCAGGTTTGCCGTGAGCAGCACTGCTTTTCTCTTCTTCCTCAGATCGAAGTCTGCTGGGCATATTGCCCTTATCAACGTTTCAAACACCTCTCTCTCTCTCTCTCTCTGTCTCTGTGTGTGTGTGTGCGCGCGCGCGCGCGCGCGCGCGCGTGTGTGTGTGTGTGTGTGTGTGTGTGTGTGTGTGTGTGTGTGTGTGTGTGTGCCCTCGCCCCCACCCCCCACCCCCTCAACTCAACCTGTACCATTCAGCAGACACACACAAGCGTTCACCCAGTGACACAGCACGTGCCTTAATTGACTGGAAAGTTTGCAGTTGGTGGACTCTTTGTTTTCCCTCACCGCGGGTAGCGGCAGTTCCGTTCAGGGTTAGTTATCGGCTGTCTGTCACAATGCCCCGGCTTCCAATGAAGATGGATTGCGGAGCCACAAAGAGCAAGGCCTGATAACCCGCCGCCCGCTCTCAAAGTGACTTTAGCCGCCACTGCTAGAATGGCCGGCGACTGACTGACTGACTTATCGGGAAGGTTGCATTCCAAAACTCCAGTGCGCTGAACTTTCTTCTGTTTCTGCAGACCGCGGACATTGGTGGCTTACCTGATTAGTATATTATTTCAGCTAGGGTGCGATTTTATTTTGTTGTTATTGATGGTGGTGGTGGTTTGGTATAGTCATAATATGTAGAGAAGGATGATAATCATCACTGAATCATGTATCTGGTTGGCATTGATCTTGATCACAATTTTTTCTCTCTTCTTCGTTTTATAATGGCGAAGAATTTGGGGGGGGGGGGTAGGCTTGTGGTCAATCCTCAATATAGCAACCCTTGTTTCTTGTGGGTTTTTTTTCAGGTTTTGGTTTTTCATTCTTCGCCCAGAGCTCAGAGGTTCACCAATGGTGACATTTTGCCTATAAAACTGTTTTTGCCCACCACTAAGGTAACCATATTCCGACTTCGGGAACATCTAAAGACCTAACGGTAACTGAGAGCTTGAGTTCGAGTCTCCGCTGTAAAGTGTCCCTTAAAAGGGATCTTTCCCCTTGTAGTGAATGGATTCCACTCCCCTGGCGCTAATCCTCTGAATGAGACTATAAACCAAAGCCCCACAGTGCAGACTGACAGACAGATGTCTGCAGAACATCTTGCACACGTGTTTAAACTCTGTTCACCTTTTGTAAAAGAGCAGACCAGCTATGGCCAGTGGCATGGCTGACACGAACATACCCAGCATGCATTCTGCTACCTGAAGAAGGGCAGGCTCCGCCAGTTAATACTTGTACCAAGACATACTGCCCGAGAAATTCAGCTGTGTGTTCTGTTGACTGTTTCTTTCAGGAGTGAAGGGAGAAAGAAGGGAGGTCATGTTTGTTCTGATAACTGTCGCCACAAATAGAAAAGGTCTCTCCCTTTTTGTTTTGTTGTTTCTCTGCCTCACTCTGTCGTTATCAGCTTGACTATTTTATTTCTCCCCACGCATTATTTCTGACTTTATCTCTTGTTATGTTTACTTACTCTGTCTCTCTTTGTTTCTCTCTGTTTCTCTCTCTCTGTCTTTCTCTCTGTGTCTCTATGTCTCCCCACCCCCCTCTCTGTCTTTCTTAATAGTTTTAGTAATGCCATAAATCGTCACTTCACTTGTCAAAGGGGTTTCATTAGCAGTGGCACGAACAGTTCAGTGCTCTCTCTCTCTCTCTCTTCTCTCTCTCTCTCTTCTCTCTCTCTCTCTCTCTCTCTCTCTCTCTCAGGACTGGTCTTCAGTTTCTCTTCGATCTGATAGTAGAATAACGAAGCGTTAGACTTATAACTGGGCCCCTTCTTGTGGGTTGCCCCTGTGTGAACTGTCAACTTCTTTACCTGCCATCAATCAAAGGGTTCCTTTACCACTTGTGTGGTAGGGTACTGTTGAAAAGTCTCGATAACCAACCCTTCATCGTTCTTTTCTGTCCTCTCCCACTCTCTTAGAAATGGCAATGGTTAGAAACCTTTCATTTCATCTCAGTCAGCCCTACTAATTTTATGGCTTGAAATGAACTGTGCAACATCAGCATATAATTAAATATCACATTATCAGGCAGTTTCACATATTTCATTTGTGTGTGTGTGTGTGTGTGTGTGTTCGGGTGAACACCCAACGCTTTGTGCACTCGCAAAACTGAAGCTGTTGCTGCAGTTCTTTGTGGATGATGTCCCTTCCAGAAATGCTCTCCTGCCAGCTCTAAGGGAAAAAAACACAAACACACACCAACACAAATTTGTGGGCTAGATCTAGTTCATTCGTGTTTGTAATATGTTCCTATGAATCATGATGCTTTAAACGCAAAATCCGTGAGGCAAAAAAAAAAAAAAAGTGGCTATCAGGCATGAATTGACTTGTTTCATAAAGCGTCTTGATCTCAACAGGAAGAAGTTGTTGGGTGAAAATGAGTACTAACCAGAAACCTTCCATTATTTTTCTCTCATCTCTCTCGGCATCAATATGGAAATTAACTGCGTCTGAGTAATGTAAGTTCTCTAGCATCACAGACACTGGCGTTGATTATGCCTGAGAAGACGGTTATGGGCTATTAAAATGAAGTGATTTGGCCATGGCTATCCTATAAAGAAGCAAACAAAAAATGGAGCACCCATAGGAAATTCTGGAAATAAGTCAACAAATGGAAGTCGGTCATATCACCATGCCAGTTCTAACTT
Organism: Stramonita haemastoma; assembly: GCA_030674155.1. Classification (NCBI taxonomy): domain Eukaryota; kingdom Metazoa; phylum Mollusca; class Gastropoda; order Neogastropoda; family Muricidae; genus Stramonita; species Stramonita haemastoma. The sequence continues at coordinate 59,804,123 of CM060326.1, read as the reverse complement.
TGCTAGGACAAATTTCCTGAAGGGTGTGTGTACAGCAGAAATTTTCAGATTTTTTTTCTAGGTCAGTGCCTTTTACAGCCCTAACTCTTTAAACATAATTTCCCTTTACATAAAAGAACAGATCAAGCCAAGAGCCATCTGACACCAGCACAGCAAACATTGGAAAGCACTTACCAGTACAGTTGCTGAAAACGTTTCCCTGTTTGCACTGGTGGTGTCAGGTGACACTTCACTGCAGGTAGGTTGTTGGCCGACGTCAGGGGCGTGACACTGATCAGGGGAGGAGGTTCAGATGTCAAGGGTCCTGATCCATGTATTGACCTTTGTGAAAATACTTTACACAAATCAGTTATCTGACCAGCTTTGGGTTTTTTCTCTTGATTTTGTAGATCCTTTGAAGTGTACTTGAAAGAGTTATGCTGAGGTTGAAAGCGTTTTTTTTCTCTTTCCCTTCTAGTGGGTACTTATTAAAAATCGTGCTGTAGCTGAAAGTGTTTTTTTTCCTAATTCGCACATATGCTGATTTTTAGGTGGAGAGTTTTTAATACTGGAAAGATTTTTTTCCGGCATAAACATCTGATTTAACTGTGTTAAAACCATTCTCTACAATGGCAGACCAGGCATATATCTGACAAACCCATTCAGGTTCATTGAAGCAGCAAGTCACTTGCTGTGGTCATATCATTAGCACTCCCCCCCCCCCCCCCCCCCTCCCGTCTCCTTCGGCCTGGGCGTCAATAAAGCAGAGTACCTGTCAACATTATCTTAAGTAATAGATTTTTTTTCAGAACAGTTAAGAGCCTTCAGTAACATTCGTCTTTTCATTTGACATTGCCCCTTTATTCTGACTGACTTAGGGGACTCCACAGTAGAGATGGTCATTGGTGGTTGGTGAGAATGGCCGCTGAGCTCAACTAGAATGAATTAATAATCTTTCTTTCTTGTGTTTTAGCAAGCATGTTTTACAATGTTGAAGTATGGATAAAGAATACACCTTTTAAGGCCTAACAGTCAAAGTGCCTATCAGGATACACCTTATCTGTGTAACCATGAAGTGCCAGGGGATATGTGGTCAGTCTTTGTGAACTAATGAGGATGTAGGCCTGAAGACAACCACTCATATGAGACCAGAGGTCTGTGGTTCGGGTCAAACGTAATCCAATACTTTCCTGCATGGCACAGGACCCCAAGCAGTGAATGATCTGCATTCTTGTCTTTTGAAAGAGGCGATTTTAGGTCCTGTGTGTAGCATGCTGTCAGTGTGCACACTTATAATAACCAACAGCAGCAAGTAGTAAGCTACTCTATGCACATTTATGCTGAAAAATCATGTTAGTCTTTCCCAGGCAAACTAAACTGTTTTGGTAAACAGCATGCTTATAAAAAAAAAAGTGGGGTGCTGAAGTTTTTTTGTTTTTTTTCTATTCTCACCCAAGCAGCCTGAATTGCATACTGAGAAGTCTGTGACAACAAAAATACTCTCAGCTTCTTAAGGTACTTTACTGTATTGGTGAACCATATTCATTTAGTCATAGACAGTTTTCTGAAATCTGTTTTGTACATGCTTGTGTGTGGTGTGTGTGTGTGTGTGTGTGTGTGTGTGTGTGTGTTGTGTGTTGCCATGAGAGAGAGAGAGAATCTGTTACGTTAGGCCTTGAGATATGTGTGTATGCATTAAGTGTGTGCTGTGCATCCAAGTGTTTCATGTGTGTGTGTGTACGTTTTGACCGGGTGTTTTTTGACAAACGACAGATACAGTGCAATGTAAAGCTCAAGAAATACCAAAAACCATCAGTCACATCAGCCTTTATGTAAGCTAGCCAAAAAGCTTTATTTCAAATAATCCACAACACACCCCCAAAACCACTCCAAAATAAGACATCAAAAAGCAAATTTTTCCAGAGCTGAAAGACTGCAAAAATTCTGACTAAAGCAAGAAAACAACACCTCAGACTGATTAAATACCAGTCAAATTAAAATCTCACAACATGTCTCAGCATGGAGAAAATAATATATACAATCTGAGAAAGATCCAAAACAAACTGACAAGTCTGTTTAAAAAAGCTAAATATTTGAAAACACTTATAACCAGCCGAAAAGTTTTATCTTTAAAATATGTGATAATTTGTCTGGGATCGAGGCTCTCAAAATATTGACAGCGTTGCATTCAACATTTTTTATGTGAATGATTATTCATTTTATTAGATATTCATTTTATTAGAGTGTATGTTTAGAGTTTTTTATATTTATTTTACAAAGTAGCATCAATTTTAAACTCTGTCTTTTAATTGCTGTCATCCCTGCAGGAATAGGGAAGATTGTACAGAGTATCAAGGAACGAAAAATCATCTAACAAAAAAATCATGTAACTGAACTGATAAAATTGAATGCAATATTCTGTCATAGTCTTTTATCACATTATGGATATAAAATAACATTTCATCTTCTTATAAATATATATTTTTTAAGTATACAGTTATTATTTTTAAACAACTTTATAATCAAATACAGTGGAACTATTTGAAAGCTGCCATAAAACCCAACCAGAAATAGTCATATATTTTCTTCTTTCTTTTTTTTTTTTTTTTTTTTTTAAAGATAAAAGGGAATTATATATCAGGGAAAAATCTTGACAAAACAAAAGACAGAAAGGCAAAAACTATTAGCTTATTGGTGAGGATACATGGGGAAAAAACCATCAGAAAGATTAGTTATAATGGAACTGAGGCATCAAAATGACTAGCATATATTTTTTTATTCAAATACTTTTCATGCAAACCTTTGAAAATATGTGCAACTTTTTTTTTTTTATTCAGATACATATTTTCGTACAGACTTTTGAAAATATATGCCACTGATTCAACTGTTGATACAAATCTGTGACAGTGTATACACTTGTCCAACTATATAGTTTATTCATTTCTTTTACAAATGGAAGACTATAATACTATATAATAAACATGTTCCACAAGGAAGAACTGGGAAAAGTTTCATAAAAAGAAAGGAGAAACAAATGAATATTGACCAATTTTAATTCCTACAACTCCTCAATTACATTTGGACCAACTGACAGCAAATTTTAGCTTTCTGGGAAAAATAACGTAAGACTGACTAACTTAACAGTTCATAGCTTCAATATTCATTGTAACATGTTGATTACATACTTTTTGTTGGATGTCACTTTCGCTGCTATCCAGAACTTTAAAGTAAACAAAGTTTATCAAAATGATCTGAATTTTTTTTAATTACAATTTTATTTCATAGTCTGCACATAGAAGATCAAAGCAAACACTTTTTCAGAGCCAACACAACATTAAAAACAAAAAAAATCATAATGAGAAAACCGTAGAACTAAGCCAGCAAATCAGAAAAAAAAGACTGATTTAAAAAATCAAATCAACTAACTCATCAAAACCGCATATATTCAGTTTTTTTTCAGGAATTTTTCAGTTGGGATGTTAAATTTTTTTCCTTTCCTTTACCCTGCATATTGAAGAGGAATGAGAAAGGGGGGGGGGGGGGAGAGCCAGGATGTCAGAAGTCACAACCAGCTTTATGGAATCCTATCCAACACCAGGACTGATTGTCACTATGTGTTATATATATATATACAGCAGACAGATCAACATGCCCACATCCAAAGCTTCACATAGCACCTTTCTGCAGAGTAGAGATCATTCAAAAAGAAACCATTATCAAGTCCGACATTCAAAAAGAACCCATTATCAAGTCCGACATTCAAAAGAACCCATTATCAAGTCAGACATTCAAAAGAACCCATTATTATCAAGCCAGACATTCAAAAAGAACCCATTATCAAGTCAGACATTCAAAAAGAACCCATTATTATCAAGTCAGACATTCAAAAAGAACCCATTATCAAGTCAGACATTCAAAAAGAACCCATCATTATCAAGTCAGACATTCAAAAAAAAAAAAAGAACCCATTATTATCAAGCCAGACATTCAAAAAGAACCCATTATTATCAAGCCAGACATTCAAAAAGAACCCATTATCAAACCAGACATTCAAAAAGAACCCATTATTATCAAGTCAGACATTCAAAAAGAACCCATTATTATCAAGTCAAACATTCAAAAAGAACCCCCCCCCCCTTCTTTTTTTTTTTTTTTTTTATCAAGTCAGACATTCAAAAAGAACCCATTGTTATCAATCAGACATTAAAAAAAACATTATTATCAAATCAGACATTCAAAAAGAACCCATTATTATCAAGTCAGACATTCAAAAAGTACTCCTTATTGAATCAGACATTCAAAATATACCCATTATCAAAATAGAGACATTCAAAATGTATCCCTTATCAAAATATAGACATTCAAAATGTACCCATATCAAAAATATAGACATTCAAAATGTCTCATTATCAAAATATAGACAAACTTCCTATCCCTTTTTCCTGTTTTCAAAACAAAGTATGCAATACCTACCTACCTCTGGACAGTCCAGATAAAATAAAAAAAATTTAAAAGATGGACAGACACTGACAGGGTGCAGCCCACTTTTACCTTCCCAAGCAAACAAAACCACTGACAAAAACTAAAATAGTACAGTCTGCATGAGGCATCCCAGTTTTGTATTCCCACAGAAACACCAACCAGTCCGATGAACAAGACCAAATAACTATATTTACAGGCTGGCAAAAACAGTTTTGAAAGCTCACATTTAAAAATCATTGATTGAAAGCGACAGTCACATTCTGAACCATGATTCTGTTTTCAATCCCTTATCCACACAACACTTCTTAGCATTCATGAACATACTGCAGCAAAACATGTTGTCACCACATCACCAATGCTATCTACCTCTTCCACAAAAAGTGACTATGCCCACTACCGTTGCTACACTACCCCTTCTAAAAGAAAAAAACCACACTCCAAACAGCAAAGTAGTCGCTCTGGTCTCCTAAATGACCATCCTGAACATCTTATGTACAAATAAAAACATACCAACATCACTTGGCTGAAGAGACTTATCACTTGTGCGAAATGGGCACAGTTCCGTCTCCTAATCCATTCTACCTCTACAGGAATGTTGGTAACTTTGATGTACACATCTGCATCTTTTTCATCTGAATAACATGCTGGATATTTAGGCATGGGTATATCTGCTCATAAGCTGTCCCCATCCTTAAAACATCCGGAATGGCCTGATCTGGAAAAAAAGGTAAAGGTGTCCCATAACCTACGTGGTCATAGGGGAGCGAGGTGTCAGAGACCTCAGCTTCTCTAGGGGCCAGCATATTGAGGGCGGCGCCCATCTCCTCTCCCTCGCTGCTTTACCTTCCCTGACCCTGAAGAGGGCAGGTACCCATTTACAGCTGGGTGAACTGGGGGACTGTACTGAAGCCAAGGCTGGGGGAAAGCGAGCGCTCTGACCACTGAGCTATCCCGCCCCCAATATCTGAACATACAAATCTCAGAGCCTGTACAGCCAGAAAATCAATCGCGTTACCTGATCACTGCTAACTGTATATGCCAGGTCTCCCTCATCCCTCCACTGAAGTGAAAGCTGTTCAGTACTAGTCTCTAAGTCACATTGCTATGGTTCGGTCTGGTGCATGTGGCTGAGGATCAGTCCAATTCAACAGCCTGCTGAATTGTGGGAAGGATTACCAGGTTCACACACACACACACACACACCACACAACACTATGTGAAACAATGTCAGGTGACTACACCCTTTCTTGACAATGTTTGCAGATTCATTACACGACTATCCACCAGTCACTGAAAAATTTAGTTCCCGACTTTTAAACTGAAACCCTATATTTGAAACCTTTTAGTCCCTTATCGGAAATCTCTGCTAGGACACAAAGATAATCACAACAACAATGAATCCTGGGAAAAGAAAAAAGAATCTGGTTCCATCATCATGACTTGGACATAACAAGTTTTACAGGATGATTTAATTCATAACTGTTGGACAGGTTAATCTTTAAATCAACTTTAGGGGCTGCAGTGAAGTGCTGACTACAATGATGGTAACAGAATGCTGATTGTAAAAGATAAAGGCACTGACAAATGGCTCTCTAAACACACTACTCTGCACAGTTGCAAGTAACTGGAAAACCACTGTTTAAGCAAAGCAAAGAACCACACAAAACCCAACAAACAGAAAATGAATAAAGAAAAGTTTATAGATATTCCTCTGTAGGACCCAAAACATTGGATTTGCTTTTCATCAACCAGCTTTTCTGAAATATAAAAATCCCCAACAAACAAAGAGAGGAACATCACATACCCTGAGAATGATGACTGTCTCTATGATACAGAGAATGTGATGAAAGCACACACAAAAATCCATAACTGACAAAGAAATAATAAGACAAATAATAAACACTCTGGAAAGAACAACAGGACCCTCCCTTATCCCCCCAAAATCCCACCACAACCAATAAATATTTTTAAAAGAACATGGGGCAACTTTGTCATGCCTTTTTGTTACAAGCTTCAAAAAGCACACGCTTAGACAAAATTAATACTAAATGGTAAAATGAGCAATGATATATACAAATGCCACAAGATCAAAACAGAAGAGAAACAACCCCATTTAAATTAGCACAGTGTAGATCACAACACACATCCAGTTATCACATGACAGTGAATCAGATTGGCACAGTGTATTCTGAACTGTCCATCAGAATCACATGACAGTGAATCAGAGTGGCACAGTGTATTCTGAACTGTCCATCAGAATCACATGACAGTGAATCAAAGTGGCACAGTGTATTCTGAACTGTCCATCAGAATCACATGACAGTGAATCAGAGTGGCACAGTGTATTCTGAACTGTCCATCAGAATCACATGACAGTGAATCAGAGTGGCACAGTGTATTCTGAACTGTCCATCAGAATCACATGACAGTGAATCAGAGTGGCACAGTGTATTCTGAACTGTTCATCAGACAATGGTCTGAACTGCCCACAACATGGCCTGCTGCGGCCATCTTAACCACCTTCCACAATAACGGTCACAACACCAAATTTCCACAACAATTCTGTAGCAGTACCAGCGCACACAAACTCTCAAAGTGTGACCCATTATTGTAGACACCACTATCATTTCTTCTTTGTTAAGTAAGAACAGATCCTGTCCAGGGTTTTCAAGGAAAACATGTGAGAAAAAGAAAAGAAACTATGCAACTTTTAGCACAAACAGAAAACAGCGATACAAGCCCTCTCTTGAAATAAAGACGCAGTTTACGGAATGATTTTGTTCACAATGACAAATTTTGTTCTCAGCCTACTTATTACAAGTACTGGCAAGACATGCGCAGGAGACAAAAATAACCCAAGTACTTTTTAAATGTTCAAAACACACACATAATTTGAGCTGAGGAAGAACAAAAACTGGAATTGCAAGCTAAGTCTGGAAATGGCTTAGGAAATAATAAATGATTATACATGCCACGACACCATGTAGTCTTTAAGCCAAAGACTTGCCAAATCATTGCTTCAAAGCCACAATACAAACAAGCACTTTCTGGAGAAAAAAACAACCCAACAACCCCAGACCTACATAATAAGACAACTTGCAAAGAATAAGCAAACTGCGGGTTAGAAAGCTATGAACATCTACACAGCAAAAGAAAGATTTTATATTCACACCTGATGTACCTTCAAAGTAGATCCTCCCCACCCAAAAGAAAACCACACCCTTTTTTAAATAATGGCTGTGTGGTTGAACATATTATGTTGAGAAGGGCATACATCAACACTTTCATTCCACTCTTCAACAACATTTTGCAGAAAGCAAAAATCCAAATCCTATAAATCAATGATTTGTGCATTTTAGAATGCAGTAAACAGGGTCCAACAATCACTGTCTTCATACAACTATACAGTTTCTGGGGCCCTGATTGTCTTTATACATCATACAATGCAGTGTCCAGACAGTCTTCATCTCTTCAAATGCAGTAATCAGGCCACTACAGTGATTGCCTTTATATATTTACCAGGACCCTTCAGTCATCATCTTCATATAATCAAATAATGCAGACTTTAGGGCCCATAGGTCCAAACTGAAACATTGTATCATCAATGCAGATTCCAGGGCCCCGACAGTCAACCTTTACATATCAATCAATGCAACATCCAGGGCCCGGCCACTACTGTCATGTTTATCATACAATACAGTCTCAGGAACCCCATTGCCATTACTTAAATGTACATCATACATTATGGGGCCTAATGCTAATCATTGTATACCACAAATCATGGGCCCTTAATATGATAAACAATGCAAAACTTTGGTTTCCAAAATCACCACCTTTGCATGACATGATCTAGGTATCCACAGCTTTACAGTAGCCATCTTTAATGCTGACACAGGGCCCAGTTGCACCTATGTACACCTCAGAAAACAGTTTCTAAGGCCTAATACATCAATTCTATATAAAAAAAATTTTTTAAATCAACAAACAAAACCAAACAACACAGCAAAACAAAGAAAACAGATGCACACACACACGCAACGCACGCACGCACGCACGCACAATTTAAATCAACAAACAAAACCAAACAACACAGCAAAACAAAGAAAACAGATGCACACACGCACGCACGCACGCACGCACGCACACACACACACACACACACACACACACGCACACACTGAAGTATCCTAGGCAGTAAATAAGCGCAGCCCATAATGCAGAAACCTGGGCCTAATAATCAAACAAACAAAAAAAATGTGACACTACTTAGAACGCAGCATCCAGGGCCTTAATGTCACCTGTTCACACTGAAAATCCAGAGGTCATAGTCTTTGTGTAACACAAAGCGCAGTGACTTGAACCCTGAACTGCTGGTTCTCACACATCATGGAATGCAGACCCCATGACCACCAGCTTACCAAAGAAAAAAACAAAACTTGGGCCAAGCTACCACACTATCTACACTAGATCTGCAGTGCCCAGAACAGCATGCCTTTACATTGAAGCACAAACCATTCAAAATTCAGGTTCCAAAAACAGTCCTCTCATCTTAAAAATGTCATGGTATTCTTCAAAAGATGTGAGAGATAGTCATCTCCATAACATAAGTAATAAACTGATTGCAAAGTAGGCTGAAAAATGGGATAATATTCGCTCGCAAGCACTGTCTGCAGAAAAGCACAGGGAAAACACGTCTCCTCACTCTACAAAGCTGTGTATAAACAGGACAGCATTGGGACAGGTCAATTACGACTCAAAAGTAACAAATCTGCCTGTAGGACAATCTCAACAACAACAACAAAATTTTAATCACAAAATTAACATTAAAGAAAAAGAATTACATATGACAAGAACTTGACTTCATTTGAACACAGATTATGGCTAAATCAGTTTACTGGTATTTATAGTTGCATCTGTATATATAATGACTAAAGCTTGTGTTAACTAAAAACTAAAATTAAGCCCGCCTGCACCCCCCTCCCTATTTATTTGATGTACCCAAAGAAGAAAGTATTTGATATGCCTTCACCATGGAAAGTGATGACATTATCTGCAACATGAGAATATTTTGCCTAGTGACAAAAACAAACTGTTTCAAATGACATCTTCCCATCATTGTAAGTTAACATAAACACAAGACTATGCAAAACTTGATTTGTGCGACATTGAAAAACATTGATTAATGATGAATTTGTTGACAGTGAGACAAAAGAAGGCAGTCATAAAGAAATTGGACAAAAAGTAATCATATCTAATCCAATTTCAAAGTGTCCTTTCTTTTGGGAATGTAAGTTTTCAAGCTATTATTTGTTTTAAAAATATTTGTAGCATACTCAAAACAACACATAGAAATATAATTTTCTTTCACTTTTTTTCCAGCAGTTATGCTGATACATCCAGACATTTTAAACTTAAACAGCTTTTTTAACTGTCAAAGTTTTTTTGGTTTTTTTTAAACCCCAATACCTAAAAGAATTCCATCACCCAGAAGTAAATTTCAAGCTTTACGACATCAAAGATTGCTTTACCATGGCACTTGCACATTGTTGGATTTCTCCAGAATAAGATTACAAGCCTTTATAAGAAGGCAATTTTGTAGTGAAAACAGACAATTCATACAAATTCCAAACTGACTTCGTCTTTCTTGTCATGATAAATAGCAATTCACAAAAACGAATCTGTTGCAAGCAACACACACTGTTGTCTCCTCCACTTCCCTTGCTAACCAGAGTACTTCTGGATTCGGAATCGGCCGAGTCGTTTGCTGGACCGTTTGGGGTCTCCCAGGTGGAAGACATCGTTCTCCTTGTCTGTGGGGTCTGAGGGAAGTCTCTTCTGTCGCTTGTCCTCGGTCTGTGAAGGTCGCAGAATGTGGCGTTCGATGTTGTGGGCAGAGGAGCGAGGTCCCAGCACAGCGCGGGTCATTCGGCTGAAGAAGCCTCCGATGCCGCCTTTCTTCTCCTTCTTGTCTTTCAGCTGAACACAGATTAAAAATAATTTTTTAAGTGTCATTAAAAGTAAAAGAAATTTTCAAAATAAATTCTCATTATGAGTAAAAAAAAAGGTTTTTTCTTTCATAAAGTCTTATTATGAGCACTAATGTAAATTCAATATGTTTCTCTGACACAACTCGTGTAATAATTTTCTTCACAAAAATGAGCGACATAAATGTGACAGTGAGTGAACTTAATTAGTTTAGGTGTATATTTCTGTAGAAACTGTGTTTTACTTGTATAACAGAAGGACCTGAAAATAGCTAAAAATTAAATAAAATAAAACCAACAACGAACAAAAAAAACAACAACAAACAAACGAAAACAACTACAAGATAAGATTGATCATAAGTGATTGTGTGTCCATGCTTGTGCCAACATTCATGAATATATCCTAAATAGAATAAGTAAAAGAATGGTAATAAAACTATCATCCCTTATGTTTCCATAAATGTACATGTATATTCTTCTATGAATGCTCAGACAGGAACTATTGTTGTCTGTCATATGAATGAAAATGCATTGCACTGCCATTAATTGCCTGACAAGTCGGGCTCAGTGCATCTGACTTCAGTGTGGGTACAAGTATATAATTTGAATGACATTAGGCAGTGTGTTTGCACAATTGAGAGACAACTGACATGCATGTGCAAAGATATACATTGATGTGCACAAATGTGTCTGTGTGCTTGCACATGTGTAATGTTATATATCATGTGTGTTTACAGTGTGTGTGTGTGTGTGTGTGTGTGTGTGTGTGTGTGTGTGTGTGTGTGTGTGTGTGTGTGTGTGTGTGTGTGTGTGTGCATGCACGCATATACGTGTCTGTATGCACACTCAGGAATGTGGATGCATGTGTGTGCATGTGGTTATGGGAAAATGTGTGTCGAGGACTTGTACATTTGCATCTGCCTTGTACTTTGCACCTTTTTTTCATAAGTCTGTGTACATCTGTCTGTGAAACACACACACACACACACACACACATAACCCACACACACATAACCCACACACACACACAACACACACACTCCCGTTTGAGAGGATTTTTCCTCTGGCGTTAACATCAGTGCTGACTCTGTCATGTCATGTCATGTCTGCCTGTGGTCCCTTCTGGGGCATAGGCCGCCAACTAGCTGTCTCCAGGCATCTCGGCTCTGGGCTAGGCGTTCCAGTTGTCCCCACGTCTTGCCCATCTTTTTCGCATCTGCATCCAGGTCCCGGCGCCAGGTATTTCTAGGCCGCCCTCTCTTTCTTTTCCCTTGTGGATTCCAGGTGAGAGCTTGTCTTGTGATGCTGGATACAGGTTTCCGTAGGGTGTGTCCTATCCATCGCCAACGTCTCTGTAGGATTTCTTTCTCAACAGGCTGTTGTCTGGTTCTTTGCCATAATTCTTCATTACTGATCTTGTCTGGCCAGCGTATCTTGAGGATCTTCCTGAGGCAGGTGTTGATGAAGACCTGGATTTTCTTCATGGTGGTGACGGTGTTTCTCCAGGTCTCTGCTCCATACATTAGTATTGGCTTGATGATGGTGTTGAAGAGCCTGGTCTTGGTGGCGATGCTGATGTCGCTTGATCCCCAGACGTTTCTGAGCTGCTTGAAGGCTGCCCTTGCTTTACCGATGCGGGTTCTGACGTCTGTGTCTGTTCCTCCCTGTGTGTCCACGATGCTGCCGAGGTATGTGAAGCTTTCCACCTCTTCCAGCGCTTCTCCTTTGACTGTGATGGGTGTTGCGTTGGCTGCATTTGTCTTGAGTACCTTGCTAGTGCTGACTCTACTTCCCCCCAAAAGTCATTCGGATGAAACTATAAACCGAGGCCCTGTGTGCGAACGCATACAGAACATCTTGCGCACACGTTAAATCCTGTTCCGCTATTTGTAAGAGTAGGCCATCGTGTGCCAGTGGGAACAGATGACAAGATTTACAAAACTGCATACACACGGGGACTGGATGTAAAAAAGCACAAGAGTGCTTATCCCATTATCCTTGATATAAAAGAATGAAATGAAAAATTTGAAAAAATATATAAAAAAACACACACAACACACACATACATACAATCAAACAAAAAAATCAACCACACATTTTCCTCCCACACAAACACACACACACAACACACACACACACACACACAACACACACACACACACACACACACACACACACACCACACAAGCCTCTCACACCACCCACCTCCGGCTCGTGAAGCACGGGACCGGCGCTGACCTTCATCACATGGTTGCTGTCGTGACGCCGTGACCCCAGATCCTCCAAGTTCAGCATGGCCAGCGTGGTACTGCTGCTCTCCGGGACAGCCAGGGGGGCGTTCTCCCTCTCCACCCTCCTCCTCTCCTTCTCCTTCATCTCCTCGTACTTCAGCCACTTGTTGTGCATCAGGAACGAATCCGTCAGGTCGCTCTTGCTGCGGTGGTGATGGGCGGCGAGTGGGGGGGAGACAGTGGTTTGTTGGGTCGCGCGGGGTTTGGGGAGTTGCGGTTTGGGTTTGGGTTTGGGTCTGGGCTGGGGGGGTGGTGGTAATCCGTCTAGCAGATCGTTGGCTGCAACACAGTCAAAGTCAGTCAAAGTCAAACTTTTATTTCCAGATGGTACATTGAGTAAGCAGTGCAATTGCTTTTTTTCATCAAGCCATCCATCTAAGAAAAAAAAAAAGGAGAAAAAAAGAGAGAATAACACAGAGGATGGTGTGTGACTGTGTTCCTTTTCCTGATTTTGTTTGACGTTTCTATGGTGCAGGGTTTTGTTGCATTATTGAACTGAATTTTGGGGCTGAAGTGAATGTGTGATACAAATATGCACACACATCAGACTCCTGTTTAAGGGGGGAAAAAAAAGACATTGCATTGTAATATTTTCTGTATATCTATGTATGTCGTTTTTTCGCTTACAAGAAAAAAACGAAGAAATTTGAACATATTCACAATATAAACGAAATAATTGTTGTCATAAGAGTATTTTCTTGACACTCAGTCTGGCTCATGTTCCTTTAAAACAGTGGTCAACAATTTAAGAAAATGGTGCATCAAGTTTCAGCATGTACATGCATCAATGTAACATTAAAATATAATAGAAATGAAACAGTGGGCAGCTATGAGCACACATAAGCACACTAATATAAAAAACAAATGAACTAGCAGCAAACACTTAGCACATCCATAACATGTCAGACTGGTCAAAGTGATATGTTGTCGTCCATTCCCCAGTTTAACACTCTGGGGGTCACCAAGAATGTGCACTCTGATTCACTCATCCCACCTGGGAATTATCACTGTGAGACTGAAATTGCACACTGAATGAGAAGTTTGTGTGTATGACTGTTCTGAACTACTGAGCCACTAGGCAGCCATACTCCCAACTTCAGAGAATTTTTCTCTTCTAATTAAAGGAGAGTGCAGGTTGTTATGTTAGGAGCTTGTCATGGCTGCAGGCAATCTCAACACAACATTTTACTGAAGGCCTTGGCAATGACCTGACATAAATAAGATTAACTGACACAGCTTTTGGCCTGGTCTGATCAAAGTGATATAAAGACAGTGGGTTCATAGCTGGAAAAGTGAATGACTTATCTTATTTTTGCTCTAGAGATGCACAAGGACGCGCGTGTGTGTGTGTGTGTGTGTGTGTGTGTGTGTGTGTGTGTGTGTGTGTGTGTGTGTGTGAGAGTGTGTGAGAGAGAGACAGAGAGAGAGAGAGTGTAAGAAACACAGAGAGGGGGAGGGGAGAGAGAGAGAGAGAGAGAGAGAGGAGAGAGAGAGAGAGAGAGAGAGAGAGAGAGAGAGAGAGAGAGAGAGAGAGATGTGTGTGTGTGTGTGTGTGTGTGTGTGTGTGTGTGTGTGTGTGTGTGTGTGTGTGTGTGTGTGTGTGTGTGTGTGTGAGAGTGTGTGAGAGTGTGTGAGAGTGTGTGAGAGAGAGACAGAGAGAGAGAGAGTGTAAGAAACACAGAGAGGGGGAGAGAGAGACAGAGAGAGAGAGAGTGTGTGTGTGTGTGTGTGTGTGTGTGTGTGTGTGTGTGTGTGTGTGTGTGTGTGTGTGTGTGTGTGTGTGTGTGTGTGTGAGAGAGAGAGAGACAGAGAGAGAGAGAGAGTGTAAGAAACACAGAGAGGGAGAGAGAGAGAGAGAGAGAGAGAGGTGTGTGTGTGTGTGTGTGTGTGTGTGTGTGTGTGTGTGTGTGTGTGTGTGTATGTGGGGTGTGTGTGTGTGTGTGTGTGTGTGTGTGTACATAGGTACAAGTGCATTTCCACACGATTCTACTCCACGGAACAAAAGCAAAAAAACCCCCACGTCCTACCTGAACTGGTGATCACTCTCTTCCTGGCCGGGTACTTGGGGGTCAGCGTGAACAGATCGTCGTCCAGGAGTTCACTGGTGGGTCGGTTCATCATGGGGGTGCCCACGACGCTGATGCGACTGAGCTCCATGGGCCGGTCCCTCAGCAGCGTGGACAGCCCCAAGGGGGTCGTGCACACCGCGGGGGCAGGGGTCACCTGCACGTCCGGGAGGGGTCTGGGTACCTGCTGTAGGGTCTCTTTGTCGGGTAGGTCTGGGATTTCTTCTTGTTCCGGGGTGGCGAGGTCGGAGGAGGGCACGACAGGGTGGAAGTTGCCGTGGTGAAGCTCGGTCAGGATGCGTTCCACCACTTTCTTCCTCTCCTCCATCATGGAAGAGCTGGCCACTGACACACACACACACACCTTCGTGATAGGGGGGACGGGATAGCCTAGTGGTTAGAACATTGTGCTCGCAATTTGAAGACCCGGGTTTGATACAAGGGGATTTTTCCTCTGGAGTTAACATCAGTGCTGACTCCATCCCCCCCCAAATGTCTTTCAGATGAGACTATAAACCAAGGCCCCGTGTGCGAACGCACGCAGAACATCTTGCGCACACGTCAAATCCTGTTCCGCTTTTTCTAAGAGTAGGCCTTCATGTGCTGGTGGAAATAGATGACAAGATTTACAAAACTGTATACACACGGGGGCTGGATGTAAAAAAGCACCTGAGTGCTTATTCCATTATCCTCGATAAAAAAAAGAATAAATAATCAAATAAATAAAATAAATGACAGTGCTAATACATTATGAATGTGACAGGAGGCTGTTTCCTCATTTTTGTCATAATGGGTGGTGTTGTTGCGTGTTCCCCAGCTTAACACCTTGGGGCTCACTCAGAATATGCAGAGTACTTGCCGCACCTGACCTGAAAATTACAGTGAGACCTTCAGTAGCCAATGGATGAGAAGTTTGAGTACCTCGCCATAGAAGGCAGCCATACTCGACTACGGAGGATGCCACATGAATTTAAAAAAAAAAACAACCTTTTCTGACCTCCAGCATTGGAGGTTTAGCTGTGGGGGGCAAGCTTTTGGTTTCTGTCTCTCAGTCCTCTTCAGGCATGGCTCAGTGAGGCCAACACTGCCGGTTTTATCTAAGTCTGGCCTCCTCTGCAGAAGACTCCAGACTGAAATCCAAAGCTTGCACCAATGGTATAACTGCACGTAGTGGAGAAAAGCGCTCTCTACAGCTGGAACAGCCTGTAGTGGCTGGAAGTGTGATACCATCATTGGTAGTGAAACTCATGTTCAAGTTATGCATGATGGACCACGCACTCTTGTTAAAATTTACCCCAGTGGTTTATCCTTATCAGTTGCTGAAAAATACAGCTACAATATCGTCACATCTGGATCATGACAACCCAAGGGAAATCCTTGCAGTGTTTTTATTTTTGTTAGTGAGTGTGTTCTTGCATCACCAGACAATCAATGACAAGGTTACTAAACCCACAGGCCGAGCTGATGCCTCTGAGTGGCTCACACATGTTGAACAACAGCTGATTGACTCTCAGGCACACATGATTTTTTCCAAAGTAGATTACATTATCTTCATCATGCTTACAAACATATTAATGACAGTTTTACTCTACAAAACACAATAACTACTGAAACACACTTGCAGTAAGTTTGGAATTATCCATTCATTCAGCAAAGAAGAAAAAGCAGAAGATCATGAAAAACAATAAACAGAAGCCAAGCAATGACCAGGGTTCGCGCTAGGATTTTTTAAAACCGGTACTGCGAGTTGCCATTTCAGAGATATCTTGACCAACTCCCCCAAAATCGGTCCCCAGAAAATAAAATCCGGTACGTACTGTGAACAAAACGAAACTATTCAGTGAGGGGGTAGGGGAGCGGGGGGGGGGGGGTGTTCGGCAGCAAAACTAAATCTAAATTGAAGGCAAATCTCTCAGAGACTTTGACTGCCGTGCTGCTGCCACTCGCTTCTTGGGCACGAAGCCACACAGGAAATAGGATTTTTTTTCTAGCGCCTGTGCCACTGTCTGTGTCAGTCTGTTGTTTTGCACGACATCATTTGTGTGACTTAGGCCTATATTCTTCTTTCTTGTTTCTATGCTTAGCGCTCATCTAGATCTTTTGTTCAATTTAGATTTTGTTTTCGACTCTTATCTCTCAAAGCAACGCGAAAATTCATAGTCATAGACCCTCCGCTTTTCGTTTTTCGTTAGAGTAGGCCATCGTGTGCCAATGGGAACAGATGACATTTACAAAACTGCATACACACGGGGACTGGATGTAAAAAAGCACAGGAGTGCTTATTCCATTATCCTCGATATAAAAGAATAAAGAATAAATCAATCTAGGCCCCATTTACTCATTGTGAATGGAAGTCACTGTCATGCCGAGAAGAGCACGAAGCTCTGTTCTTTCACAGTAAAGCTTGCTGTTCTGCGTGCTAGGCTAGGCTAGCCTAATAGGCTAATGAGGCTGGAATGAGGGGGTGGAAAGAGTGCGTAAACACAGTACAGGCGCATGACAGACTGTCAGAAAATGTCACTTCAGACTTTTTTTTTTTTGAGACGGAAATCTAATTGGTCACAGGCAAACAGAATCGGTACGCGGTACCGGCTGCTTCGAAAATTTTCGGTATTCCCTGTTTACAATTGGTAAAATACCGACAATTACCGGTTATCGCGAACCCTGAATGACTAATACTGACTCCATGCTGATCCACATCTAAGTGCAGTTATTCAATGTTTCTGTCTCAATTCTTATGGAAAAAGTAGATGGTGCCATTCACATACAAGAAAGCTAGCTTCTCATCCTGTCACAAACCTCTCTCAGGTATAAGATCTACAGAGAGACCTGAGTAATATAAAATTAACTAAGTTGGTGAAGAAGATAACAAAATATAAACTCCACACACTACCGGTGTTTTACTGTCTGACTCCATGTTGTTGAAAAGGCTGGGAAAAAAACCATTACAAATCCTGTAAGATGAGACAGTTTCACCCAGATAGTCTCTGCTACATTTTCACCCAGATAATGTCTAGTACATTTTCATCCAGATATTCTGCACCGCATTTTCACCCATAATAATCTCTACTTCATTTTCACCCAGATACTCTCTGCTACACTTTCACCCAGACAGTCTCACTCAGTACCTGCTTCTTTTCCGAACTCCAAGGCAAGTCGCTTGTGTTTGAGTTTGGCCTTGAACTGATCACTGCGGCGACGGGTCTGTGTCCTCTGTCGTTTGAACAGTGCATTTTCCTGCACACACACACACACACACACAGACTTAAGTCAATAGTGAATATAAGGAAACAAAGTGTACAAAGGGAAACCCTGCTAGATTTAAATCCATTTTTTAATACAGTGGCTGTTTAACACTTTCTGGTTGGTGCCCATTCCAAGAAAAACAGAAAAATACCTCCTGCAGGCTGAAAAGATAAACCTAACAGCGGATAAAAATTACCAGATTCCAAAAGACACGGTTTTCAGCAGATGCCTCAACTGGCAGTCAGGTGTGTTTCTGCTTAGTTTTCCCTGACTCAAGACACCTTTTCCTATCCCCTAATTAAAGAGTCCTTTCCCTTCCCCAACTCAAAGAGTCCTTTCCCTGCTGGAAGTTCCCTGATTCAAGAGTCCTTTCCCTTCCCTTACTTAAAGAGTTCTTTCCATTCCCTTACTCCCACCTTTCACTTCCCTAACTCAAGAGTTATTTCACTTCCCCTGCTCATAGAGTGCTTTATCCAACAGCGGGGGGGTGCCTCACCTGTCTGGCCGTGCGGACATCCCTGAGGAAGGCGAGGAGGTGCTGCAGACAGGCCTGCAGGTTGAAGACAGACACGTCCTCACACAGGTACTCTGCCACCTGCCGGTTCAGCTCCCTCAGCTCCGTGATGCACTGCTGCATGTCTGTGAAGTCTCTCTTCACCTCCTGAAACACAGGCTCACCTGTATTTTCCCCCCTCATCATCACCATCCTCTTTGACTGGCTATGACACAGATTTTTTTTTATTAATCACAATCTTGTGATCTAAAGTAACCTAAGGGTTTGCGTTATCATTGAGTTTTCCTTTTTTGATAGGTTTTGTCCCCATTTGGTTTGGGGTTGGGTTTTTTTTTTTATCTTTACCTCCTTTTTTTTTTTTTAATCCTCTTTCAGTTAACACTGGTTAAAACTCCATTCCTCTAGCAGTCATTCGAATGAGATTATGTTGTTGTTGTTCCCCAGCTGAAAACCCTAAGGGTTACCTGAATATGCTATCTCACCTGTTTAAAAAGGGGATTACCTACTTCCTGACCAAAAATTTTCTAAACTTACCATATCTTAGTATCTTAGTAGCATACTACCAACACGTACAATATACCCTCTGCTAGGTAGTACTGCAAAATTAAGAAGTCAATTATCTCACTAGAATAGAAGTCAGCTGTGCTGATCAGCAAGGTTTCTGCAGTGACAAGTTTGCTGGGTTTTGTTGGGTTTTTTGGACACTGAGACAAAAAAGAAAATAAGTCTCTCCTTCAAAACACAAACCAAAACAAAATATCTCCTTCAGTTTTTGCTTTCTGCCAATAATAGAGCCCTTTCTAAGTGATAACCTTAGGCGTAGTATTTATTTCTAATGAATGAATATGTATGTAACTTGCAGATATAGGCATGACAATTACATCACTTAGAAACAAGAAGACTACAGAAGTGAGAGAAGGCTCAGGGTGAGAGAGGAAGGACTATCAACAACACGCACTCCATGCATACACACAACACCAATACAAGCTAAGATGCTTTCATAACCAAAAAATCAGGTAAAAATGAAAATCTTTCTCAAGAAAAGCTCCAAGTTTGTCATAATATTCCCCAAATCTTTTTTTTTTTTTAATGAAAACCAAAAATGCCAAAATGAAAAAAAAAAGATATCTATTGCTTTCAAGCTAGAAAATGGCTCAGAACCAGGGATGCACAGACCTCAAGGAAGAGGTGGAAAATGTCAGTGATGTTGGGGTGGGCTGACTTCAGTTGCCCCACAAAGTTCTTCAGCTGAATATTGAGACTGGTCATGTCTGTCTTGATGTCTTCCAGGGAGTGCCTGCAACAGCAACAACACTGTCTGTGATGTGTTTAAAGATAAAAGCATATGTAATAGGGAAGGAATATGAGAGTTCAAATGTATGACATTTTTCAACTGCCAAAAATTTTATAAAGTATACATGCAAGAATGTGTGAGACTCTGTGGTTTCAAGAATGTGACTATGTGAGACTGTAAGAGTGTGTCTGTAGAGTTTGGTGTGTGTGTGTGTTGGGGGGGGGGGGGGGAGGGCTGTAAATGTATTATGTATATGAGCAAGACTGTATGAGAAAGCCTGGGAGCAAGATATATGTATGCACATGTGAAGATCATGATGTGTAATAGTAGTACAAATAATTTGTTTGTGTGATGTGTGATGTGGGTGTGTGTGTGTGTGTGAGTGCGCACGTGTGTGTGTGTGTGTGTGTGTGTGTTGTGTGTGTTGTGTGTGTGTGTGTGTGTGTGTGTACCTGGATGTATTTGTGCACAGGCATCCCTGTATGTGTGTACAAAAGGAGCTTGTTAAATGTATGAAGCACATGAGCCTGGGTATAGAAATGTCTGAATATAAGTATGAATGCGTTTGTGTTCATGCATATATGTCAGCATACAGTTTTTATTTATGACATGTGCATGCTGTTGGCACAACTACTCTGGACTTCTCTATAATGTATATTATTGTATAAGTGTGTTAACTGATAATGCACATGTCCATCTTCATTTGTACACTGGTTTTTTGAAATGTGGGTAGAGCAAACATGCATGTGCATGTTTTATCTAGAAAACATATTTTGAAGCAACCCTCTTTACATGGTTTTCAAAAGACAAAAGTAAAAATCATTTCTGAAAAATTCTGTTTCTTTATCAAAAACAAAGAATATGGTGTCATTTGTCTGTTTCCCTATTTAACTCGAGCCCCCACCCTCCCCCTCAAAACCCTTCAGAAAAACCACCTCATCAAGCTGCTTTTGGCAAATGAAGAATGGCAATATTATAGCAAAAAAAAAAAGAAAAGAAAGAAACAAAATACAACACTTTCAAAATCTTTCTGTATCTTCTCAATAATTTTTTTCTAAGACTTAAACAATGAAAGTATTTTCAACCATTTATCAAAAAAACAAAAAACAAGACTTTTCCTTTGGTCCAAAATATCTTGCAACAAATTAATTTTTAACCACTACCCAGTTAACCCATAAAAACAACCACCACCTTTCAGCTAACTGTTATTAAATAACTAAGACACAATCTAGAAACAGACTTCACATTCTCTTGCTGTACC
Source organism: Stramonita haemastoma (assembly GCA_030674155.1). Classification (NCBI taxonomy): domain Eukaryota; kingdom Metazoa; phylum Mollusca; class Gastropoda; order Neogastropoda; family Muricidae; genus Stramonita; species Stramonita haemastoma. The sequence goes on along the minus strand of CM060326.1, from coordinate 59,783,006 downwards.
CAAAACTTTACCGCAAAAGACATTTTCAGCAATTATTCTAGGCAACAACAAAAAAAAAAAACAGTGATAAAACAATCTCTCAGAACCAAGTCTGTTGGAGGAGTGTTGTTGTGACCCTTTGTTCCTAAGGGAATTCACAAGCATAAATCAAGTAAGTCAAGATAAAACACTGCACTGACTTAGCGGCTTCGTCCAGTTTGGGGATTTCAGCGAGCAGACGGAACATGCGGTCATCGGTGTCGTCCACTATGGCCACCACCTGGTGCAGCAGAGTGTGGTTAGACTCCACTGAGTTCACCTCCTTCAGTCGCTTCAGACAGCTCAGGTGCAGACCCTTGGCGTTGCCGTTAAACTGACCCTGTCCATGTCATGACAGTGACACGTCTCAGTCACACAGCATTGCATTCAAGCTAATTGGTGCAGAGATTTTAATGCACTCTTAAAAACATTGATTCATTCATTCTTTCATTCAAACAACTGTACAGATTTCTATTATGTTGCTGTTGTTATTGTGCGCTCCCCAGCTTAACATTCGGGGTTACTCACAATGTGCACTCTGACTCATTCATCCCACCTGGGAATCACCGTGAAATTAAAATTGCACACTGAATGAGAAGTTTACGAGTATGACTGTTTCTAAGTACCTCCCATACATGTTGTGGCTGAAGGCAATCTCAACACATTTTAAAACATAACAACAATTTAGTGTAGGACTTGGCAATAAGCTGACATCAATAACTGACACAGCTTTTGGCCTGGACCAAATTTCTATTATTAAGTCACAGATTTCGTGCCATATTTTCTAAAGTCATGTTCACATACATCTGAAACTGGTGATTTCATTAAAGTGAAAAAAGAAGAATGGTGTAGAAATGTCTAAAATCAATTCAATTAACCTATTTCACAACAAAAATGACTTTTAGTAGCTCTGAAACCACTAGACAAAGTGCACACCCTCAATTTACATTTACAAAATGTTTTTTAAACACACACACACACACTTGTGTTCATATTTATTTGTATAAGAAATACATTTGTGTCCTTGATCACTTGAAAGCATATATTTTTTCATGATTTTTTTTCTTTTGTTTTCATTCCTTTTGATCTTCAGAGTGAAGCCTCTCTCATGAGGATGCTGAGGGCCTGTCAGTATATTCCCACCTTCTGGAAATTTCATACTAGGAATTCCCTCTTTTCTATCCCTCTCTCATTCAAGAATTCTCTCACACTCCCACCTAACACTAACACACACACACACACACCTACACACACACACACCCTACACACAACACACACACAAACACACACACACTACCCACACACACACAAAACACACACACACCCTACACCCCCCTACACCCACCCACCCTACCCCCCCCCCCACCAACCCCCCCTCCCCCCACCAACCCACCACCCTACACAACTAACATGGTTCAGGAAATTTCCGACACGCAGCACGAGCTGGAGGAAGTCCTGCAGATGGTGACTGTCCAGCAGAAACCTGCAAGCCTCCGCCATGGCCTTGACCCCTGCCTGGAGGCGGGTGATGTTGGCGGTGAAGCGGAGGCGGGTGAGGTGGCCGGCCATCAGCGTGTGGTGGTCAGGGATGTCCATCAGGTGCAGCAGGAACTGCTCCGCCATGCCCAGCTCCAACAGGCTGCCGTTGTACTGCTTCAGCATCAACATCTGTGCAGGCATACAGAGTTACATATGTACACATTGAGTCACATACATACAGAGTCACACACAAAGAGTCATGTACACAGAGTCACGCACACAGTCACACACAAAGAGTCATGCACACAGAGTCACATACAAACACACTCGAGTCACACACACACACAGTCACACACACACAGAGTCACATGCAAACACATTGAGTCACATACATACACATTGAGTCACATACACACACATTATAATTTGTCTAATATCACTTCATGTGAATAGATGTTAAATTAAAGAACACAACCACACACGCACACACACACATACACAGAGTCACATACATACACACAGTCACACACACACAGTTTCACACATGTCACACACGCACGCAGACACACACACCTACGCATGTGATAGATATGCTAGTGACCACACTCTACCTCGTCAGCACAGGGCATGAAACACACTAGTGACCCCACTGTACCTAAAAAACAACCCAAAAAAATGGTCTGTACCTCGTCGGCACAGTACATCAAACATGCTAGTGGCCACACTGTACCTCATTGGCACAATACATCAGACACACTAGTGGCCACACTGTACCTCATCGGCATAATACATCAGACACACTAATGGCCACACTGTACCTAAAAAACAAAAAGTAAAAAAAACACACTGTACCTCGTCGGCACAATACATCAGACACACTAGTGACTCCACTATACCTCGTTGACACAGGGCATCAAACATGCTAGTGACCACACTGTACCTGTAGTGTTACCTCAATACATCAAACACACTAGTGACCACACTGTACCTACAAAAAACAACCCAAAAAACTCCACCCTACCTCATCGGCACAATACATCAGACACACTAATGACTCCACCTTACCTCGTCTTCACAGGGCATGATGTGGGTGAGGTAGTGGAGCAGGGGCAGGGTCAGCCGGTCAGGCTCACACAGGATCAGGTTGCGCACCAGCTCGTCAGGCTCCACCTCCAGCCGGTTCAGGAACAGGTTGATCTTCAGCCGCACCTCCCCGGCCAGAAGGACCACCTGCAACAACAGTAAATAAAAAATGATAATAAAAAATAAAATATTAAGTAAATAAAAATTTTTTATAAAAAATGTTTTAAAATCTGCAACACCAGCAGGAAAGGAGGGACTGATTTCTTCATTACGTAAAAAAACAAAAGTCCATTAACCTCTTTACTGTGCTGTTGACGAACAGCGTTTGTCACAGAAATTGTTGCCAGCAATGCTCAGTTGACGATCGCTGTTTGTCATGATTAAACGCTCTTTGTTCTGTCCAGCATGTGCCTGAGCAAAATATGATAGCAGCAAAAGGGTTAACTAAAACGTTGAAAAGACACCATCTGAAATTCAGAAAAGCAGGCTATAAAACAGCTTCCTGACTGATACTGTGGAAATGACAAATCATGAAGCCCACAAAACTCCTGTATTTTTCTTCTACTTTTTTTACTCCATTATGAGCCCCAATGGAGTACAGTACTGAGATTTTTCACCAGATTTTCCCACTTGTTTCAGTGGTGTGGCAAAGCCAAAGTCTCAGTCAGGGGTAACCCAGTCCACTTTAAAATTGCCTCTCCACTGCTTTCTGTCTACTCATTCCTCCCTCTACAGTTCCCTGGAGAATAACGTTAGCAAGGCCACTGGATCTTGTAACATGGCCATGCCAGTGAAGCTTTCTTTTAACTGATGTCAGCAGATCTTCATATGGACAGTTACAGTTTCTGGTGTTTGGTACACTTGTTCTTTGGCAGTGTGTTCAATGTCCCAGATGTTTAGTATCCTGTGTTAATGCCTCATTTCCAAAGCTTGGAGTCTTTCTTTCTTCCTCTGCTGTCAGAATCCACATGTAGCAAGCAGCCAGGAAGATGGAGTACACCAATCCAAACAAAAGACTTCTTTTATAGTTCACAGAGATATGGATTCTTGTCCTGAACAGGTTTCAGTCTGGTCAGTGCTGTTGTTGCCAGTCAGAAAATTTCTGGTGAGGATCCCTCCAGCGTAATGATGAACATAGAACTTTTAAGAACATATATATATAAGCAGACATACTTGCACATGTGTGCACAAGAGCTTGAAAAAAAATGCTTGCATACATAACTGACACATCACAGCAAAGTATGCAAACAATGGAAAAAAATAAAGCCTCAACAAAAAGATGCAATGAATAAAAGAATCAATACAATAAATCAATAAATGAAAAAAAACAAACAGAATCTATCAGACCCACAAATCCTACACTACAGTCTCCCACAATTCACTGACTCCAACCCACCCCTGACCACACAATGCACAAATCCAACATCACTCAGTCACGAGTGCTAAATTTAGCGAGCGCCTTTCCTTTTACCTAGTCCAAGTGTGGTCAGTTCCTGCTATAAATAGCACCAGCTGGCCCCACCTAGGCTGGGATGGGATGGATTAGTTAGCAGCTGAGAGGAGCTGAAAGTGGGGGAAACTGACAGCTGTGTTGTACCAGCCCAACCTGTGAACAACGTATACCTCACCTCATCACTGGCCTCCATGACTTGGCTCTCTGCAAACAGCATCTCCAGGCGATTGTAGTCTGGCTCCACCCGGGGTATGGCCTCCCTCGGCTCCCACACACACCCTTTACTGCTGTCTGCAAGAATAGGAAAGACTGAAAGTGAGACCCAGTACAGCAAAGAAGAGTGAAACACACCGAAAAAAGACATGAGACCAGGCAGTAGTGTACAGTAGAGAAGAGTGAAGTACATTGAAAAGAGACAAACACAGAGATGCTCAGAGGCAGAGACAGAAAGAGCACACATAGACTGCATATTATGAATTAATGCATAAATGCATTAAAACATGCACACACGCACACATGCTCTGTGTGTGTGTGTGTGTGTGTGTGTGTGTGTGTGTGTGTGTGTGTGTGTGTGTGTGTGTGTGTGTGTGTGTGTGTGTGTGTGTGTGTTGTAGTTGCTGTTGTTGCTCTTCAACTTAATGTCTATTCACAAATTAGTGATATTTGACACAAAAAGCCACACAATTCAGAAAAAGTGAAGGAACTGTGTGCGTGTGCGTATACATGCATGCATGTGCACACACAAGAGCATGCAATTAACAGTTTGATAATCTTCTCAAAACACTGAAACAGTTCACTTCATTCACTACAAACAAAAAACATTCCCAGAAACTTAGATTCTCACCAATCACAGAATCCTTGATTTTAATCCACCGCACGTTCCTCATGGGATAGGAGGGCAAGGGCACAGCAAGAGACCTGAACGTCCCCTGATTGAAACCCTTCCGATACGACCGCCCGTCCAGGGACCCCCTCCTCGTAGTCACATGATTCAACCTCCCAGGCATCAGCAGATTGGGGGGAGGCAGGGGCAGAGAAGGTCTCGACAACTGGACATTCAGTTCGGGAAAGTCGGGCAGTTGCGGTTCTTTGAAGGGGTTCTTGGCTGTGGGGATGACTGGGGACGGGGTGTTCAAGTTGTTCAGGTCCTCGAGAAGATCTGGGTCGGGCGTTTTGGGTTTGGCCTTGGTCTGTTTGCCGCCTTTGTCCTTGAAGTTGTCGTACATGCTGTGGTTGTTGTCTGTGGGAGACAGGATCCCCTTCTGTTTCGACTCCGACACTTCCGATACCAGTGATTTGGTTGCCTGCGAAAAAAATTGTTTAAACTTTAATATAAACACTATCATGTTCCCACACACGCTTGGAAACATGTATGCGCACACACGCACGCACGCACACGCATGCGCACACACACACACACAAACAAACACACACACACACACACACACACACTTGGAGACACACACACACACACAAATTTATGCTTCATGTTGTAATATGACAAAGGCTTGTGCTTTGAATTATCTTATATCATGCCTTAGAATAAAGTCTTTTGTTAGCATCTAGCCTTTTATAATGGTTAAAGTTAAAGTCTGTCCCGAGCCTAAGGCTCATCAGGCCGGTGCTTATCCCGGTTTCTGTGGCATTAAGCGACTGAGAGTCATAAGACTCCCCCCTGGATAGGACGCCAGTCTATCGCAGGGTTAACCCCCAACACAAGGTTGGTACCCTTTTTACACCTGGGTGGGGTAAGAAAATAGCCGTAAAGTGCCTTTTCCAAGGGCACAACGCCATAGCCGAAAGCTGATAGAATAAAGCCTTACACTAGCATTTAGCCTTTTATAATACTACATAAGAAAAGCTTTCGTTTCAACACACGATCTCAAGAAGTTCATAACTTGTATTTGACAAATAGCTGAACCGTGAATGACATCATGTGATAAAGATTTGTATCTTGAGATGAGTGGCTCACCATAATGAAAGAAAATGAACTGCTGAATTATGCCATACAGCCATTACCTACAGCAAAGCATTTATAAACCAACACCTTCCTTTACGTGTAATGCTTATCAGCAAATGAGTCTTTTTGATTCATACTGAAAGAAAAGAGAAAACAGGGGAAAGTCTACCAGGTTGATGTGTCTTTTTTGTTTTTATTGCACACTCACATAATAGCTTGTGTTCTGTATCAATAGCTCATATTTCATACACACATAACAGCTAAAATTTTGTAACCTTCCTTTCCTCTATCAAATTATCAATAAAAGGTAAAAAGGTAAAAGTGTCCCATAACCTATATGGTTGTAGGGGAGCGAGGCATCAGAGACCTCAGCTTTTCTAGGGGTCAGCATATTGAGGGCGGCACCTATCTCCTCTCCCTCACTGCTTTACCTTCCCTAACCCTAGACAGGGCAGGCCTATTATTTACAGCTTGGTGAACTGGGGGACTGTACTGAAGCCAAGGTACATAAACGGTCACCCATCCAACTGGTAACCACGCTCGATGCTGCTCAACTTTGACTGGGGGAAAGCGAGTGCTCTGACCACTTAGCTATCCCGCCCCCAAAATGCTGAATGATTTATACTAGCCCATATTCTGTACTCACATAACAGGTCAAACTTTGCATTCACCTCATAGCTATCATTTTGTGTTGGTAGTAAGCTCAGACAGGTGTTGTACTCACATGAATTTCCTCTATCAGAAGATCATAGCTATCATTTTGTGTTGGTAGTAAGCTCAGACAGGTGTTGTACTCACATGAATTTCCTCAATGAGGAGATCATTCACCTGGGTAGGGGTGAGGGAGGCCAGGGCACTGGCACTCAGGCGACAGGAGTGCACCAGGTGGTGAATCTGCTGCTCCACCACTCCCCACAGACGCTCCCTGCCCACACCACAACACAGATATAGGGGGACGGGGGAAAAAGAGAGAAAAATACAAATAACAACGCTGAGAAAAACTGAGTTTTCAGAGAAAAATGTAAAACGGGACACCGATTTCCAAGTAACCAAGTAACTGAATTGTACGTGTGTGGTTTTAACACCACCACCAGCCAATAACAGATTTCTTATTTTCTTTATGTTTGTCCTTTTCGCCTTGGCCAAGTTGGGTGTTTGTCCTTGTTTCAAGTTTCAAAAGAGGTTGAAAGAGTTCTTTGATTCGAGATGATCAGATTTCATTGTACTGTCTTTTTTCATCCCTGAAGGCAGCAGAATACAGCGACACTGATGGTGGGCAAACACTTGTAAAGGTACAAATAGCTGAAGAACATACACAAAACCACATTGCACAAACCCAACATCACTCAATAGGGCCGAGTCAAGAGTACTAAATTTAGTGCGCTCCTTTCCTTTAACCTAGTCCATGTGTGGTCAGCTCCTGCTATAAATAGCACCAGCTGGGCTGGGATGGGCTGGGATAATTAGTAGCTGAGAGGAGCTGAAAGTGGGGGATACTGACAGCTGTGATATACAAAAACAAAAAAGAACAAAAAAAAACCACCCTGAAATAAAGCCTGACTCACAGCTGTGATACAAAAGAAGAACCAAAAAAACAAAACCAAAAATAAAAGAAACCCTAAAATAAAGCCTGACTCACATCTGTGATACCAAAACAAACAAAAAAAGAAAAAAAAACACAAACAAAAGAAAAAATCAAACCCTGAAATAAAGCCTGACTCACCGCTGTGATACAAAAAAAAACCCAAAAAAGCCAAAAAGCCAAAACAAAACAAAAAAAACCTGAAACAAAGCTTAACTCACAGCTGTGATACAAAACACACACACACAAAAAAAAACCCACAAACAAACAAAAGAAAAAAAAACACCTGAAATGAAGCCTGACTCAGCTGCAATAAAAAAAAATAATAAAAAACCACAAAAAAACTAAACAAAATCCCCTGAAACAAAGCCTGACTCACAGCTGTGATACAAAAAAAAACACACCAAAAAACCAAACAAAACAAATTTTTTAAAAAGCCCTGAAATAAAGCCTGACTCACAGCTGTGATATCCCCCCCCCCCCCCAAAAAAAAAAAACCAAAAAAAAACAACCCCCCCCCCCCCCCCCCTTGAAATAAACCAGACTGACTTATCCTGCTTGTCGAGGGTTTCAATGGCCAGCAGGTCTTGCAGGATGTTGACCATGGCGGCCATGCGGCCGGTGCCGAAGACACGGGTCTGCAGGGCCTCCACCAGCTCTGCAGGACTGCACAGATCCACCTCCCCCCTGCCCCCCCGCTGCTGCTCTTCATCGCTGTGCTTCTTGTCGTGGAAAGTCTGGGGGGAGAGGGAGAGATTGTTGGGGTCAGAAACGTTGTACAAAAGTGTGTGTGTTACACACATTACACCAAACTTCCTACATAAATCTGTTTATTAGATGTTTGTATTAAAGAAAAAATGAAAAGATCTGAAAAGATTATATGAATATCAATGTGTATTCATGACCAGAAGGGGGGAAAAGAAAAAAAAGAAAGAAAAATATATATATATTATACACAGAGAGAGAGAGAGAGAGAGAGAGAGACAGAGACAGAGACAGAGAAGAGAGAGAGAGAGAGAGAGAGAGAGAGAGAGAGAGAGAGAGAGAGAGAGAGAGAGAGAGAGAGAGAGAGAGAGAGAGAGAGAGAGAGAGAGAGAGAGAGATGCCAACAAAAGAGATAACAACAACATTACTTCTTTCCCGATATATAAAATAAAGTATTTAAAAGATAAGAGACTGTTTTCTAATCATGCTGGATCAGAACAAGTACCACTGAACAGCACTGAAGTGACCAACAGCTGTGCAGGTTTTCCTCTGGTTGGTGGCTACATCACGGCCTGACAGACACTGGCACAACCAGCCAGACTTCAGACAGCTCGCCATGCAGACATACAGGTACCCCACCACTACTAAACACATACACACCACCACCCGCTCTCCCCCTCCCCCCGGCCCACCCCCTCCCCTGTACACACAGAACACAACATACACACAGCATTTTTTTAAAAGTCTATTCCTATCCTTAAAAAGAAGCGGTGATGGTTAATCGATGCTACAGTCCCTAAATCGGATACATCCACTGGGACTCTAATACAATTGAAAAGCCTTTCAGATGAGACTATAAACCAGGGTCCATGTGCGAACGCACACAGAACATCTTGCGCACACGTTAAAACCCATTCAACTTTTCGGAAGAGTAGGCTATTGACTGCCCGTGGGAACGGATGATAAAATTTGCAAAACTATATGCACACGGGGACTGGATGTAAAAAAGCATGTGGGTGCTTATTCCATTATCCTTGAAATAAAAGAATAAATAGATAAATGAATAAATAATAAATAAATAAATAAAACAAAACCAGCTAACTTTACAACTGGAGTAAAAAAAAAAAATTTTTTTTTTAAAACAGTGGGAGACATTTTGGGGTGGGAGGGAGGGAGGGGAGGGAGAGGACAAAGGAAAACAGAAAGACAAAACTTGGGTCTCTCCTTATCAACCAAACTCACCTGAATTTGAATATGAAGATCATCGTCAGTTTCCTCTCGCTGCAGAAAGTTGATCACGTCCAACAGGGTCAGTCCTGAACAACACATAGAAAATGACACTTCACGTGTTGATCACTGATCAGTTATTCATCAGTTAGAGTTTAATGTGAGAGAGAGAAAGAGAGAGGGGGGGGGGGGGGGGGGGGGGGGTAGAGAGAGAGAACAGTTGAGTTGAGCAATAAGGACACAAATTAAAAAGAAAAGCCCCACACCCACAAACACACACATATACAAATATATATTGGCACATACATGCACACACACACACTAATAATATCATCCATATATGCATCTTCTATCTGACAGTACTCCTGTCACAGACTAAGCAAAAACAAACTAATATACTTTTCTCTTAAAACTGTTTTCTTTGATACAGTTTTCCTTCTTTTCAACTCAATAGACAACAAAAATATGCACACTAGACTGCCGACTCATTTCTACAGCCATAAAATCTGATCTTTAAAAAAAAAAAAAAAAAGTTTTTCTGTTTTTTCTAAAATTTTCTACAGCCACTTCCAGGTCTTTAAAGATGTTACTGATGACAGATTTCAGGTGATACAGATCTACAGATACCAACCTACCTATCATCTGACTGCGGAAGCGGCATCGCTGGGTGAGGTCGGGGCTGCAGTTGATGATGGCGTTGATGAAGGTCATCACCGCAGTCTTGTGGGGCACTGTCTCCGCCGCTTTCAGCTCATTCACCACCACGCTGAACTGGTGGTACTGGTTCGTCTCCCGCTGTCCAACACCAACAGCCACCTTCATTTCTGACTCCACTTTTATGATGATGTACAAGTAAACAGAGGTTGATTTGGGGGGGGGGGGGGGTTCTGAGTTTTTTGGGAGGGGTCTGGGGGGTTGGGTTGTTTTGTTTTTTTAACCAACCCCCCTTTTCATAAACATATAAATTTACCATGTCCTACAAATGCATCTAATCTCAGCTTGGCTGCTGAGCTGAACCGCGCTATGAAAAATAGAAAATACTGGAAAAAGTCTGTGGTGACGATGACTACCCATACCCCGTTAGTGGTCTAATCATTCTTATTGCAAAATAAAAGTTGAAGTCACCAATTAGAAAAACAATGATTAAGATGCATGCTAGGCACACTGCAGGAGATGGCATGCGCTGCAGGAATTATTTTGCACCCTGGAGATAAAATATAAAAATTAAAATAAAAAGGAATCCTGCAATAACACAACCTAGAATCAACACTGAGCAATAATGCTTGAACCACCAGATGGCTTATCTTCTTCAATAGAGAGAGAGGTAGAAGCAGAATGGTGAGGCTGTATGTGTAAAAAAAAAATTATTGTCTACTGAAAGAGCCAAGGTGTAGCGTGAAGACATCTGATCTCAGGAAGCACAAGCATAAGAAGGAAGTTAGTTCCATTGGATTATGGGTAGTCGCCGGTAGACCTCATCATTGCAGACTTTTCCTTCCAGTATTTTCTGGTTTTTGTAGTGTGAGTCTGCTTGGCAGCCAAGCCCCAAGATGCATAATTTGTGAAACATGGAAGTTTGCTTAATTAAATATGCTTATTTAAATATATTACAAAAATAACAACAAATACAGTGCATGCAAACATATTCTCGCACGCACACATTCATGCAGGCACACACACAAAACTGGAATTTCCCTTTTTCAAAATGCCTTCTTTTCCTAAAAAAAACACACCAAATATTTCAGTAAAAAAGTAAAAAGTGACAAGTATCCAAAGAGAAGATCAAACAAAAGAGAGAGGTAACAACAGCGGCAGCAGCAGCAGACCTTGAGGTGACTCAGGCCCTCCAGGATACACCTGTAGCCCTGCTTGCTGTGTGCACACAGGGCTGCCAGCATCTCCAAAATCTGCTTCTTGGGCAGCGTGTTGGAGATCTCCAGACCTGCACAGTCAAACATGCCTCATTCATACATGTACATCCATAGACAAACTCACAACAGTTTTTTACACACCCATGCGGATTTATATGCATACATGCAGAGCTTGCATTCATTCACATACGCATTTAAACCAGAAATATCAAGTAATATGCTTGAGCAGAGCACACACTCACAAGCATACTCTCATGATGTACACACAAACACAAAAGCAGATATATATCAATACATTTAGACTATACACTCACATAATCTGGACAACAAATGTCTTAAGTTTTTACCTACTGGAAGCCAATGACACCATGATTATGAACAAACTGCTGTACTGAATGATAAAAAGTGTACTTAAAACTTTCTCCTGCTTTTAGAACCACAGTCTGACTGTCGAGGTTTCATGTAAATTAGTTAGCATACAAATCTCTTTCCTAACATGCACTTCAAACTTCTTTTCTCGCAAGGTTTTATTTCTACCTTTAAAATATAATTCATTCTCCTCAATCTCCTGTCTTTTTCTCTTCTTTAACCCCTACACTGCGCTGTTGACGAGCGGCGCTCGTCATAGAAACCGCCACCTGCAATGCTGTGTTGACGAGCGGCGCTCGTCATGAACCAACGCTCTCTCTGTTTCGCTCAGCATTGCTGAAAATCCTTCTTATTATGATTTGTTTAGCTCCCTTGATGTATCTTCAACCCATGAGTCCCATTTGTTCAAGTTATTTGCATATTTTATGACGTTCAATCGGCAAGGTAAACAAGGTACTGTGAAGTTCAATTTTTGGGTTTCCGAAGCAATGGCTGTGCCTCAACTGACTTACACAGTTGCCGAAGTTATTGATGAAATTTATAGAGATCAAGATAGTGGAGATTAGGGTTTTTTTTTTGTTTTTTTTTATTCAGTTGACATCGAACTTTGCGAAGTTGATGCAAACGACTCGGGTTTTGATCCGGAAGAAACTTCTGCGTACTCGTGGTCTGAATCGAAACATGAAGATCGTATTGTTCGAGATGCAGTTGGGTATATTTGAGGGCTTTATTCGTTTTTATAACATATTTATATTGCTTTTTTTCTCTGTTTATTCATAAACAGAACAACTAAATGTGTGTATCGTATGGTTGCACCTTTGGTCAGGGCTTGGTCAGTGAGCGAGCGAGCCAGTCTCTGAGTGGCCGATGTGTTTGATGTACTTTGAAGTGGTTGCGACCTCGTGTGTCACTTGTCACCTAGGCTACTCGTTAGCTGTCAGTTATCAGTGTGTGTGTCTGTTTTGTTGATGAGCTATTGTTCTTGCTGACATCTGCCCTGGCTCCCTGGCTGTGTGTCTGTGTGAAGAGCAGGTGTGTGTGTGTGTGTGTGTGTGTGTGTGTGTGTGTGTGTGTGTGTGTGTGTGCGTGCGTGCGCGCGCACGCGCGTGTGTCTGTCTAATTATATATTTTTAAAATTGTCACAAATACAATCTTCATTCAATTCCCTTTCATTCAGTATATACTTTTATGTAGCTGTCTTAGGAATTTCCTGAATTAAAAGCAATTGAAAATCATATGCGTGATTTTTGTCTGTTTCTGAAAATTTCTTCAGCATAGGCCTGAGCAAAATAGGTCAGCAGCGAAAAGGTTAAAGCATAAAAAAGATGGAGCATTTGCGACTGTTTTCATGGCAGGACTGAAAAAATGGCCTTACAGTAACACACAAAAGTCTCTGAAGTTGATGGATATAATATATCATGAAAATTTTTTTTCACGTAAAGCATGTGCCTTCATTGATGGCAGTCACAGGATCTTAGGTGCACTGAAGTAGAAAGAATAAAGAGAGCAATATGCTGAATCAGTCTGAATGCATTCACTAAAACCTACCCATGACTAGTTTGTTGGCAGCAGACGGTGTCTGAAGAATGTAGTCAATCCCCAAGTGTGTGTTCAGGATAGCTCGGATACAGGAGATACAGTCGATCTGCAGAATGGCATCACTGAAACTGGTGAAGGTTTTCCCTGGAAGAGATAAAAAAATATATTACAGTAAATTACAAAAATATCTTGATGCCTATAAAACTGTTATGATTACAATAAAGATCAATGAAAAAGGAAGAAAATAGATTAAAAAAAAAAAAAGATTTAAGCAGTTATGTGTTGTTACAACTGATGGGACGAATCAGCTTTTCCACTTACTATTAGTTGCTACTATTTCAATACTAGTGAATCTATGAAAGATAACTTAGATAATGGTTCAGTTAACATACCCTTTAAATTTGAAATCTCTATTTTTAGTACAAGTTTATACTACATATTCTTTTTATTCTCTTCTTGAAAAAATTCTAGCATGGTAGAACAAGACAAGCTTGAGAAAAAAAAAAGAAACAAAAAGTTTGCAGGCACAAAACTCTTAGTCTCACCATTGGTAAACCTCAGAGCTCTAGCCAAGAAAGAAAAAAAAAACAAGAAAAAAAGCTAACATTTCACAACAGGGCAGGGAGGGAGGGTTAATTACCTGTCATCTGACACAAGGAGTCCAGCAGACTCTCCATGCCCCCCAGGGCCACAAACTCCTGCAGCCATGAGGGTTTGCAGCGCTCCAGCTGGGAGCGCAAGGCGTAGTACACGTGTACCGAGGGGCTGTGGGAGGCCACCACACACGCCTGGGCATCCGTGCCATCCAGGTGATACTCCAACTGACCGGAGGACACGGTGGCATTGGAATCGTTTGTCGTTACCTTTATCATCCTCCTGTCAACAAGATAACATCAGTTATGTTATTAGTAGTATTGCCACTTACAAAGTGCATAATTTATTTAAAAAAACAAATAGAAAGCAAATTTTAGTTTGAAAAAAAAAAGGAACAGGCAGAAAACTGTTAACAGTATGAGTAAAAAGGTAAAAGGTAAAGGTGTCCCAGAACCTGTGTGGTCGTATGGAAGCAAGGCGTCAGAGACCTCAGCTTCTCTAGGCTAAGGGGCCAGCATGTTGAGGGCGGTGCCCATCTCCTCTCCCTCGCTGCTTTACCTTCCCTGACCCTAAAGAGGGCAGGTACCCATTTACAGCTGGGTGAACTGGGGGGGGGGGGGGGGGCTGTACTGAAGCCAAGGCACGCAAACGGTCACCCATCCAATTGGTAACCACGCTCGACACTGCTTTACATTGGCTGGGGGAAAGCGAGCACTCTGACCACTGAGCTATCCTGCCCCACTTACAAAGTGCATATTTTTTAGAAAAAACAAATAGAAAACAAATTATAGTTTAAAATTAAATAGAAAAAAGAAACAGGCTGAAAACTGTTAACAGTATGAGTATCCACTAAAATTCAATTCTTTTTAGATGCAACCTTATCAAATTTCTGTTTTTTTTTAAAATCTAACATCAATAAAAATCATTTATGCAGACAGGACTTGTTTTAAAGGCTGGATCTGTCCATATCATATGGCAATACAGCCAGAATTTCATGATGAGATCTGCTGTAACTGAAAATGGTACATGACACACAGTGACACACACCGTGACACAGTACAGTATAATACTAAACACTCAAGAACATAAATTTGAAAACTAATCAATAAATCATAGTCAAAGACAACACTGGCAACAATATGAATATGAGTTCATTGAATATGATTATCAAGGTAAACATTTCAAAATACTGTCAGCTAAAATTTGTTTTGAACAGGTATTTTCAACTGATAGTTCTCTACATAACCTGATGATGAACAGGAACACTCTGAATAAATAAATTTAATAATGAACACAGATGTGTCAAAGTTCTCTTTTCTTAGTTTCTGTTCAACTTCAAACTGTAAATTATTTTATTGTATGATTCGTAATCATATCATATCACTGTACATATCAACTAAGCAAATGCACTGCCAATCAATGATAAAGATTTTCCAAAGACCTGGACCCTTTCTAATAAAAAGATAATTTCATTAACAGTTAGTAACAGTGAATTACTATTTGGTTCAAACTGCCTCCCTGAAAATGTGAATTATGCAAAATTTCAAAACTTCAAGATCTGTACTACAGTCTACAGTAGTACCTTGCTCTCAGTCATACTACTTACTAGTCATCTGTACTCACAGTTACACTCACAGTCACAGTCTCACTCTCAGTCTAAGCATTTTCTACAGTATCATCAACATCATGATGATAAAAAATTCATTTACAAACATTAACATTATAATAACAATGAGAAAACACACAAAAAATTACAATATGATATGATACTAAGTTTTTTTTTTGTTTTTTTTTTGTTTTGTTTTTTTTGCTGCCTCGTCTTCTGTGACATTCCCGTACTGCTGTTCCCACGCCGCTCATTTCAATCTCCCCGCCACAGCCATACCCAGATTCGTTGTGTCTCACTCCCGGGGTCGGGAGTCCACAGGGAGCTCATCAATATTAGGCCGCCGCGGGGCCACCAGCCAGAGGGGCCCTGCACTTCTGCTGGGTCACTTTGGTGGTGTTCAGTGGTGCCTGTTCTGAGCTAACATACGCAGGACACCACCTACTAAGCCCCCTACTAACGACAGTATTAGCTCAGTCGCGGAGCCAGACTGAGTGAGTCACCCACCCAAGGTGGCGACCACCACAACGTCCCTCCAACGACCGCCTCCCCACGAACCCCCAACCCCAAAGGCTTTGACACAAATTCACCACAGGCACAGAAGCGTATGTGGAAACCGAATCTGAGGTCACCATGAGACCAGAGCAACGGAGGCCACCGAATCAGAGGCAATTTTTATTATTGCATGATGATCAATGATGATGAGGATGATGTAATGATGCTGCTGTGGAGGTGCATCCGCTTTGAGACTACTTGACAGGGTTGTTCTCTACGCTTACTGTCATAATATATCCCGGCGTCAACCAGGCCCGAGAGATACAGACACCTGCAGTGTTGGTCAGGTAATTTGAGCAACACTCTCAAATTCGCATCCGTAAAGTGGATGAAGCTCGACTGTGTGGTCCCAGTCTCCCCACTGAGCCCACAGCACACTCACTCTGGGTAGGAGCCGGCCGGAGCCCGAAAAAATCCCTATGACTTATGGGATTCGAACCCGCGACCTTCCAGTCCGGAATCCACGGCGCTAACCACTGCGCCATGGCGGCTGGTGATATGATACTAAGTTAACGCCTATGGATCAAAGTCTGAAACAGTGAAACTAAAAGTGAAATTATATCTTTACTGTAGACTTTAGGCCTAGTTGTTACTGCAACTACTGTACTACTAGTAAGTACTAGTAGTAGTACAGGTACTAGTTACTGTGTAAAGCATTTTCTGCATTTCTAGATGTATTATGTTTGATCCAAGTTGAAACATTGCATTGTGCAAAACATACAGTACTATCATTATGGTATGAATTGCAACAAAGTTGTACTTAAAAGACCATAGACTTCACACACACACACACACACACACACACACACACACACACACACACACACACACACACACACACACACACACACACACACACCCCACACACCACCACACACACACACTGTCACACACACACACACACACACTGTCACACACACACACACACACACACACACACACACACACACACACACCTGTACACATAGGTGTACCCATGCACACACACTGATAGTGACACACACGTGTACTGATGTAGCCTTCATAATATAATATAAAACATGAAACAGTAAAACACACTAGGCTACACAGGCACATAGTGTACAGTATCAAGCTACATGAGTTTTCCAATAGGCCTATGTGATGTTATAATACAAGACATTACTGATTAGTTTCTTAATTGGTGTCAACACCTTAAAACAATTCATTGTACAGTCACTACTTACTGTCAAATCATAGAAACTGTAGCGAACAATACATGTACCCTGCTTCAAAATAAGTATTAAGTTTGGAGGGGGGGGGGGGGGTGCATGCATCCACATTAGCAATCTGACTGGGAAAAAAACTTTCGGAAACAACTACTAGCTAGGCCTACTTACAGAATAGCCTAAGCGATTGGAAAATCTTGTCCATAGGCTAATTGAGGCAGACGCTGATCTGTTCAGCACTTCTTGTTGGGACTGGCAGTGACACTGACACAGTGACAGTACCCTCACTGTAACAGTGTCAATCTCGTCATATACCAGACTCGAGACTCTCAAAAGATAAAAAGCTGACACGACAGTCTGAAAGTGACTGACATAAATTATATTTCAAAATGAATTCTACACTGCTTGCGCTACATATTATACCGAGCTTCCCAAACCATACCTTTCAATACTCCTGCCTTTCAAAGATTGAATCCACAGGTCTGCTCACTAATCCGCCATATTCAATATTGTGGGTTTGCAGTTCGCGCACCTCAGCGTGACATCACCAACACAATACACACAGGATCAACACCGGATGATTCATCCCCTTCAAACTTGGCGCTCATTGCAAACCATTACCATCAAGGTCAGTAACTCTCGTGAGTGTTCTCCCTTTGGCGGCTCTTGGGCTAGTTATTTATGCGCGCGCACACACACACACACACACACACACACACCTTGGAAAAAATAAATGATAGTAAATAAGATAGTTGCAAGTGTGCCTAATAATTAGGCCTATATAAACTAGGATGTCTGTTACCCTGCCTCAATTAGCAGCATTTCGCGAGTCGCGAACTGTATTTTAAATTAATGAGCAAAACTTGCCTTAGTACACGGGCCCCAGGCCTAGGCCTACCGAAGTTTTAATTTTTTAGTCAAGCCGACCCAGCTTGTGTGCACCGGGCCTACAGTCCCTATGTATAGCTCTGTGGACGGGGAAGTGTACACACACACACACACACACACACACACACACACACACACACACACACACACACACACAACATTTTGACTGGTAGGTTAAAAAAAATTCTAAGATGTGTGCACGCATGTTGAGTTTTTGTGTTGTTTTTTTTAAATTCTTTTATAGCGAGGATAATGGGATAAGCACTCGTGTGCTTTTTTTCATCCAGTCCCTGTGTGTATGCAGTTGTGTAAATATTGTCATCTGTTCCTACCGACACACAATGGCCTACTCTTACGAAAAGCGGAACATGATTTAACGTGTACGCAAGATGTTCTGCCTGCGATAGCGCACGGGGCCTCGGTTTACAGTCTCATCCGAAAGACTTTTGGGGAGTTTGCATTCTCTTTTGCTTGTTTTTTTTTTTTTCTAATAGGTAGATGTCTTTATCTGTAAAGGTTGACGTAATCATGATATAGTAAAATATTATTGATGAAATGATTTTCGTTCCTTGATAGATGGCTTGATAAAAAAAAATAAAAAAAGCAAAGCACTGTTTAGTCAATGTACCATATGGAAAAAAAAGTAATAAAAATCTGACTTCACACACGCGCGCGCACCACACACAAACACACGCGCGGGGGGGGGGGGGGGGGGGGGCGCGCACACGCACACACACACACACACACACACACACACACACACTTCTATCGAAGAGCAATCAACACACCACAAAGCCGACAGGATTAAAAGTTTCATAAAGCAACTACAATAGCAAGAACAATAAAAAAAAAAATAATAAACCTACATTAAAACACAAAACAAAAAACAAAACAAGACAAAAAGAAAAGTGCCCATGTGTATTGAAAGCCATGATGACGTTAAAGAAAATTACACGAAAGCATGCATGCATGCTTGCACACACACACGCAGCATACATGCACACACAGGTACACCCACGCACACGCTGACGTACGCTAGCCAAGAAACACACACACACACACACACACACACACACACAATCTGGCGGTTAGAGTGCTGCATGTTGCACTTGCAATCTGAAGGCCCATGTTCGAGCCCAGGTATGAGCCACCACCAAGGGGCATGGGAAAGTTTGGCTCCTACCATGGGTCTGGTAAAAAAAAAATTGAAATAGTTTGGAAAAAGGTCTGGAAAATGTACAACATGCATTTTGCTCGAAATTATCCTCTCTCTGTGCGGACTCCACTCTCCCCCAAAGTCCTTCGGATGAGATTTTAAACCGAGGCCCCGTGTGTGAACGCACGCAGAGCACCTTGCGCACACGTTAAATCCTGTTCCGCTTTTCGTAAGAGTAGGCCATCGTGTGCCGGTGGGAACAGATGACATTTACAAAACTGCATACACACGGGGACTGGATGAAAAAAGCACAAGAATGCTTATTCCATTATCCTCGATATAAAAGAATAAATCAAAATCAACTCTCTCTCTCTCTCTCTCTCTCTCTCTCTCTCTCTCTCTCTCTCTCTCTCTCTCTCTCTCTCTCTCTCTCTCTCTCTCTCTCTCTCTCCATTACGTACACACGCACATGCGCGAGTGCACACTCACATTAACACATTAACACACTAACACTATGATTCACACCATAGTAACAGAACATAAGATGGAAGCTATTTAACCCTATATCCAAAACTCTTTTTTTTTAATAGTTAAAAGCAATTCAAAACAAAGGTAAGAGACACAGACAAACAGACATAGACAGACAGACAAATACACAGACAGACAAAGCGAGTGTCTGAAAATCTATACACCAGACAAGCAGAATATTTATAAGTTTGATTGATTCTCTTCATCGTTTGGAGGCCGCTTGTATGCTGCCACCGTACAAAGGGAGCAAACTTGGCAATACATGATGATCAATGATCTCCCCTGCTGGTGTGCTTCCATATCTGCACACACTCTCTAATGAAACGTCGCCAGAGTTGTCCATGAGATTGACAAATTGCTGCTGCCTGTTATGTAGGCCCGCTGCACTCATGGATACTGCGTTTCGTGTGTGTATTTGTGTGTGCGCGCGCGCGCGTGTGTATGTGCGTGCGTGCGTGCGTGCGTGCGTGCGTGCGCGCGCGTGTGTGTGTGTGTGTGTGTGTGTGTGTGTGTGTGTGTGTGTGTGTGTCTGTGTGTCTGTGTGTCTGTGTGTCTGTGTGTGTTTTTTCTCTTTTATATCGAGGATAATGGAATAAGCACTCATGTGGGTCTTTTTTGTATCCAGTCCCCGTGTATATGCAGTTTTGTAAATGTCATCTGTTTTCACCGGCACGCAATGGCCTACTCTTACGAAAAGCGGAACAGAATTTAACGTGTGCGCAAAATGTTGTGTGTGCGTTCGCACACGGGGCCTCGGTTTACAGTCTCATCCGAAGGACTATGTGTGTCAAGTCAAGTCAAGTCAAGTCGTCAAGTGAAAATGATCTTTTAAGTTAAGTCTGTCCCGAGCCTAAGGCTCATCAGGCCGGTGCTTATCCCGGTTTCTGTGGCGTTAAGCGACTGAGAGTCATAGACTCCCCCCCTGGATAGGACGCCAGTCTATCGCAGGGTTAACCCCCAACACAAGGTTGGTACCCCTTTTACACCTGGATGGGGTGAGAAAATAGCCGTAAAGTGCCTTTTCCAAGGGCACAACGCCATAGCCGAAAGCTGGGATCGAACCCGCAGCCTTTAGATTACGAGTCCAACGCCCTAACCACTAGACTACAGCGGCGGTTGAAAATGATCTTTAATGAGGGTTAAAAAAATTTTACACAACTTTTTTTTCATTCTGCCCTCGACTCACACACAGACAAAAAAAATCAAGAAAATTGACTTGTAAAACAATCAAATACAAATATCAACCTTAGTTGAAAAACTGAAATAAATGAAGATTTTCATCCAAACAGAATCTCCCAAGAAAAAACAGTGTGTGTGTGTGTGTGTGTGTGTGTGTGTGTGTGTGTGTGTGTGTACTGAGCACCTCTGTGTGTGTGTGTGTGTGTGTTGTGTGTGTGTGTGTGTGTGTGTGTGTGTGTGTGTGTGTGTGTGTGTGTACTGAGCACTGATGTGTGATTTGTTTGGTTTGGATGTATCAAAGTCCCAGTGGTGTTATCTGATTTAGGACTGTAGGCCTACTGCCAACCAACCACCAATACTATTGCTCAATCCTTTTTGATGTGTGATGAGAACAAGACACAAATTTGCTTCCACCGAGACAATCAGTCCCTACATCGGAAATCTCGCTGGGACGTTAATGTGATCACAACAACAAAAACACTGAGATACTGGTTAGTCCATAATCATCAAGTCAAATTTTTCACAGTCTGGCTGTGCTGCCAAATCGAAAAAATGGACTTCACTTTAATCACATGTGATGCTGTGTACATTTTCAGGAAAACAAAGCAATTGACAATCATGGAGGATCCTGACTTTAAAATAAAAAAAAAGGTAAAGAGAAAGATGTCCTATACCTTATGTGATCGCAAGGGAGCGAGGCTTCAGAGACCTCACCTTTCTAGGGCCAGCATATTGAGGGTGGCGCCCATCTCCTCTGCCTGGCTGCTTTACCTTCCCTGGCCCTAAAGAGGGCAGGTACCCATTTACAGCTGGGTGGACTGGGGGATTGTACTGAAGCCAAGGCCCTCAAACGGCTACCCATCCAATTGGTAGGCTTAACCACGCTCGACGCTGCATAACCGTAGCTTGGGGAAAGCGAGTGCTCTGACCACTGATCTATCCCAGCCTGATTTTATTGGTAAAATATCCAGCATTCCATATGGTCAGCCTGAAAAACAAAAGAAGCTTATATGGTATGGGCCAGCCTGCCTACATTATTTGTAGTAAGCTGGCTGAATTTACAGCTAAAGATTCATAAAACTAAATTCAGTTCTAAAGATTCCTGAAACTGAACTTAGTAGTAAAGATTCCTAAAACTGGATAATTTATTTAGTACTAAAGATTCCTTCAATTGTAGCCTAGAGACTCCTCTAACTTCAATTAGCAGGGAGCAAGGTAACTCTATATGGCTGAACGGCCAAAACTTATTCATTGGAGTCGCTCAGATGGGCTTGCACCAACAAAATAAAATCAATCATATTCATGATGCTGACCATGTATGTAGCTGTACTAGTTGTACGTGTAAATCATATTGCCAAAAGAATGAAAAAATTACCACAGAATGATTTATCTATCTGTATGAAATGTCAGTCAGTTACAAAGAAAAAAATACAGACTTCATCGGCCTGACGATACCGAATACCACCAACTATCTGTTTGGAAAACACTGTCAGAGAGATTCCAGTTTTATTTGTCAGTAAACAGAAAAAAGAAGAACTGATTACGGCCATCTTTGGTAGAATACATGGTGTCTGGTCTTCTCCTGCACTTGTTACTTTGCAGGAGGTCTACCGACTTAAGGGCAGCTCATTAAAAAGTTCCTAAGAAAAAGTTTCACATTTGCTTCAAAAGGACAGGAGAATGGTCTGGGTAGGCAGAAAATTGGCAAGAGAGGCAGGGAGGGATAGAAGGGTAAGAAAAAAAGGCAGAAACAAAGGTAGTGGTAGAAAAGGGACATTTTCTAGCACATAATTTCCAGAAAGTGGGGATGCTACTTATACTGAGAGAACCCCCGGCACTTTCATGAGGGTAAGAAATGATTAAACTGAATAACAACATTTGTTCAAGAAGAAGAATACTGCACTTACCTGACCAACAGCTCAAGAGAAATTATAAACAGGGGGGAAATGCAGGTTTAGTTTTTCAATCCCCATCACATAAGGGTTCATTTTCCCTTCAGATTCTTATTTTCTTATTTAGAGGTGATGGTGACAATGGTGATGATGGGGTTGTGTTAATTTGTTAAATTGCTTGTTTGCATTGTGCTGTACTACGAATTTTATTTCTGCACCCATGCCAACTTTCCCTATCATTACCACATCCCTCAACAGCCCATCCTGCTCATCATTGTCATGCGTGGGTTACTATACAACAGACACCATCCATCTCATCACTGGTTGTCTTCAGCATCTGCTGGTGATAGCGGTGACTCACTATGAACCAGCAGGTGACTGCTAGATCAGTCCCTTTTGTTTCGGTGTTTTTGCTTTATCGGCATCAGAATTCCGCCCTGCACCCTCCATTCTGGCCCACCTCTAAAAACCTTCAAGAGCAGCTCCTCATTAAGGCTGTGCACAGGTGTGACTGCTGACATACTGTGCAAGTCCCCCCCCCCCCCCCCGTTCCTTCTCCCTCATTAATCACGCCCTCCCTCTGCATCCCCACACCGTGTGCAGTATCTACTTGGAAGTGGGCAGCTGTGCTAACATCACGTGAAGGGCCCGCCACTTTCCTCCATAAAACCCTGCTGGAGGATCAGTGCAGTGTCAGTGAAGAAGTCTCCGCTCTTTCCACAGGCAAGGGAAACAGTCACAGAGGACAGCAGCCTACACAGCTGAAGAAGAGCGTTCCTTGCTAGCGGAGAGGAGTCAAGGACTACAATGGGAGTCTTCACAACACTGAGCGTGATGGTGATGGTGCTGGCGGCGGTGATGGGGACTGGGGAGGGCGCATCCTTTTCACGCCACTGGCAGCACTGGCAGCAGCTGCAGCAACAGCAGCAGCAACAGGAAGAGCAGGAGCGTCAGCAGCAGCAGCAGCAGCAACAACAGCAGCAACAGCAGCAGCTAGGCCTATGGGGTGGGATGAAACCGCTACCAACGCCAGGCCCTGTAGCGCCGCAGCAAATGGTACTTTTTCCCTCTTTTTCTTCATCGTTATGCGCTTGTCTTGTTTTGTTTATTAGCGTTGTTTTCTAATCCGTGTCAGGTTTTTTCTTTCTTTTTTTGTCTTTTCCTTCTTTTTCTTTTTTCTTTAGTTGGTTCATTGGCTAGAGCTCCAGGGTTCACTGATGGTAACATTTTGGCGTGTGGACTGTTTTTACCCACCATTAAGCTAGCCATATTCCGACTGTGGGGTTGGGGTTAGTTTCAGAGCAGTTATATATCCCTATGTCAAGAATATCAAGTTAGCCATTTTCAATGCTTTGTACATCAATTTTTATACTAATTGCTCTTTTTCTTCCTATTCCAAACAAACTGAAATACACTTTTCTAAATCAATTAGACCAATATCTTTATCTGAAAGATTGGGCAGTAGCATCATATCGATATATATATATATATCTGTAGTCTAGTGGTTAGGGCGTTGGACTCGTAATCTAAAGGTTGCGGGTTCGATCCCAGCTTTCGGCTATTGCGTTGTGCCCTTGAAAAAGGCACTTTACGGCTATTTTCTCACCCCACCTAGGTGTAAAAGGGGTACCAACTTTGTGTTGGGGGTTAACCCTGCGATAGACTGGCGTCCTATCCAGGGGGGAGTCTATGACTCTCAGTCGCTTAACGCCACAGAAACGGGCCTGATGAGCCTTAGGCTCGGGACAGACTTTAACTTTAACTTTAACTTTACTTAACTTTATATATATTAATATATATATATATA
The DNA here is from genome assembly GCA_030674155.1 of Stramonita haemastoma. Classification (NCBI taxonomy): domain Eukaryota; kingdom Metazoa; phylum Mollusca; class Gastropoda; order Neogastropoda; family Muricidae; genus Stramonita; species Stramonita haemastoma. The sequence continues at coordinate 59,758,328 of CM060326.1, read as the reverse complement.
TATATATATATATATATATATATATATATATATATATATATATATATAAGGGAGGCAGAAAGTAGGTCGACCAAAACAGACCTGGCGCAGAAGCATTGAAGCAGAGACGAAGGCAGCCGGAATGACGTGGGCGTGACGTTGGCCGAGCTAAAGAGCTGAAGAGGATCTCCCAGAACCCAGTCCGTTGAAGGAGTATTGTTGCGGCCCTTTGTTCCCACGGGAATTCACAGGCATAAGTATATATATATATATATATATATATATATATATATATATATATATATATATATATATATATATATATATATATATATATATATATATATATATAAGAAGCAATGGGCAATACTGCCCTTGTGGTGACGTGTTCTCCCCAAGAAGTGCAGCCTGAAGTTAACGCAGAGAAATCTGCCGCGAATTATAGCGGTATACAAATACATCCTGTTGGATGCACTGTGCTGACAATGCTACATGGTTCTGTGTGCGGGGCAGGAAGGTGTGCTGTGGAGTGCCCAGCAGCGGAAGCTGCAGATGGAACGGGAGCAGGACCTGCTGGAGGAGATGGAGACGATCATCGAAGACAACAACTTAGATGGTAATGTCATCATTCTGGTTAATACACTCTGGATGGCACAGTCTCTGATATGCTCTGATACTGACTGCTGTTTGTAAGCCCATAAAATGCTGAACCACACATATGATACATATGCCTGTTAAAAAAAAACCCGCATAAAACAAACAAACAAACAAAACCCAAAACGTATGCCTGTTATGTAGAGCGTAGCATCACAATGGATTCCTGTATGAAATTCTTGATCATCTCTTCATGACTCGTATAGTACAGGCCATGACATGGCATAATCCATATTATTTCCTTGTGAATGTATGTTTGTTTATAGACTACTTCTCATAAGACTGTTCTTACTTTTTCTCTGGCACAGTTCTGCCAGGGACAGTGCAGTGTCTGTTGCCACCGGTTCTTTTTGTCTACACTCGGGCATGTCTGGTCTTATTCACTAAGTGGCAAGTCTCCCAGCCCTGCAATGGCACTACACTGCCTGTGGAAAAGGGGAATAAACAGATTTCAAATAGGATTCGTATATATATATCTGTATACAAAAGGAATACAAGCACTGGCACGTCTTTGCTTGAAGAATGGCTAGGGAATGGACAAATCCTTATTCTAATTTACCAAACGCTGCTCCTAGATTCGAACCCATAACTTCAGAATTCAGTAATTTGCACACAGTAACACTTACACTGAGGATTGAACACCCTACCCCAGCTGCAAACTCAAAAAACAGTAAAACCATAAGCCAAAAATCATGCTGTATGAACTACAGACAAACATTCATTTTGTTTACCGTTAGTTTCTTCTTCCCACTCTCCATCCTCACTTCCGTAATATAAAGACAATGCGCAATGCATGAACACTAAGGATTGGAGTCAAACACTCTTATTCATTCACTCACAAACTTCATGAACCCTGGCTAAGGATAAGAGTCAAACACTCACCCATTCATTTACCCAAAGTGTCGATGTGACCATAATCATCTGATGTGTTGGCCTTCAGATCTGGCCCATCAGCTGGGGGTGGATGTGGTGGGACGAATCCTGAGGCCCCTGAGGCTGCAGCCTGACCTCAACCCTATGCCCAACTGGTCTCCAGGACTTCGCCTGTAGGTCACACTCTCTTTTCTGTTGCCAGTGTTCTGCGCCTCTCTCTTCTCTTTATGAGACTTTAACCGGGCCTGTGCGGCAGCATCTCACCTTCATCTCGTCGTGGGCCATTGTGCTGCGTGCTCCTCTACCTCTATT
>CM060326.1:59711510-59754010 GCA_030674155.1 Stramonita haemastoma | reverse complement strand
CTAAATGGGTAGGTTATCGCTTTAAATGTTGGGGATTCTATGATAGACTATAGTAAACTGCCACTCTTACTTAGCCATACTCTTTATTCAGAAGTATCCCTCAAAGGCAGATAATGATATGATGTCCACCCTGTAACATTTCTCACGAGCATTGCCCTGTTTCACTTAGTGGTAGGGTTCTTAAATGCCTGCCACGGTCTGAAATTATGCATTTATTATAATACATTGAACAGGAGCAAAACTGAAGCGTCTTTGTTGTAGCATTCACTCGCAGAAGTGTGTGTGTGCATGCGTGCGTGCGTGCGTGCGTGCGGTGCGTGTGTGTACTATTGGGAAAGGGTAGCACTCTGACCAATTAGCTATCCTGTCCCATATATATATATATATATATATATATATATATATATATTATATATATATATATATATATATATATATATATATCTCGGGATAGCTCAGTGGTCAGAGCGCTGGCTTCCCCCCAGCCAATGTTAAGCAGCGTCGAGCGTGGTTGCTAAATGGATGGGTGACCGTACACCCCAGTTCACACAGTACACCCCAGTTCACCCAGCTGTAAATGGGTACCTGCCCTCTTTAGGGTCAGGGAATGTAAAGCAGCAAGGGAGAGATGGGTGCTGCCCTCAACATGCTGGCTCCTAGAGAAGCTTAGGTCTCTGATGCTCACTCCCCTATGACCAGACATCTTACGGGACACCTTTATCTATCTATCTATCTATCTATCTATCTATCTATCTATCTATCTATCTATATATATATGGCCAGTCTACAATCGCTGGCAAACAAGAATGTATACATGTGGTTGGGGTGGCAACAGCACTTTAGTCTGTCTTTATGTCATATATGGAAGCTTCAGAGATGTGCAAGCTACAGGAAGGATGTTGTTGCTGTAGTCTTCGATTTAACGTCTGTTCACTGTTGGTGATATTAGACGATACAGGAAGGATGTTTGAGAGGAGAAGCCCTTCATAGGCAGGCAGAACACCCAATCTAGCTTGCCATCATCATCAAACCAAAACCAGTGTCAGCTTCATATTTTATTCTTATATATCACAACTGATAATGAGTACATAAAAAGTGACTTGACAGACATTCTGCAGTGTCCAGTATCTATGCAATAACAACACAACCAATGAATGAATCAAAACAAAACAACAGCAAACAAGTGACAAGCTCAGGCAAGCTAAGTTACAATCCAACCTAGGGAAACCTTTCTGTAGTTATCATTCTCAGAAATAACACAATTTCTTCAAAAGTAGATGTAATCACCAACTGAAAGCAATACATTCTTTTTGTGTTTTACCAATATCCATACACTCTCCCCATGCAGATATATATATATGTATATGTATGTTTATATCATATAATGCATCCATCTAACATGCTCACAAGTCTATGTTGAGAAACAAATCCAGATATAATAATTCTGACCTTTTCATGCCAGCCTGCCTCAATGCATGCTGAGTATACAGAATCCATGCATCTGATATTCGATCACATCCACCAGTTGCAGAAACTGAAAAAAAAACCTGGAAATAAACCATTCATCCAGTGTCAAACCCCCCTTCATTAACAAGGCTTTCAAATCAAAGTCAGTTCTTGTCAAACTGACCAGTAACCAACAGTGGATGAAAACTACTGGATGATGAAGTTAAGTGCTTTCATGGGGCATCTCGCTCACAAGTGCAAAAATATTAAACTATGATACAGTCAGTATAACAACAGTAAAGTCATGAGTGAACGTGAATGTATGCTCCAAATGACCCAAGCTACACAGACAAAAGTCTGAAATTTACAGTCGACATAAATCTAACCCAGATTACGAGAATAAAATGTAATGATGTAAACCTCTATCTAGTTCAAATACACACCAAATCACAGGGAGATACTTGATCTACTTTTAGTCTGTGTAATAAGACTGTATCCCCGACTCATTTGTGAAGTCACAACCTAAATGGTTTTTAAACCAAGCCATTGAGTACACACACCCCTCACCAGAATAAATGGACTGGACAATGAGCCATTCTGCACATTTACTGCAAAGGGGTGCTCAAAAATAGGCTTTTTCTGAACATACACCAATCGCTGTGCACTCACTTCACCTCACATCAGCATCAACAAAGCTAACAGTTTGAAATTGAATCAATATCAATTTATATCAAAATATTGCATTTTATCTCTAGATCATACAAGCCCTAGGCTAAATCACATCCAAGAAAATCCACATTGTGCTCTCATAAACACAACTCATACCACATCAGAAGAAAAACATGTTCAATACACACTCAATTGTTTCCATCCAAACAAGATGTCAAAGAAACTCTGGCTACCTGAAGCTTTGCTATAACTCATGCAATAAGTTTGTGTGCAACACCAGGCTACATTATAGAAAAATCACATCAAAAAGAAAGAAATGAAAATGGTATAAGATTTCACCATGAAAATTTAGAACCACTGTAAACATTTCAAATCTAGCACAACACATAACAACAGGAATGTATAAGAACACAATACCTGATCTGAACTTAGCAAGCACCACACACATTATACGCAAACCGTTTCATCACTCAGTAGTTAACATTGCAATCATGCTGTGGGCGGTTTATTTCATCAATAATTCCTTCACATTGTATTCATAATTTATTGAGCACTGTTTCTTGCGTCTCACATAAAAAGAATTGAATATTGAAGGTTTGATGTGACTAGCCTTTCTTGCAGATTTTGGCTAACCACTGAAGACTGTTTTGAGAGGACTTATTACCATAGTGTTCACAATCTACAAAGGAGAAACCACAAATTTTGGTAATAAAGAATTTCATTTTCTTATTTGGAATGAGAACCAGAACATAGAATTTTATTAGCAAAGAAAGGCAGAATAGAGAGCAAAGAGAAAAGAGAACAAACGAGAACCAGGAAGCAAAATGTCTTTTAGGGAAATAAGTAAGAAAAACCCTCTTAGAACAAACAGAGAAACACACAAAGCTCCCCCCCCCCCCCCTCCATAAAAAAAAGTCAAATTACAATCAAAATTTTTTTTTTTTTTTTTTTTTTTACAGTGAAAGGCAAAACAGATGCACCAACATGGCAACTACACTGTTTTAAAAAAACAAACAACGCAATACATTTCCTGGACGTGCAGTTTACGATGTCGGGCCCAAAACTCATATGTTTGCATAAGAGAAAATCAGACTTTTTTTTTTTTTTTTACACACTGCATGTGATGAAGAAGCATCCCTTGGTTCCCTGCTGCCAGCAGGTTTGCTGGGCAGTCTGATGCATAGGAATGTTTGTGTGGAGCATTGCTAAAGGGCAGAGATTGGTTTGTTCCAAAGGCCCTGTGTACAACAGCTTATTTTCAATGGGAAGATGTATTTATAAATCCAAATTTGAGCCCCACCTGAAGACTGTTTATCAAAGACAACCAGTTGATACCGTGGGTTAATTTCATACATGAAAATGAATGCCATCTAGATGTCTGCTTAAATACTAATACACCACAAGTATCCATGTTCTGGGCGCCACATGAGATTTCCACGACCACACAGCAAGGTTCACATACACTCACAAATCAGAGGCTTCCTGTAAACCCACGGAAACAAACTTCGCTACAGGGCTTACTACAAGGGTCAGCATAGAGGCAGTTATCACAATGACAAGACAGAACAGCCAACACAAAAAGTCTTCAAGTCAGGCATGTGCCATGTACAACAACACTTAGAACCACACTTCAACTTAGGCCTCTACACCCACTTCACATGCTAAGTGACTCAGGTCTCTACATCCACTCTCACACTGAAATCAGATGCCACACAGTCAGTTGTAGAAGTGCCTTCCATGTTTAGAAAGCTGATATGTTTGTCAGGGGCTCCACCCTCCGCTTCCCAGGACAGCCCTTTCCACAGACACTTAGCACAGAGCAACCCAGGCCTCGGCTACACTTCCCAGGTCAGACAGACAGACAGAGCAACCCAGGCCTGGCTACACTTCCCAGGTCAGACAGACAGCACAGAGCAACCCAGGCCTCGGCTACACTTCCCAGGTCAGACAGACAGCACAGTGCAACCAGGCCTCGGCTACACTTCCAGTCAGACAGACAGCACAGAGCAACAGGCCTCACTACAATAGACACATGAACTATGCTGCTTGTGTGACTGAGATGAATCATTCACTGACAATGAAGAATGTTCCCTTTTTCCCCACTTGCAAATCTACATTCTGAATGCTTTCTTACTGATCAACTACAAAACTGCTCATAAATACATACCCCAGATCTTCATTAATAGCATCAATCAAACTCACTCAGCAAATTTGAAACTGAAAATTTTCCAGATATAAAAGATCATAAGATTAACAGTATTTTCAACATGTAATTTTTATTTGTATGCTTTTTATTCACTATTTGGCAAAATGCTGATTTTCAAGTGGACAGAGAAATTGGTGTGATATTGATATTATTTTTCTTTGACATTTTTTGTTTATTCTATTGTTTTCACACCTTCAAATTAGTTTTCTTGTTGAACTACAGTAAGTTATTGTCAGTCTTCCAGATTTAGAGAATGGTTGATGGTTTTAAGTCAGGTGACCAGTGAAGGCCATAATTTAAATCTATAACATTTTGGATGTAAGATCCTTAAAGTGATATTACAGACAGAGTATAACTTGTTTTATTATATTATGCCTTGTATGGCTTCTTATTCAACATTTTATAATACATAATAATTTTTAATTTACATATCCTGCTGCTCTACTTATTCATGTAAGCTTTACAAAAACAGAAAAATGGAACATCATTGTTGGAAAATCAAGCACAAAGTACATCAAATTGTTCATTTAAAAAAATGGCACAAAATCACATCACACAGAACACAACACCAACCCATCAAATCAAAATCAAATCAAAGTAAAGGAAGATGAATATAATGATCAAACCACAACTGAAAACGGTTCTTTGAATCCTCCATCATGAAATGCTGTCTCTCTCTGTCACCTATCTTTCTGAGGCAGAAGAACAAAACGGGGGGTTGGGCAGAGGGCATGGATGGTGATGGGGACATTACTTTTCTGATCTTGGATGCAAGTGAATTATAGATTGTGACCTGCCCTGATGTTTCTGTTCTTTTTATTTTTCTCATATTTCATCGGCTGTTTTTTGTTATTGTGCTTATCAGTTCTGTTTAGTCATAATGAATGAATGAAAACTATACATTCATATTACATAGTAAAAAAAACAGCAACAAAAAAGTGAGAGAAAACTGGAATGTGCAGACAATGTAAAATGGAATGTTTGATCTAACACCAATAAGCAAAATAAACCACAGAGTCAAAAATGATTTGAAAACAAACCTGAAAGCATAACTAGGTGTCTTAGTTAAACTCTAACTTTGAAATATCAACATCAGCCCTATATAAAGTAAGCAAGTAACCATGGTGCAATGAAAAAAAAAAAGAATTATTTCATTTCTAGCTAGATACTGCAGCTTATGGAAAAGCAGCAAAACCAGAACATTAAAAACAACAACAAAAATCCCAAACATACTAAACAAAACAAAAAAACATGACAAAACTTCTACAAGTTAGGGAAATCAATCAAAATAAATTTGCATGTCTGTAGGTTTTCTATATGCTTTGCGTCCACAAATTCAGTTAAAAAAGTGATCTTGTGGAAACATAAAACTGACTTATGAAATCTGCAGACTGAACATGGATGCACTAGATATGGCACACGAGCACCTGTCTTCGCTCCACACCAACAGTCTTCTTGTCTTCGGTGGGCAGCGATGCCACGTGATGGAGAACTGCCATGCTGGTAGACTAGATACAATGCTGCACACACCTCTATTCGTTGCCCACTTCATCACAGCAACAGCAAACTTTCAGATCTTCGAATTATATTGGTATTTTATTTTCAAGAAAAGAGGAAAGAGTAACTGGGGTACAGCAAATAAGGAAATTGACAAAATATATAAAGCATGTCAAGAGTACTGAACCCCCCCCCCCCAGAAAAATAGGTGACAAAAAGGAAAGGTCAATCAATTTTTAGAAAAAACAAAGCAACAGGAAATGCGAGAGTGTAAGAGAGAAAGAATGAGATAGACAAGTTTTTGAAAGAAAGCGATTAAGACTGGTTTAGACGATAAGTGGTATTTGAAGAAGATAGAACATAATGTTGATATTTGAACAGCCCACACTCTCAGGAACACCCATTCACTATTGAGAGTGAAACAGAAAGAAAAGCATGAGAAGGACCAGAAGCGCATCACAAACTTCTTCCCTTCCCTCCAGAGGAGAACACGGGGGCACAGCACTGGAGAGGTCAGGTCATCCCATGTCTCCGTCATGCTGGCTTTGAGCAAAAGTCGAGGGCTACATACACATGGTTTCCATGTCCATTCGGGAATGCTGTTGGTCCATCGCCTTTTCTGATATAAATCAACACTAAGCTAAAACAGTGTAAGGTATGCTTCTGGCAAGAGCTTATACAGAGTGCATACCACTAGGAACCCAAGGGGGAAAAAAAAGGTAAAGGTGTCCCATAACCTATGTGGTCGTAGGGGAGGGGGAGGCATCAGAGACCTCAGTTCCACTAGAAACCCAGGGAAGCAAATCTAAATTAAAAAAAAAAAAAAAACATTCAAAAATAAAAAAAGGCATAGAGGGAGGGAAAAGCAATCTACATTATTAAAGAAAGAAAGAAAGAAAAATTTTTAAAGGGAAAAAAGAAGAAGAAAGGGAAATGTAAAAAACAGGCCAAGATACAGACAGAAAGAGAGTGTAACAAAAGTGATTCAATATTGACTTTCAAAATGAGCAGAGTTGTAAACATCTGGGAAAAAAAGATATGTGTTGTATCAAATCATGTTGATGACACTAAATTCAACAGTGTTTAAACATAAACATCTGGTAAAACAACAGTACATGAACAGCCAAAAAAAAAAAAAAAGGGGGGGTGAATCATTTCACATAAATTCAAAATATTTCAACATATATCTGAGCAACAAACTGAAGCTATACAACCAGAAGATGTTTATATCTGAGCAACAAACTGAAGCTATACAACCAGAAGATGTTCAAATCTGAGCAATAAACTGAAGCTATACACAGAGAAGAAAATCCCCTCAACCAATATCTGCCATTCAATAAACCAAGCAAACAAACAAAACAAACTGTCTTTCAGTATGCACAAAAACAAAAATAAAGCCCTAAATCACGGTGGAATGGTGGTTAGCCGATACAATGACACTCTACATGCCAATGTTTTTGTTTAAAAAGCAGAGAAAAAATATAAAGAGGACAACAAGGAACATAAACAACAGATAAAAACAAAGAACTATAATGTGCTTAACCCCCTCCCCCAAGAAAAAAGACAGGGCAAAACTGCTTGGTGGAATAGAGACACTGATTACTGTGGTGGTAAATAAGAGATCAGTACTGGCCGTGTTTCTTCGCCGGTATTTCACCTTGATCATTCAGGACACTCTCATCAATCAACTCATCAATCACTCTCCGTCAGTCCATCAGTCTATGTCTCTGGCTTTCAACACATCAAAGTTCTCATTCTGCTCACCCCTTCTGGGCCTTGGCAGATTACAACCATGAAATTGATAAGAAGATGGCGGGAAAAGCTTCAAGTCAATGATAATGAAGAGTTGGCACAAAAAGAGAAAAACTTTTTTTCCTTAAAAAGGTGTTATTGAAAACTGCAGACAATGAAATAAATGTGTGTGAATTTAAAGGCAATATCAAGAAGCAATGTATGTGGAAGGAACTTCAAGGGTGCCGTCACAGTCACCAGACTAAGGGATAGATAGAGAGGGTTTTTTTTTATAGAGAGACAGTGTCTGGAAATGAGTGGATGGTTATTAAGGCAAAGATGCTCTAGTTTCTGATCACTCCTACTTTCATGTGGATTGATGTCTCCCTGTGTATGCACCAAGCACTTACTCTGTGTGGTATAGTTACATCAGGTATTTTTCTTGCCTAGGAGAACATACTCTGATTGCCAAAACCAAACTCAGCATGCCAAAGAAGAAGACACACTTAGCTATTTTCTACCATTAAAACTTACTCCAATCATACGAGGACAATATAATTATTAGTTAAGTTTACTACCTGCAGTAAGGATCAGAGAACCATGTATCTAATGTATCTCTTGTTACTTGGGGTGGGATTTTTTTTTGAACAAACCACTGTAAGGTAAAACACAAGAACCAGGTCTTACCTTATGACAGTTGTTCAGGCATACGAACACTGAGCAGAGTCCTTCCTCCAATCTAGATTTTCTTCTTGTAGGCCACTTGAGAACAGATGCTTTTTTCTCCCTCTAGGCAAAAATGGACTTTTTTTCTCTCATCAAAACAGGAGTTAACTGTTTTTTCCTCTCATCTAAAAAGAAGTTAATAGTTTTTCTCCCTGGTATTTTTGCTCAATTCTTTTCTTGTCATGAAACAAGACAATGCAATTCTACTGCCTCACTTCCTCCCTTTAGGCTGCTACTGTAAACCAATGCTACCCACATCAAACTCAAAAGCAGAACAAATCAATTCCTCATTCTGATATTTTACAGCAGGTAGAACTAAAAAATGCAGGCACGGGGAAAACCTGCAGAAGTGAATACACAGATAGCAAACAGGACAGGACTGACCCAACTTTCAAAGACGTTCACATACTCCAGTCCTTGATTCCGGCTGCTATCAAAGCCATCACAATATGGTCAAGCATATCACAACATATAGTTTCTAGGACAGTTATTGCAGTATCACAACACACACTGAAAATGAATCTGGAGGGCAGGAAAAATCCATGACATTTCAAAATCCTGGACACCGAAGGGAAGAAATGTACACAACAGTAAACAATGTAAACATAATGAAATGTACACAACAGTAAACAATGTAAACATAATGAAATGTACACAACAGTAAACAATGTAAACATAATGAAATATACACAACAGTAAACAATGTAAACATAATGAAATGTACACAACAGTAAACAATGTAAACATAATGAAATATACACAACAGTAAACAATGCAAACATAATGAAATGTACACAACAGTAAACAATGTAAACATAATGAAATATACACAACAGTAAACAATGCAACATAATGAAATGTACACACCAGTAAACAATGTAACATAATAATGAAATTGTTAACTAAAAAAACTTGAAGCTGAAGAACAAATGTCTACCAGACCTGTAGAGCAAAACAGTGCTTTCCATAACATAGTTACAAATGCTTCGTGTGTGTGTGTGTGTGTGGTTCATGTTTCATGAGCACATGCATGCAAGCGCAAGCATGACACTGTGTGTGTGTGTGTGTGTGAGTGTGTGAGTGTGTGTGTGAGTGTGTGAGTGTGTGTGTGTGTGTTGTTCATGTTTCATGAGCACATGCATGCAAGCGCAAGCTTGACACTGTGTGTGTGTGTGTGTGTGTGTGACGGTGAGCACAAGAGACACACAATAGATTTTTCACATAACAAGACCCCTTGCATAGCTGACACTGATTGCACCAGCATCAATAATGATCAATGTCAACCACAGACATCTGCACCAGCCACTGTCCAACATGCCTGGGAAACATATCAACCCCTTCATACCACTGCTGCTTCACAGAGACAGAGAGAGAGAGAGAGACAAAGACAGACAGAGAGGGGGGAAAACAGAGCTTTCTATGACCTAAACAGACAAGGAATGAACACCAGCTAATGACAAAGACAGTGTAATCTTCCTGAACGTTACACTGGTTATTTCATTACTCCACACCAATGTAACAGCTGTGATACAACTCTTGTTTTTCTTCTTCATTATATTTTCTGTACACGCGTGTGTGCTAATGCAGAGAACTGAAAAAAAAAAATTTCTGTGTAACAAAACTGATAATTAATCGATGACCATTTCTAAAAAAATAGTGAGTCCAAGGCATTTTTATGCATAGAGCATGTAAACAAACACAGAACCTTTAAGTGGAGAAATTGTATTCTGAAATTATTAATATTCAGTATATAAGACAGCTAGCAAATTCATTCAAAATATTTCTGCTTACAAATAATGTAAAAATAATATGAACAGTACGATCACTATGCAGTATGCATCACCGAGCCATTCCTATTTGGTCAATGCCTAGTAAAAAAGCAAACACAAAAAGAGAAGACACTTATATGCAAAACCAACTGATACACCTGAACCATATACATTTGCAGAATAAACCATTAGGCTTTGTCAAATATTTTCAAAAATCATAATTATGAAACAGAAAAAAGGTCTGAAAAAAGCATGAGAGGAACAAGAATTAAAACAGAACACGAGGAGAGGAAGGAGGAAGAACACAGAAAAAGAGAAAACTAGAACAACTTCTCTTTAACCTTGAATTTACCCAAATACTAGAAAAACAAACAAACCCCAAACCTGCTGTAACCAACAGGCTCTGCAATGATGTAAGCTGACAACAACATTATCAAAGTATCTTGAAGTTACCGAGCTATCTATATAATGTTGTATGTTAACAACAATAACAAACTGTACTCTAACAACAACACTAACAACATATTCTGAAAGCAATATGGTAACCTAGTACTTTATATAATGTGTCCTGCACAAAACAATACAAAATCCAAGAAAACTTTTCAACAACAAAAATGGCAGCAAACCGAATGGCCGACTGTTCACAGGACCTGACTTTTCTACCTGAACCTGGGATGATTCCTGCACGCTTGTGAAGGTCATGGACATGCCTCTACCCAGGATAAACTGGCCATGTTCCTTTAACAGCACACTGAAATGACGCTCTGCAGATGTAAAACAGACTGTAAGGCCAATAACAGCAATGCCTAAAGATGAAACCATGAGTACGAATGACAGCTACAAACTTGACAAATGTCCTACTGGATAACTCTGTAGCCTTCTTTTACTTGTAACACACTACAAACATATGCATGTGTGAACTGCAAACAATCCCTTTCACAACTGCCCATACAGTCTGCTTAACCGGATGAAGAAAAAAAAGGAAAAGAAAAAAAAAAAATTTGACCCCCAAAATCCAAACCCAACAAAATGGCGAATACTAAGATGAGAATGGTGACACTACGAAGACCACACACTCGTTCAGTCTGATTAACAAACTAGGACATCTTTAGGTCTACACACAGCCAGTGGCATGGACTGGGTTGATATGTTTTCCGATCAAACCAACACCTTTCACCTTCCCCGTTTCTACTGCTCAGTTCATGTGGCTGCCAGTGGAATGGATATGATGATGTTACCCACAGAAAGCATCCAACGCTACCCCACAGTCTGTCAGACTGTCCTATCCTGCACACAGTATCCACACTGATGATGTTACCCACAGAAAGCATCCAACACTACCCACAGTCTGTCTGTCTGTCCTATCCTGCCCACAGTGTCCACACTGAGGCCTGTGACTGGAGGCTTCGTACCCGTTGGCTGCGTTGCGTTCTGGCCGTTGTCGTGGAGCTGACCTGAAGGGAAAAGGGCGGGGGAGGGGGCAGGCAGCTGCACTACGTGTACCGATCCTGGTACTCATGGTGCCACTTGTTGAAATCAATGTTGAACACCAGGATGCAACCTGTGGCCAGCCCCGCGATCAGGAACCTGGCAACAGAGTAACCATGCCATGTCAGTGATCCCCTCACATCACTGTACTGTGTGCACTCTGCCACCACTTACCACTGCAACACTGACATGAAAGCACCAACGAGTGATTTAACTTTATGCACTCCACTACAACCAATAATGTACATTTTAGATTTCTAATAAATACAAAGCACTATGTCACATTCTACATCAGTGCAGGGGTGAAAAAGGCAAATGTAAGAACACAAATCTTTGCTAGCATTCTTAATTCCTGATGTTCAGAATAAGGATAAAGATGATCCCAGATTATAAGCATTGACTGAAAAGTGAGAGGTGAAAGAAAGACCTCAAGCATCTCTCTAAGGCCAGCATATGATATGAGAGTGACGTTCATCTCCACACTCTTAGGAAGACTTAGCAAGAAGGTGCAGACACACTTAGGAAGAAGAAGGGGCAACAGACAGACTTAGGAAGATAAAGCAGACAGACTTAGGAAGAAGAAGAAGGTACAGGCAGACAGACTTAGGAAGAAGAAGGTGCAGCAGACAGACTTAGGAAGAAGGTACAGGCAGACAGACTTAGGAAGAAGAAGGTGCAGCAGACAGACTTAGGAAGAAGGTACAGGCAGACAGACTTAGGAAGAAGAAGGTGCAGCAGACAGACTTAGGAAGAAGAAGGTACAGGCAGACAGACTTAGGAAGAAGAAGGTGCAGCAGACAGACTTAGGAAGAAGATAAAGCAGACAGACTTAGGAAGAAGATAAAGCAGACAGACTTAGGAAGAAGAAGGTACAGGCAGACAGACTTAGGAAGAAGAAGGTACAGGCAGACAGACTTAGGAAGAAGAAGGTGCAGCAGACAGACTTAGGAAGAAGATAAAGCAGACAGACTTAGGAAGAAGATAAAGCAGACAGACTTAGGAAGATAAAACAGACAGACTTAGGAAGAAGATAAAGCAGACAGACTTAGGAAGAAGAAGGTACAGGCAGACAGACTTAGGAAGAAGAAGATAAAGCAGACAGACTTAGGAAGAAGATAAAGCAGACAGACTTAGGAAGAAGATAAAGCAGACAGACTTAGGAAGAAGAAGGTACAGGCAGACAGACTTAGGAAGAAGAAGATAAAGCAGACAGACTTAGGAAGAAGATAAAGCAGACAGACTTAGGAAGAAGATAAAGCAGACAGACTTAGGAAGAAGAAGGTACAGGCAGACAGACTTAGGAAGAAGAAGATAAAGCAGACAGACTTAGGAAGAAGATAAAGCAGACAGACTTAGGAAGAAGATAAAGCAGACAGATTTAGGAAGAAGAAGGTACAGGCAGACAGACTTAGGAAGAAGAAGATAAAGCAGACAGACTTAGGAAGAAGATAAAGCAGACAGACTTAGGAAGAAGATAAAGCAGACAGATTAGGAAGAAGAAGGTACAGGCAGACAGACTTAGGAAGAAGAGATAAAGCAGACAGACTTAGGAAGAAGATAAAGCAGACAGACTTAGGAAGAAGATAAAGCAGACAGACTTAGGAAGAAGAAGATAAAGCAGACAGACTTAGGAAGAAGATAAAGCAGACAGATTTAGGAAGAAGATAAAGCAGACAGACTTAGGAAGAAGATAAAGCAGACAGACTTAGGAAGACAAAGCAGACAGACTTAGGAAGACAAAGCAGACAGACTTAGGAAGAAGAAGGTGCAGCAGACAGACTTAGGAAGAAGACAAAGCAGGCAGACTTACTTGTGATCGTGGGTGAGGGCCAGAGAGCGGATGCTGCTGTCACACTGGGGGAAGGTGTAGAGGAGGGTGAAGTCGTGTGTGCGCCACACCTCCACCACCCCTGCATCCCCACTCAGGATCATGTACTGCCCATCACGGCTGAGGGTCTGGGCCTGAGGGCAACAGCCATGATAGATAACACACACAGCAGCGATGATTAGATAACACACACAGCAGCAATGATTAGATAACACACACAGCAGCCATGATAGATAACACACACAGCAGCCATGATTAGATAACACACACAGCAGCGATGATTAGATAACACACACAGCACAGGGAACAGCCATGATAGATAACACACACAGCAGCGATGATTAGATAACACACACAGCAGCCATGATAGATAACACACACAGCAGCGATGATTAGATAACACACACAGCAGCGATGATTAGATAACACACACAGCAGCCATGATAGATAACACACACAGCAGCGATGATTAGATAACACACACAGCAGCCATGATTAGATAACACACACAGCAGCCATGATTAGATAACACACACAGCAGCCATGATTAGATAACACACACAGCAGCCATGATTAGATAACACACACAGCAGCCATGATTAGATAACACACACAGCAGCGATGATCGGATAACACACACAGCACAGGGAACAGCCATGATTAGATAACACACACAGCAGCGATGATTAGATAACACACACAGCACAGGGAACAGCCAGGATTAGATAACACACACAGCACAGGCAACAGCCATGATTAGATAACACACACAGCAGCGATGATTAGATAACACACACAGCACAGGGAACAGCCATGATAGATAACACACACAGCAGCGATGATCGGATAACACACACAGCACAGGGAACAGCCATGATTAGATAACACACACAGCACAGGGAACAGCCAGGATTAGATAACACACACAGCACAGGGAACAGCCAGGATTAGATAACACACACAGCACAGGCAACAGCCATGATTAGATAACACACACAGCAGCGATGATTAGATAACACACACAGCAGCGATGATTCGATAACACACACAGCAGCGATGATTCAATAACACACACAGCAGCGATGATTCAATAACACACACAGCAGCGATGATTAGATAACACACACAGCAGTGATAATTAGATAACACACACAGCAGCAATGATTAGATAACACACACAGCAGCCATGATTAGATAACACACACAGCGAAACCTTTACTTTCATCCTATTGTGTTGTGTAACCACTCATTACAATGTCATAGGTCTGCCAGTCTCCTGGTCAGTTGTTTAGCACACAAATTACCAAAATTACCAAAAAATATATAAACAATGACAAATATTTCTAACATAGTATTTCATTTTTACCTCATAACATATACACCCCGCCCCCCCTCCCCCCAATCTTTTTGAAAAATATTTATTAACGAATTGTTCAATGGCAACATACAACCTAAAAAATAAAAAAATCCACCCCCCAAAAAAAAGACAACATACAACTTGCAATGAAAACAAAAATTGCTTCAAAAGTGTCCAAGAGTAAGCTGGAAAAAAAGTATTAAAATTTTTTAAAAAAAATTTTTAAAAAGGAAAAGAAGAAAACTTACAACGTACAATGAAAACAAAAATCGCTTCAAAAGTATCCAAGACTAAGATTGAAAAAAGATTAAAGAAAAGAAAAGCAAGGGTACAGAAAGTGAGTGCCCTCTGCAGACAGGGGCTGTGAAGTGATGTGAAGTGACAATGCCAACCTGCAGTGTGTCCTTGTGGTGCATGTAGCGCTGCAGCTTCCCGTTGACGGTGAAGGAGCACACGTGACCCTTGCTGAAGGTCACCACCACAAAGGCCTCGCGGGAGATGGTGATGAGGCGTGGTGACCTGCAGCTGTCGGGGGGGTCCAGGGACCGCAGCAGGTCGCCCATCAGCGTGTGCACCAGACACGGGCCCTCTGAAAACACCACCACCACCAGTTCTGGGCATGTCTCACACACAACACACAGCACCGCACCACAGTGTCTCAGTGCTGACTCTTATTATTATCATTATTATTATTTTTAATTATTTTGTTTTATCTTTTTTTTTTTTTTTTTCAGTGCTAACCACAATGTCTCACTGCTGACTCTTTATCTTTTAAAAAAAATTATTTTATTTTATTTTATTCTTTTTTTCTTTTCTTTTTTTTCAGTGCTGACTTCACTCTCCCCAGAAGTCCTTCAGATGAGACTATAATCTGAGGTCCAGTGTGCGAATGCAGGCAGAACATCTTGTGCACACGTTAAAACCCATTCCGCTTTTCAAAAGAGTAGGCCATTGTGTGTCGGTGGGAATGGATGACAAAATTGACAAAACAGCATACACGCAGGGTCTGGATGAAAAAAAGCACATGAGTGTTTATTCCATTATCCTTGAAATAAAAGAATAAATAAATATATGGGTCATTTTCGTGAGCTGTCCACTCCAGAGAGAAAAGTTACTGTGACACAGAGAGTGAGAGAATCTGGAAATATTCTTTCTGCATATCGGTGCAGTGTGCTGCAGTGTATACTAAACATTTGTACAATCCTGTAGTTCCATGTTCTAACGTTAACAAAATATTAACATAATACAAACTTTCTATAAAAATATTTTGCAGTTTTTGAAATATCCATGATTTTGTTGTTGCTGGATGACTACTGTTCTAAGACACTGAAATGCGGCTTCAAAAAAGAAAAAAAAGTAACAGAAATAAAGCAAAATAAAGTATTACAAAACATAATTTGAATCATGCTAAAATAAATACATTAAAAAAAAAGGTTTTCACATATGCACAAGTTCTTCTACATATAGTCATGCCTAAGACCTTGGTTCATACTCCCATTTGAAAGACTTTCAGGGGAAAGGTGTTTGAACTATTCTCTAGCACTAACAAAACAGACTTATAGTACAACATCCTGTACACTATACATCTTCATTCTTTCACACTTAACAGCACAACCTGCTGTACACTATACATCTTCATTCTTTTGCACTACAATACAACCTCATGTACATTGACTAAATCTTCATTCTTTCACACTTACAATAAAACCTCCTGTACATTAACTTCATCTATACTCTTGGCTAAAAAGATGTGACAGAGCTGACAGTAGGTGAAAAGAAGCACAAGACTGCTGGAAAACAATTTTTCTTGGAATTTATGCAGGCAGAGTGTTCACCTGAACATCTTGGACATGCTGCTACATCACAACTTCCCCTGCTGCCAGAAAAAAAAAGCAACAAAAAAAAAAGAAGATAAAAAACCCTTTCCTGCAGCCCCCCCCCCCCCCCAAAAAAAAGAAGATAAAAACCCATCCCCACAGCCTCACCTTTGGAGCCACTGACCACGATGCCCAGCTCAGCAATGACGCCCAGGCAGGTGACCTCTGCCTGGTGACCTGTCAGCACCGCTTTGGGCGTAGGGTTCTCCACACCTGGACAGTACAGAACAACAGCTGTTAGATGTGTAGCCTATTACTCAAGCATGTCTCAAATGATCCTGTCAGTGTGGAAAGTTTCAATGACATTGTAGAATGGGAGAAAGAGAGAGTTAGGATGAGAGGGGGGAGAGAGAGATAGAAAAGGTGAGACTGAGAGGTTACAGTGTGGAATGAGTGGGCTGTTAACATGAGTACTTCCACACAATCACATCTGCTACTTTTTTCTTTTTTTTGCAGCTTGACAAGTCTTCAGAAAGAAAAAAATCTGAGCACACAACCCCTCTCTTGTGATCTCTCCACTGGCTGCCTGTACCATAGAGAGTAAACTATAAGATCAGTACCCTCAGTAGCAAATGTCTCTCCAAAACAGCACCTTCCTACCTCTTTGAAAGTCTACACCATCACTTATCAACAGACCATAATACAACAAAACAAAATACATAAAAAGAATCAGGATATTCAGGCAAAGTGTTTTAAATCTGCTAACCCTAGAGGAGCCCGTGCCTCTCCAGACTGCATGCTAGGTATGTCATCAACCAAACCACTGGCCCTTGCCTCTGAAGTTGGAGTATGGCTGCCTACATGGCGAGATACTTGAAAACAGTCATACACTCAAACTTCTCATTCAGTGTGCAATTTCAATTTCACAGTGATTCCCAGGTGGGATGGGCGAGTCAGAGTGCACATTCTGGGTGACCCCCAGAGTGTTAAGCTGGGGAATGTCCAACAACAACAACAACAACAACCACTGTTCCTATCCTCCTACTCTGCTACACAAGAACGGAAAAGACTATTAATCGTCATTGATTGCTTGTGTGTTGCATAGGTTGAATGCAAGCGCTTTAATTTGTTTTTGCAAGATATAGCCCTACATAAATTCCATGTATCATTCAGGGACAGGATAGCTCAGTGGTCAGAGCGCTCGCTTTCCCCCAGCCAGGGTTAAGCAGCGTTGAGCGAGGTTACCAAGTGGATGGGTGAACGTTTGCACGCCTTGGCTTCAGTACAGTCCTCCAGTTCACCCAGCTGTAAATGGGTACCTGCCCTCATTAGGGTCAGGGAAGGTAAAGCAGCGAGGGAGAGGAGATGGGCACCGCCCTCAACATGCTGGCCCCTAGAGAAGCTGAGGTCTGAGATGCCTCGCTCCCCTATGACCACATAGGTTATGGGACACCTTTACGATTTTATTAAAAGACTAAGCACAGTATGTGACAGATCCCGACACACAGGCACTAGCTACTCACTGCCGTTGTCGCCGATGATGGCCTGTGCCTTGGCGTTGAAGAGCCAGACCATGACGGTGCAGTCCTTGGCCCCTGTGGCGATGTAGCAGTCCTGGTTCACATTGCACTCTGACCTCGCCACCACCGTCACCACGTCGTAGTGGCCAAAGATCACCTGCAGGATCTTGGCTGCAATGCACATATGCACGCATGTACGCATGCAGGCAGGCACACACGTGCACACATACATGCATGCACGCACATACATACACACATGGATGCACACACACATGCACACACACACACATGCACACACATACATACACACACACACACACACACACACACGCATATGCATAAATACTGATTCATTTAAGTCTTGTGTTGTGTGTAGTGTATGAACAGCTTATTGCTTACAGCTTATTGCTGTTCATACACTACACACAACGCAAGACTCGGATGTGCAGTCTAAACATAGGGAAAGTATATACTGACTGATGAGACTCTTCATAAAACTGAACAGCAGTGAATTATGTCTTCTTTCTTGTTTTGCAATGCCCCTGACTCTCTTACATTTCTAAACACAGCGTTTAAATACGTAAATCCCTGAAGTTGGAATGTGGTTACCTTAATGGTGAGTAAGAAATGATCACACATGCTGCAAAACCTCAGAGGTCTACCTGATTGGGAGGGGGGGGGGGAGGGGGGTTGATCCTTAGTTAGACCTCAGAGAATCACCAATGGTGAGGTTTTGCAGCAAGAGATGGTCGCACAATCAAAACCTCGCGATTGATGAACTCAGAACTCTAGCTGAGGAACGTGACCCCCCCCAAAAAAAAAACCCACTCCAACCCCCCCCCCCCCCCCCCCCCCCCAACCTGCTACCCCCCCTCCAAGCCCCAAAAGGTGTACCTGTCTCCGAGAAGTAGAGGCGGAAGCTCTTGTCCCAGAAGCCGCAGGCGAAGATGAACTGGTTGTCGGCGGTGGTGATGAAGCTGGCGTGGGTGGCTGTCAGACGCTCGTCAAAGTTGTCACCCAGAGTCCGCCTCTGTAGGCCTGTGTTCAGCACTGACCAACAGATAAATCAAAACGGAGGTAAATAACCTAAACTGTGTTAACACTGACCAACACAAAACAACAACACTGCATTGCACTGCACTACACTGCACTACACTACTGTATACTACACTGCACTGCACTGCACTACACTACTCTACACTATACACTACACTATACAGTGTACACTACACTACACCACACTACACCACACTACACTACACACTACACTACACACTACACTACACTCCACTACTCTACACTATACACCACACTACACTACACTAGACTACACTCCACTAGACTACATTACACTACACTAATCTACACTACACTACACTACACTACACCACACCACACCACACTACATCACATCACATCACACCACTCCACTCTACCCTACATCACACCACACTCCACCCTACCCTACCCCCCCCCACCCCCCCCCCCACCTCAGCCCACCCTACCCCACAGGGTACCTACCAAGCAGCTGATCCATGGTGAGGGGAAGCTGGGGTGTGGCCTGGGCATCCTTGTTGTCTGAGGACGAGAAGCTGGAGGAGGCCGTGTTGGCTGTCAATCATACATACATCATATATCAATCATACATACATCACATGTCAATCATACATACATCACATGTCAATCATACATCACATGTCAATCATACAAAAATCACATGTCAATCATACATCAATCACATGTCAATCATACATACATCATACATACATCACATGTTAATTCTTGCTCATTTCCTGCATCCCTCCACTATATGCACATGAGAACCGCGCGCAGCCCCTACTGTCAGTTCGTGCCTAGCCGAGCTACTGTCCAGACGTTTATCATATCGCCTCTCGCTGTGTCGGCAACGCCCATCACTATCAGGAATCTCAGCACTAGCTATAATAGTTTCTAGACCTTGCTTTTCTTGGTTTGTTTTAATTTGTGTATAACTTGGGGTTGTTGTTGTTTTTTGTAGTGCTTGTGAAATCTGTTTTTTTTGTGGAAAAGTTTCTGGGGAAAAAAAAAAAAAAAAAATGGAGATCCATTCTGTGGACTACACCAGTGACCAGGATTCGGTTATGGAGTCAGAATCCTATGAAGAACCACAAGCTGGCACCTCTGCTGAACCCTCGGTGGAAAGGGAACCATCTCTCCGAGACATTTTTTCAATCATTCAGAACCTTTCCAAAAGAATGGACAATTTTGAAAGAAGTGCACCGCACACCAAGAAGAGAAAAATTAGCACTGACGCTGATAAACCCCTCGCTGAGAATGAAGGGAAAAGAAAGAAGGCAGGCAGTGATACAGAATTTGTCACCGACAGTGTTTCTGATAAGGCAGAGGAACTGGAAAAAGAGCTGATAGCAGAAGCTACAGAGGAGGAGGATGACGATATTTTTGCTGAAATGGCATCATCTTTTGACGATAATGAAGAAAAAGGACCACCGGTCTCAGGAAAATTGGCAAAGCTGCTTGAATCCAGATTTGGATCAAAACTTCCAGACAGAAAGCTGAGGGAAAAACTGACAAAGTACCCGATTCCCGAAAATTGCGCATACCTGGGCGTTCCCCGAACAAACCAGGAAGTTTTTTCTGTCCTAAAGCCCTTCACTAGAAAGACAGACATTCGGATGGCAAATACACAGAAAACACTGTCAAAAGCTGCCATAGCCATAACCCTCTGCACCGACCGACTTTTGAGGGTAAGAGATACCATCTCAGGGCAGGATGCCACTACAGTACGCAGTGAACTGACCGGATGCATAGCTCAACTTTCAGATGCCCTTGCCCTCACAGGTCACCCAACCATGACCTGTCCCAGAAACGGAGAGACATGCACCGACCCTGCCTACCCCGTGAACTCTCTGGCATATGTGCACCGCAGGTTGCCATGACCCCAGAACTACTGTATGGCTCTGATTTTCACAAATGTCTAAAAGAAGTGCAAGAGTCCCAGAAACTCGGTCAGAACATGCGTGGTCAGCAAAAGAGGAGCATGTGGCAGCATAACAACAGTAGCTCTTTTTTAGGCCGGAAGCCGTGGAGGCAGGGGCAGGGGGGGGGTTCCTTCGGTCAAGCAAACAAAGTATTTTGGAAGAAGGGTCAGAAAAACAGCCACCGGCAGTAACTCGATCTTTGACAGAACCGCCCCTCCCTTCTGGAAACAAGGTTAGTGAGTTTGAACTTTGCTTGCCTTCTTTGTGTGCTTATCTTGAAATGAAGCATGATAACTTTAAAGCAGGAAGCATAAAGGAAAAGCTGTCGCACTGGAATGAACTAACTTCTGACCCTGATGTACTTGAAACAGTTGAAGGAATTAAAATCACTTTTGATGATTGCCCAGTAGACATAAAGCAAAGTTCGCAAAGGTTGTTTAGCAAGCGTGAAAACTATGCTGTTGACTCTGAAATAAGAAACTTGTTGAAAAAAGGTGTGATAACTTGTTGAAAAAAGGTGTGATAAAAGAGTCTTTACCTGAATCAGGACAAGTTGTCTCACCTATCTTTGTTAGGGAGAAAAAAGACGGATCATTTAGAATGATTTTAAATCTGAAAGCTCTGAACAAAAATGTGGAATATAAGAAATTTAAGATGGAAACAATATATACAGCTTTGGATCTAGTTACACAAAATTGCTTTTTCGCATCAATTGATCTGAGAGATGCATATTACGTCATAGCAGTAGAGGAGACTTTTCGGAAATATCTGAAATTCAGATGGAGAGAAAAACTGTACTGTTTTCAGGCAGCTGCTATGGGACTCAGTCCGATTCCCAGAAAATTCACAAAACTCATGAAACCTGTCCTAGCACACTTACATGATATGGGTCACCTGATCACTTCATTCATTGATGACAGTTTGATTGTGGGAGAGACTGAAACAGAAGTTGTACAGTGTGTGGTAGACACGATACAATTATTAGACTCTCTAGGTTTCTATGTACATGAAAAGAAATCACAGTTCATGCCTATGCAAGAAATCACCTACCTGGGTTTCAAAATAAACTCAACAGACATGACAGTCGAACGGAAACAAAAACTGCTGTGTGCATGCATTCTATTATTCAATCAGGAAAGTACAACTATAAGATCTCTGGCATCTTGTATTGGACTAATGGTTTCTTGTTTTCTTGCTGTGCCAATGGGTCCTTTGTACTACAGAGCACTTGAACAAGATAAGTGTTCCGCACTTAAACTAAGCAAGGGGAACTGGGAAAAGCCTGCTGTGTTGTCAGCTGAAGGGAAGACAGAGCTGGAATGGTGGATTAATAACATAGACAAGCAAAAGGCTCCCATTCAGAGATCAGACCCCACCATTACTATGAAGACAGACAGTTCACGTACAGGATGGGGTGCTTGGGTTGTTGACACCAAATCACAAACACAAGGCATGTGGAGTGCGAAAGACAAAGAAGGACACATAAATGCTTTGGAGCTATTAGCTGTCTTTTTTGGTCTCAAGTCTTTGTTGCATGACCAACGTAATGTTCACATAAGAATTATGACTGATAGCACAAGCACTGTTGGTTGTATTAACAACATGGGTTCGAACAGATCTAAACATCTGAATGACGTGTCTCAGCAAATCTGGCATTGGTGTGAAAGCAGAAACATATGGCTCAGTGCTGCTCACATTCCTGGTGTTGAGAATGTTGAAGCTGACAGTCTGTCTAGACAGATCCACATTGACACAGAATGGAAACTGGATTCAATGCTACTTTCTGAGGCTATGAATATTCTTGATATAAAACCTGTCATTGACTTGTTTGCCTCTAGATTAAATTTTCAGTTTTCCAGATATGTGTCTTTCTTGCCTGACCCAGGAGCATGTGCTATTGATGCATTTAGCATGTATTGGGGAAATGAGACTGTTTATTGTTTTCCACCTTTCAGCATTATATCCCGGGTCCTGGCAAAGATAAAGAAAGACAAAGCAAGAGGGGTTATAGTAGCGCCAACCTGGAAAAATCAGCCCTTTTGGCCAACACTGATGAAAATTCTCACAGCCAGACCTGTCCTCTTGTCAGCCAGAAACACTCTTCTGACACAACCAAGTCAAAAGGAGACAAAACACCCACTGAGGAAAAGCCTGACGCTGCTAGTCTGCAAAGTGTCAGGGATAGATTCAGAACACAAGGCTTTTCTGAGGAGACTACCAGTATTCTCATGTCCTCATGGCGACCCGCAACAAAACAGATGTATGATGTGTACATACGAAAGTGGGAGAGGTACGCGTGTGAGCAACAAGTGGATTCAGTTTCACCGCCTCTAGCCACAGCTGTAAATTTTCTGGCATCGCTGTTGAAAGAGGGATATTCTTATAGCGCTGTGGGCACCGCTCGTTCTGCGCTAAGTTGTTTTCTCTGCAACTATGAAGGGGCAACGTTTGGTCAACACGAACTTGTAAAAAGATTTATGAAGGGTGTGTTCGAAAGAAAACCACCACTACCAAAGTATCACCACACTTGGGATGTAAATATTGTGCTGAAAATGTTAGAAACATGGGCTCCAGTGGAAAACCTGACGTTCAAGGAACTGACAATGAAACTTGTGATGTTAATTGCCCTTCTGTCGGGTCAGAGGTGTCAAACTATTGCTGCTTTGGACATTGACAATATGCTACTTTCAAGGGAAAAGTGTGTTTTTTATGTAAATAGATTATTAAAACAGTCAAGAAGAGGAGCCCATCAATCACCCATTGAACTCATGGCTTTTGTGGAAAAAGAGGCTTTGTGTGTAGTTCACACTTTGAAAGAATACCTGAGACGGAGCAAAGAACTGAGGGCTCAGAATGCTACCCGACATTTGTTTATCACTCTCCAAGCACCGCACCGAGGGGCCACTAGCATACCATCGCGCGCTGGCTGAAGTGGACCATGGAGAGGGCAGGCATAGACATTACACGCTTCACGGCACACAGTACGAGGTCAGCCAGTACTTCCGCTGCTAAACTTGCAGACGCTCCGATTAACATCATCATGAAAGCAGCTGGATGGACAAATGTTTCCACGTTTGCTAAGTTTTATAATAAGAAGACGGGGCCAACACTGACCATGGGCCAATCCATCATGGAGCGATTCCTACAACATAAATAAGGTAGGACAGTTTCTTGTTTACATGTGGTGGATGTGTTTGTCTCGAGAACACTGTGGCTCTAAAATCTCATGTGCATATAGTGGAGGGATGCAGGAAATGAGCAAGAATTAAATACAACAAAGCGAGACTTACCTGGTAAGGTGAAGCTGGTTGTAAATTCTTGCGAATTTATTGTAGACCGGAACGGAGTGCACATGCCCACCCTAAAATGGTCTGCATGCATACCATGCAAGTGAAATGAAATGAATACCATGCAAATGAACCAAATACCACTTTGTGGAATTTTGATCTAGAACTGACAACAGTGTTCTGCACACCGTGCATCAGTAAGACATCCCACCCTTTCAAAATGATAATAATGATAACAATATTTATAAAATATTTAATGTTCCTGTTATAGTATGACACAGTGTTCTCTCGAGGCTCTAAAAACTGACAGTAGGGGCTGCGCGCGGTTCTCATGTGCACTCCGTTCCGGTCTACAATAAATTCGCAAGAATTTACAACCAGCTTCACCTTACCAGGTAAGTCTCGCTTTGTTGTATTTAATTATACAGCAATCGCATGTCAATCAAACATCACATGTCAATCATACATACATCACATGTCAATCATACATACATCACATGTCAATCATACATCACATGTCAATCATACATAAATCACATGTCAATCATACATACATCACATGTCAATCATACATACATCACATGTCAATCATACATAAATCACATGTCAATCATACATAAATCACATGTCAATCATACATAAATCACATGTCAATCATATCACATGTCAATCATACATACATCACATGTTAATCATACATCAATCACTTGTCAATCATACATACATCATACATCAATCACATGTCAATCATACATACATCACATGTCAATCATACACACATCACATGTCAATCATACATACATCACACATCAACCATACATCAATCACATGTCAATCATACTTCAATCATACATACATCACATGTCAATCATACATCAACCACATGTCAATCATATATCAATCACATGTCAATCATATATCAATCACACGTCAATCATACATCAATCACATGTCAATCATACATCCCATGTCAATCAATCAGGCATCCCATGTCAATCATACATACATCCCAGGTCAACCATACATCCCATGTCAATTAATCATACATCCCATGTCAATCATACATACACCATATGTCAATCATACATCCCATGTCAATCATACATCCCATGTCAATCATACATCCCATGTTAATCATACATTCCATGTCAATCATACATAACACCACCACATTACAACACAGTGTAGTATAGAGGATGTCGGCTGTCAATCATACATAACAACGCCACATTACAACACAGTATAGCATAGACGATGTCGGCTGTTAATTAAACATAACAATGCCACATTACAACACAGTAATAAGTATAGAGGATGTTGGCTGTCAATCACACATAACATGTATCATATCATATTAGCAAAACTGGTCATTCTAAAGATGGCATAACTCGTTTTAACACACAAATGTCGGACAGATTAAGAAAATGAGAGTTAGAATTAAACATAGGACTCATATATTTATTCTTTTGGAAACAAAAGATTTGCTAATATCAGAATTTGAAGTACAGGAAATATGGAGTCTCTCACTATACAACCGTAAAGAAACAGAAATATGGGAGATATTACTCTGAGAATTTGAAATACAAGAAATATGGAATCTATCACTATACAAAAAGAAATAGAAAGATGGGAGGTTTTAAAATATTTAAAATATTTATTAAAAAAATTAATTTTTTGTTGTCTTAAAAAAAAAAGTTCCTATTCTATTTTCATTTATTTTTTATTTTTTAATTTATTTTTTTAAAAAAAACATGGGAGAGATATTACTCTAAAAATTTCAAAGTACAAGAAAAAAACGTCAGCCACAACACACTGCCCCCCCCCCCCACACACACACAGACACAGAGAGACGTACGGATGTAGGCGTTGTTCCACTTGTTGATGGCGAAGTGGTGGTTGGCGGTGATGGTGGTGACGGCGGGGGTGGGGACGGCAGGGTGGGTGTTGGCTGCCACATGCACCACAGGGGAGTTGGACAGGAACTTCATGATCATGCACACGTCCTCCTGGCTCTGGGAGAACATCATCGGCGTCTGCAACCACAACCACAACCACACACGCATGCATGCACGTGCACGCACACACACGCACACACACACACGCGCGCACATGCGCACAGACACACAAACACATCCACACACACGCACGCACGCATACACACCCACACACATCCACCCCAGTGCTGTGAGTCACGGAGTTCAAGTCTGGCTTTTTGAGGTGTGGGGAAGGTTTTTATTAGCAGTGCAGTTTTTATTTCTTTATCTAGTTCTTCTGTTTGTGTAGAATTTTAATTCTGTACATGAGAAGAAAAAAACCCCAACAAACTTTGTACATGAGTGCCCTCTTTTCTAAGCAAGCAAATTAATACAAGAAAACCCTTAACTAACTAGTCTTGTATGGAAACGTTTGCCACAAATGTGCTTTTCTTTTTCAACTCCCCCTAGTCCCATCCCCAGTCTGCTCTTCCCCAATGCAAACTCCCTCCAGAAAGAGAAGTACTATTAGTGCTCTCAGAGTTCAGCTTTTTCCTTGTTTGTTGATTAGTTATCTATGCTAAACATTTTTTTAAAGATATGTTAGTAAAAAGACATGCTTGCACACACACATGGGGCTATAAACATCATTATTGGATTGGATTGGCGTGCGCGCACACACACACACACACACACACACACACACACACACACACACACACGCAAACACACACACGCACACTTATATGCATGAACGCATATGCCTTCCTTTCCCCCTACCCAATACATACACAAACAAACATACACACACAAATACACTCTTCTTACATACATATATATATACACACACACACACACACACACACACACACACACACACACACACACACCACACACACACACACATATGCCTGTTGCTTCAATTCCACATATGAACTAACACA
Organism: Stramonita haemastoma; assembly: GCA_030674155.1. Classification (NCBI taxonomy): domain Eukaryota; kingdom Metazoa; phylum Mollusca; class Gastropoda; order Neogastropoda; family Muricidae; genus Stramonita; species Stramonita haemastoma. The sequence continues at coordinate 59,726,774 of CM060326.1, read as the reverse complement.
GCAGTATTCAACATGTGTGCACACCTATCTCATTGTTGTGAACCACTCAGGGGTCAGGACAGCCTAGTGCTTAGTGTGTTGCACATGTGATTTGGTGTCCTGGGATCAAGCCTAGGCTAGATCCACCATCAAAATCCCTGTTCATGGGGATTTTCTCCCTTTAGTTAACATCAGTACTGAATCCACTTTCCTGAAAGTCTTTCAGATTAGACTTTAAGCCAAGGAGGCCCCATGTGTGAGTGCATGCAGGACATCTTGCACGCATGATAAAACCTATTCTGCTTTTCAGAGTAGTGAGTAAGAAGAGATGACAAAGAAACTTCACAAAAAATCCCGACATGTACAGTGGTGTCATGTTCAGACACCATCCACCAAGTCAGAATGTGGCCTCCTTAATGTACAGGTGGGCAAAGCGGTTCCATACGCAAAATATCACCATTGGTGAACCTCAGAGCTCTGGCCAAAGAACCCCCCCCCCCCACCCCCCACTGTCAGTTTCCCCCACTCAGCTGTTCTCAGCTACTATTCATTCATTCAATCCCATCCCGGCTGGTGCTATTTATAGCAGGAACTGACCACACTGGACTTGGTAAAAAGGAAGGGGTGCGCTAAATTTATCACTTTTGACTAAGTGATGTTGGATTTGCCCACAGTGCCCCCCCACCCCCCTCTTCTTTTTCCTATGTAAAAATTGCAGAAACTTGCATTCCACATGATAAACCAGAACAACAACAAAAAAATCATAAAAAGGCAGCAAAATATTCCTTTTTTTTCTGCAAGGTAAAGAAATACTAGCATTTCTTTGACCAAAAAAAAAAGCATTTCTTTGACAATATGTCTCTACCTGAAATACCTTCTGAAACACAATCAGAAAACAAAGGGAAGCATGCCCTGATACAAGCAACAAACAGCAGGCAACCACCAATTCTTGAGGCTTTAAAAAAAAAAGCTTTCATGCAAACCATTCAACACTGAAGACATACACTCTGTGCTGATCCATCCCAAGCACACCTCTTCATGTAAAAAAGATGAAAATCCCAAAACAAAACAAAAAAAGGCCATCTAAACAACTAAGCCAAAGTGGAAAAAAAGAAAAGAAAAAGAAAAGAAAAAAATAGGAAAGATAATCAGATAAACTGTTTACCTTACTCTTGAAATTTAGAACCAAAATGAGAGAGAGAAAAAAAAAGAAAATTCCAAGTGTGTTGTTGACACTGCTAAATCCTTTTCTCTGGCTCTGTGTGTGTGTGTGTGTGTGTGTGTGTGTGTGTGTGTGTGTGTGTGTGTGTGTGTGTGTGTGTGTGTGTGTGATGAACTCATTTTTTAAACAACTCTTCTCTAATTGTGGAGAAAGATGGAGAGAAAACAAGAGATACAGGGAACAAGGGGTGAATGCCAGATGGACAATGTGGCAAAATACCAACATGCAAATAAAACAAAAATCGGATACCTTCTGAAGATAATACCATGCAAGCAAAAACCCAAACCAGGTATATAATTGTGTGTGTGTGTGTGCACTTGTGTGAGTATGCTTGTATAAATATGTGCGTGTAAGCCTGCACATACGGGTAAAAGTGTGTGCACATGTATGGAGGCATGTACGTATATGTAAATATGCATACTAATTATGTCTGCATGCATGTGTCTATGAAGTGAATGCAACAGTGCAATGAACAGGATAAAGTATTCCTGAATGCAAAGGCAGATTACAATGAGAAAAAAAAGAAGGAAAACATCTATGTTCCAACTCATGAATCACAGATAGAACGATGAAGTAAATCTTCCCACTTCAAAGTAATCAAACAAAAAGAAAAACAAATAAGCATAGAAAAAACAACAACAAAACACTGTTTTTTCAAATGATAAAGTTTTTTTTTTTTTTAAAGATTAGAACTCATCTATCTGTTAGTCGCTTCAACAGAAGATAAAAAGATGGGTAATTTCATGATAATGTTTCTTTCTTTCTTTCTCTCCTTTTTACCATTCACATGAACTCAAAGACTTTAAAAGAAAAAAAGTGGCAATAGCGTTCTGTGCACAAACCAACTAAAAGAGAAGAGAAAACAACAAAAGAAGGAAAAAAAAAAGATATAAAAATCTATAACAAAAACAGAAGCATTTGGGTGTATCCGTTTATGTTTGGTGTGGTGTGGTGGTGTGCATGAGTGTGTGTGCACACCTGAAATGTAGTGAGTCTGTGTGAGTGTATGCAAATGTGTGCATATGTACCTGTGCACCTGTGTGTGCATGTCCCTTCACAAAAAAGCAAAAGAATCGTTCCACAAGCCAACCTAAACCAGCAACCACACTAAACAAACACACACACGCACACACACGCACACACCACACACACGCACACGCACACACACACACACTACAACACAACACAACACAACACAACACAACACTAAGCATGCAAGTGGTCAGGTCATGCAACAACAAGAGATAAAGAAAACAGCTAGGAGTTCAAACAATACACGTCTGTCAACTACACGGTGAAAAATAAGCAAGCACCTTGTTTAGGATACTTCTACGGTCTTGGTGCTTCTCAATTAACTGAAAACAGACAACACCACGCATGCTTTAGACAAGGAAGGTAGGCAGGCCTGCAGTGTTAACGCTGCACAGACACTGGCTGCAAGCCGTCTATGTACACACACACATCCACCACTCTACTCCATTAGTCAGCCTCACCCAACACGTATGGTATACTCCAGGCAAAAGCTTTGTCAGTGGCTGGTGTTAGCTGAGTGGTAAGGCCGATATTACAATGCTGCTGTTCTGCTTTAAAATGTGATGCTGAGACAGTCTTCAGCCATGTTCTTAGTGTAACGATCTGCACTCTCTCCTTATAGATCAAGATTCTCTCAAGTCAGGGTATGGATGTCTTTGAATATGGTAAGGCACTTGAAAACAGTCATACAACTTGAAAACAGTCATACAGGTAAACTTTGTATCCAGTGTGTTTTAATGGTTTCACAGTGATTTCCAGGTGGGCTGAGTGAACCAGAGTGCACACTCTGGGCAACTGACTGACCCACGAGGAGTTATGCTGGGGATGTGCAGCAACAACAACCAGAATGTACTTGTACAGTGCAGGGATTTTGCTGTAATTTTTTTTAAAGCTCCTGCCTCTATACGAACAAAGCTAAGCTTTTCTTCACATGCACAATCTATGCCGTGGTTGGTGTATTACTGCAATAGGTTCACATCCACAGAAACTATGGTAGTGTATTACTGCAATAGCTTCACATCCACAAAAACTATGGTAGTGTACTACTGCAATAGCTTCACATCCACAAAAACTATGGTAGTGTACTACTGCAATAGCTTCACATCCACAAAAACTATGGTGTGTGTATTTCTGCAATAGCTTCACATCCACAAAAACTATGGTGTGTGTATTACTGCAATAGCTTCACATCCACAAAAACTATGGTGTGTGTATTACTGCAATAGCTTCACAGCCACAAAAAACCACTATGTAGGTGCCCACATCTATTCACAAGCATGGCTTTGCTCCTCATCTGATATCATAAGCCTACATCTGACAGTGTGGGTGTTAAGGTGTATCCATTGAGGTATGAATCTTCCCTGTGTGACAAAATCATACGCTGAAGGCTGTATTCCGTTTCTTTGTGCTTTTTTTTTTTTCAAGATTTGTCTGAATCTGTTCTCGTTTCCAGTACAACATTTCAATGACTTCTTTCACTGAATGTTAAAAGAAATGAATATTAGGAAAAATGTAACACTTTTTCTTACATAAAAAAAAGGAAAAAAAGCGGCTTCAGTACATTGTTCTAGACAAGCATCAGCAAAGTATCTATATACATTTTTTTCTTCTTACTGAAATAACAGTCACTCTAGATAAACCATGAAGAGGAACATTGTACGTGTTCATTTATCAATCATATCATACAGAAAAATTAAAACACCTACAATCACATCCAAGTGCAGTTTAAACTCAACAACGACATTAACTTTACTCTGGATGCGTGCAGCTACAATTACAACATATCATTCAACAATGAAATCTTCACACACACACAATTTTAGCATACATTAAACACCAATAAAACATACAAAGAATCAGATTAAAAACAAACAAACTGAACAACAACAATATCATAACTCATTTGAGATGTACTTCAAAAAGTTCACAACAAAAATATTATTGGTTATCTACAGAAACTTATTCACTTTCAAACAACATAAACTTGCTGCAGAACAAAGAACATACAACAACAACAAAAACTTTTCTATATTAAAAAAAAAAGGACATACAACAATCACAAGAATGACAAGGTGATGACAAACACAGAAGAGACGGGTGACTGAAGGAGGGAGAGGAGGAGACCCAGACAGACAGACAGACAGGTGAGCACTGACTCACCAGGTGCATGACGGAGCTGCGAGGGGGGTGGGGCTCTGTCAACAGCTGGGACGGGGTCTGGCCAAAACTGCGGATCTGGTTCTCCACCGCCTGTGGGGGGAAAACCGTACAGGTGAGAGTGGTAAAAATTCAGGTGAAATGCTACCTTAAAAAAGATAAACTAAAGGTAAAGGTGTCCCATAACCTGTGTGGTCGTAGGGGAGTGAGGTGTCAGAGACCTCAGCTTCTCTAGTGGCCAGCATGTTGAGGGCGGCACCCATCTCCTCTCACTTGCTGCGTTACCTTCCCTGACCCTAAAGAGGGCAGGTACTCATTTACAGCTGTGTGAACTGGGGGACTGTGCTGAAGCCAAGGCGTGCAAACGGTTACCCTTCCACTTGGTAACCATGCCCAATGCTGCTTAACCTTAGCTTGGGGAAAGCGAGTGCTCTCACCACTGAGCTATCCCATTCCATAATGTTACCTTAATCTCTGTAAACAGAACAAAAAAATTCAAAAATTTACTATGAAATTTAAATCGGATGAAAACAATGCCTAAATATGCGGAAGACCCATGATTTCATTATCTTCCATATCTTCTTCCCTGCATGAGTTCATACCTGTTTGTGAGTATGTGTGTGTTCTGCTCATTAGTTGAATTCGCCACAAGTTTGATTTGGACAATTTTATGTCATGTGTGTATGTGAGTGTGTGTGTGTGAGTGTGTGAGTGTGTGAGTGTGTGTGTGTATGTGTGTGTGTGTGTGTGTGTGTGTGTGTGTGTGCGTGTGTGTGTGCATGGGTGCGTGCGTGTGTGTGTACATCTTTTTTTTATTAAAAAAAAAAATTTTTGGAAGCATTCTTGCAATGATGAAGGAATTGTCATTACCTGCACATGTTTTCCTTCCCCACTCTTTGTCCTTGATATATATATAAGCATGCGATCATTCATGTCTAGACACAAGGTATGTAAATATCTGTGTGTGCAGGTGTACAGGTGTCAGTGCCTCCTTCCTACCTCTCTCATGACGGGGTCGGTAATGCTGTCCAGGTTGACATTGCCTTCGTAGGTCAGGTAGTAGAACACATTTGTTGCTCGCACAGCCTCAGGACCTGAACACACCACACCACACCATTCACTAGCCATGTTCAGTTATCCACGATAACATGAGAAAAAAAAAAAAAAAAAAGAAGTTATCCACGATATAAAAGATTAAATAGATATAAAAGAAAAAAGAAAAGAAAATAAAGCACTGGTCAGTGACCATGCTCACAGACTGCTTTCTAAATTCTGAACATACCACATCACACTGTTCACTAGCCATGCTCACAGACTGCTTTCTAAATTCTGAACATACCACATCACACTGTTCACTAGCCATGCTCACAGACTGCTTTCTAAATTCTGAACATACCACATCACACTGTTCACTAGCCATGCTCACAGACTGCTTTCTAAATTCTGAACATACCACATCACACTGTTCACTAGCCATGCTCACAGACTGCTTTCTAAATTCTGAACATACCACATCACACTGTTCACTAGCCATGCTCACAGACTGCTTTCTAAATTCTGAACATACCACATCACACTGTTCACTAGCCATGCTCACAGACTGCTTTCTAAATTCTGAACATACCACATCACACTGTTCACTAGCCATGCTCACAGACTGCTTTCTAAATTCTGAACATACCACATCACACTGTTCACTAGCCATGCTCACAGACTGCTTTCTAAACTCTGAACATATCACATCACACTGTTCACTAGCCATGGTCACAGACTGCTTTCTAAATTCTGCATTCATGAAATACATGCTCTTCCAAGGCATTGACAGTAACTTTGGGGGAAAGGGAGGGAGGAGACAAGGTTAGAGCAAAAAAAAAAAAAAAAAAAAAAAAAAAAAAAAAAATTATGGCAGCGAAGCCCCCCCCCCCCACAAAATACAACAAATTTCAGCAGTGGTCAAGGTGGGAGTACAGTGGACAGCACATGAAAGGTGCTAGGTTCAAACCCTGTAGGCAGCATTATTATGGCTGTAGAGTCTGTTGGGCCTTAGCCAGCTCAGACCTGGATGCTGAGAGAGCTATGGGGTTCTGTGGGAAAACTGGACCCACACGACTGAGGCTTGTTCACTCTCCTGACACCACTCTGAATGTGTTGCTCAAATGACCCAGCCAGCTGTGTAGGTGTTTGTCTCTTCAGCATCTGGTTGATGCCAGGATATTTTGATGAAGGAAGTGAAAAGTACGGCCTTGTCACACAGTCTCAAACTATGGTGGCTGCACTTCCATAGCCTCCTAACCATCCTGACCATACTGACTGACATCACAGAATGAACAAAACTGCCTGTTCCAGTGCTCACATACAGGCAGACACAGGCACTCATTCAGACATATGCACAGATTCACATTGGAACCTTGTGCTTACAACAGACAAACAGTAATTTTCTTTCTTTTTTCTCTTTTTTAGTTAAAAGTTAAAGTCTGTCCCAAGCCTAAGGCTCATCAGGCCGGTGCTTATCCCGGTTTCTGTGGCGTTAAGCGACTGAGAGTCATTGACTCCCCCCTGGATAGGACGCCAGTCTATCGCAGGGTTAACCCCCAACACAAGGTTGGTACCCCTTTTACACCTGGGTGGGGTGAGAAAATAGCCATAAAGTGCCTTTTCCAAGGGCACAACGCCATAGCCGAAAGCTGGGATCGAACCCGCAACCTTTAGATTACGAGTCCAACGCCCTAACCACTAGACTACAGCGGCGGCTTTTTCTCTTTTTGCTGTTCATCATCTGTGACGTTCCCATCCCACTGTTTCCATGCCGCTCATTTCAATCTCCCCACCACAGCCATACCCAGATTCATTAGGTCTCATCTTCAGGGTCGGGAGTCCACAGGGAGCCCATCAATATTAGGCTGTTGTGAGGCCACCAGCCAGAGGAGCCCTGAACTTCTGCTGGGTCACTTTGGTGGTGTTCAGTGGTGCCTGTTTTAAGCTGATATACGCAGGACACCACCTACTAAGCCCCCCACTAATGACAGTATTAGCTCAGTCGCGGAGCCAGATTAAGTGAGTCACCCACCTGAGGTGGCGACCACCACAACGCCCCTCCAACGACCGTTCCCCTACAAACCTCCAACCCCAAAGGCTTTGACACAAATTCACCACAGGCACAGAAGTGTGTGGGTAAAACAAATCTGAGGTCACCATGAGACCAGAGCAACTGGGGCCTCTGAATCAGGGGCAGTTTTTTTTTACATTTGTATGATGATCAATGGTGATGGGGATGATGAAATGATGCTGCTATGGAAGTGCATGTGCTTTGAGACTACTTGACAGGGCTGTACTCTATGCTTCTTATCATAATATATCCTGCCATCAACCAGACCTGAGAGATACAGACACCTGCAGTGTTGGTTATGTAATTTGAGCAACACTTTCAAATTCCCATCGGTAAAGTGGATGAAGCTCGACTATGTGGTCCCAGTCTTCCCATTGAGCCCATGGCACACTCACTCTTGGTAAGAGCTGGCCAGAATCCAAAAAATTTCTATGACTCTTATGGGTTTTGAACCCAAGACCTTCCAGTCCATAACCACAGCACCAAGGTGGCTGGTTGACAAACAGTAATTTCTGTCATTAAGTGTGGGAGTGGTAAGCCGCCACAAATTCCTTTTCTTTGGTGAGATTCACAAAGCGTAATAGAAGGAAAAGAGAAAAAAGAAAGCACTTAATTCTTTTTTTAATCCTTCTTATCATCATTATTCTTTTTTGAAAAAAATTCATGTTGTTGTTACCTTTCTGCTTGTAGCCAAATATCAGGTCGATCCAGTGGTGCAGTTGGCAGGAGACAAACTCTGACTCCAATGCCTGGAAATAAACAACAGGCATGTGACAGCAAAATTCTGACTGCATGAATTAGTGTTGATCTGTTCTGCTGAAGAACAATGCATACTCTTTTGTGTGTGCATGCATGCATGAGCGTGTATGTGGTGTGTGTGTGTGTGTGTGTGTGTTCATTGTTCAGTTTTAAATCAATTTACAAACAAAATGGCGTTGAAATTCAAAGGGAACCATTGAACATAGTTTCGAGAAAACCGTTAATTACGGATGTTGCTAGGATTATTTCCAAGTCTTCTGTAAATATTTTATGGTAGGTTTTTTGTTTGTTTGTTTGTTTGTTTAGTCTAATATCACCAAGTGTGAACAGATTTTAAATTAAACTACAACAACAACAACACACACACACACAAACACATACATACACTCCCCCCCCCCCCCCCCCCTCCTCCCACACACTGGCCCCAGGGGGGACGGATAGCCTAGTGGTCAGAACATTGCGCTTGCAACTTGACGACCCGGGTTCGAGTCCGGTTGAGGAGATTTTTCTCCTGGAGTGAACATCAGTGCTAACTCCACTCTCCCTAAAAGTACCTCGGATGAGACTTTAAACTGAGGCCCCGTGTGCAAACGCACGCAGAACATCTTGCGCACACGTTTAATCCTGTTCTGCTTTTCGTAAGAGTAGGCTATCGTGTGCCGGTGGGAACAGATGACAATACTTACAAAACTGCATACACATGGGGACCGGATGAAAAAAAGCACATGATTACTTATTCTGTTATCCTCGATATAAAAGAATAAAAAAAAATAAAATAAAAAAATCATACCACACTCCCAACTTCACATTTTCATTCACACACACACACAGGCCACCACCACACCAGCCTGTCTGGATTTTATTTTGGTTGTTAGGTTGGGATTTAAAAAAAATTTTTTTTGTTCGTAACCCACCTGTCTGTTGATGCGGATGAAGTCCTCTGGGGTCTTGGCCCATGGGGGCAGCTCCACATCAGACACCACAATGCCGTCCTCCTGGGTGCCCAGCTCATACCTGTTGCTGTTCAGCAGCATCTCCGGCAGGAAGAAAAACTCCGGAATCAGCTCCTGCAATATGCAGTGTCTGTCTGTCAGAAGTTTTGTTACTTGTGGATAGTTTCTCTCTTTCTGTCTCTGCATCTTTCTCTCTCTCTCTTCTGGATCATCCCCTCTCTCTCTCTCTCTCTCTCTCTCTCTCTCTCTCTCTCTCTCTCTCTCTCTCTCTCTCTCTCTCTGGGCCGGATGAAAAAAAGTATGTAATGCTTACTTACTCTGTTACCCTTGAAAAATAAAGATTATTCAAAGATTATTCTCTCTCTCTCTGTGCATCTCTCTCTCTCTTTTTTAATTTAAAAAAAAAACTTTAACAGGACAAATCTTAGCAAAGTCTTTCAGGGGGTGTGTGTGTGTGTGTGTGTGTGTGTGTGTGTGTGTGTGTGTGTGAGTGTGTGTGTGTGTGTGTGTGTGTGTGTGTATGTGTGTGTGCATGCGTGCGCACGCACATGTGTGTGTGTGTGCGTGTGTGTGTGTGTGTGTGTGCGTGTGTGCATGTTTGTGTGTGCATGTTTGTGTGTGCGTGCGTGTGTGTATATATGTGTGTGTGTGTGTGTGTGTGTGTGTGTGTGTGTGTGTGTGTGTGTGTGTGTGTGTGTGTGTGTTGTGAATGAAGTCAGAGTGTGGTATGATGTTTGGCAAGTGTGTCTGTGTGTGTGTGTGCGTAAGTGTGTGTGTATGCACATGTGTATGTTTTGTGTGTATGTGTTTCGCTCTGTGTATTTATGCAGACATGTGTAAGGGGGTGTGTATGAATAAAACAATCTAGTAACTCAAAACAGCATTCACCTCTTCTTTTTTTTATTATGCTGTAACATTCTCTTCTCTATGTAAAGCATGTTTGTCTACATTCCCTTTTTTTGGTTTGTATTAATGTTTGGGGACGGGATAGCTCAGTGGTCAGTGCACTAGCTTCCCCCCAGCAAAGGTTAAGCAACATTGAGCGTGGTTACCAAGTGGACGGGTGACCATTTTCGCACCTTGGTTTCAGTATAGTCCCCCAGTTCACCCTGCTGTAAATGGGTACCTGCCCTCTTTAGGGTCAGGGAAGGTAAAGCAGCGAGGGAGAGGAGATGGGTGCTGCCCTCAATATGCTGGCCCCTAGAGAAGCTGAGGTCTCTGATGCTTCGCCTCCCCTACGACCACATACGTTATGGGACACCTTTACCTTTACACTGCGACACTCTCTTCTCTATGTAAAGCATACTTGTCTACATCCGTGTTTCTTTTTAAAGAAGCCAGCCGTCAGCTATAGTGGACTGATGACACTGACCTTGACATCCGAGGTGTCGCGCTGGCAGTTTTTCCAGGCCTGGGCGATGGAGGCGAAGATGCGGTTGGGGTGATCAAACTTGCCCCCCTGCAGGTTCAGGAACATCGTCGTGAAGGGCTCCTGTGTCACAGAGAGAGAGAGAGAGAGAGAGAGAGAGAGAGAGAGAGAGAGAGAGAGAGAGAGAGAGAGAGAGAGAGAGAGAGAGAGAGATCCAATCAGGTTTATAGCCCTGCCAACCACACATACACACACACACACACACACATGCACGCGCACACGCGCCACACGCACACACACACACCACACACACACACACACACACACACACAGATCCGATCCAATCCAATCCAATCAGGTTTATAGCCCCGCTGACCACAAACACACACACATGCACACAGAGAAAATCTTCCAGGCCACGCACAAAGAATAGGTTGATTGTGCAGGTAGGGATAGATGACAAAATTTACAAAACTGCCGGCACATGGAGACTGGATAATTATGAAAATAGCACATATTATTTTTATTCATTTATTTGTTCTTTTATTTCGAGGATAATGGAATAAGCACTCATGTGCTTTTTTATATCCAGTCCCTGTGTGTATGCAGCTTTGTAAATTTTGTTGTCTGTTTCTCACCGGCCTACTCTTCTGAAAAGTGGAACAGGTTTTAACGTAAGCAAAAGACACATGAAAGCTTATTCCCCTGGAGTTAACATTGGTGCAGACTCCACTCCTCCCCATAAGTCCTCTGGATAAGACTATAAACTGAGGCCCCATATGCAAACGCACGCAGAACATCTTGCGCACACATTAAAACCCATTCTGCTTTTTTGGAAGAGTAGGCCTTTGTGTGCCAGTGGGAAGACGACAAAATCTACAAAACTGCAAACACATAGGAACTAGATGTTAAAAAAAGCACATGAGTGCTAATTCCATTATCCTCAATGTAAAATAATTAAATAAATAAATAAATAAATAAATAACCAAAAAAGTGTTGTTGTGCGTTCCCCAGCTTAACACTCTGGGGATCACTACCTGGGAATCACTGTGAGATTGAAACTGCACACTGAATGACAAGTTTGCATGTGTGACTGTTTTCCAGTACCTTGCCATATAGGCAGCCATACTCTCACTTCAGGATGACTAAGTGGTTAGAGCACTCGCTTTTCGCTTGTCAATGGGTACCTGCCCTCTTAGGGTCAGGGAAGGTAAAGCAGCCAGGGAGAGGAGATGGGCGCCGCCCTCAATATGCTGGCCCCTAGAGAAGCTGAGGTCTCTGATGCCTCGCTAGAGAAGCTGAGGTCTCTGATGCCTCGCTAGAGAAGCTGAGGTCTCTGATGCCTCGCTAGAGAAGCTGAGGTCTCTGATGCCTCGCTAGAGAAGCTGAGGTCTCTGATGCCTCGCTAGAGAAGCTGAGGTCTCTGATGCCTCGCTAGAGAAGCTGAGGTCTCTGATGCCTCGCTAGAGAAGCTGAGGTCTCTGATGCCTCGCTTCCCTATGACCGCCTAGGTTATGGGACACCTTTACCTAGCCTGACTTCAGAGGAAAAACACAATGAAGTGTAAAAGGAGAAGGAGAAGAGCAAAGAGGACGGACCATGCGGATCATCCAGTTGAGGGTGAAGGCGGCGGTGGAGTAGTGGGTGCCGTAGTGGAAGGGGGGAATCTGGTCGTGCTCCCAGGCGGTGTACCGATCCTCAAAGTAGCTGCGCCGCGTTTCGTTCAGGGCACCGATTGGCTGAAAAAACAACAACAAAAAAAGATTCAAAACAAGGCGTTGTACCGGCCCTCAAAGTAGCTGTGCAGTGTTTCGTTCAGGGCACCGATTGGCTGTAATAAAAATTTTAAAAAACGGAAAAAAAATCTGAATTTCGATGCAGCAATTAAATTTAAATACAAGCCAAACTTCATTACTTACTTGACTCAAAATAGTTTTTGTCCAGAATTACATTCTTGAATAATTTTTTTAACCCCCCTCCCCCCCCCCCCCCAACCATGGCTGGTGCACTCTTACACGGACATTGAAGTACACACAGTAGACCAACATGTTAAGATACAGACATAGAAATGGTCCATAGAAATATCCCATATTTCTCCATTTATAAACACACAGCAGTGCAAGGCCCACACAGACACAGAGAAGTATACGAGATCGCTACAGTCATGGGTTTAACCCCCTCCAAAAAATCAACCATAATGTGTCCTCTGTGGTGGGCCAGGAGATGGATTTGTGGTCTAGAGGTAACACACCTGTCTAGAAAGCAAAAAGTCCTGGTTGGAGAGTGCAGTGTTTCAAATCCCATTTAGGTTCAAATCCCGTTTGGGCTCAAAACTTTTCCTCCATCCATTAGACAATGTGTGGTGGTCTGGGCGTTAGTCTTTCGGATGAGACGATAAATTGAGGTCCCGTGTGTTACACATTATTATTTAGTGCACGTAAAAGAACCCATGGCAACAAGTGGGTTGTCCCAGGCAAAATTCTGTAGAAAAAAGCCACTCAGATAGGGAAACAAATACAGTTACAGACAGGAAAAAACAAAAACAGGGTGGTGCTGCATTTGGGATGATGCACTCTCCCCTGGGAGATCAGCCCAAATTTCACGCAGAGAAATCTGCTGTGACATAAAGTGGTATAAATAAAATTTAAAAAAAAAAAAAAAAAAAGGCTATGACCATCATGCAGTGAACCCATACCTTGGAGAGGTCCCTGTAGGTGGTTGCTGTGGACAGGTCCAGTTCCTCACTCTCATAGTTGACCAGCACCCAGGGAAAGACGTGGTACTGGTTCAGGTCATTGTACGTCCGTCCTGAACACACAGCCATACACACATACTTAAAGAAATATAACCAAAAAATAAGAAGATATATACATACTTTATCCATCATGCTGACATTTCAACACTTTGAAACTCCTATATAGCTAGCAAGTGAACACAGGCACATACAAGCATACACATGCACGCACACACATTATCTTCAAAATAAAATAAAAACAAAATTCACACACAACACACACATGCACCCCCCCCACACACACACACACACAACACACATACTCTCATTTTTCTCTTAAATCAGCTGGCAGGTAGTTTTATGCATTACTTATGTAAATACAGTGTTCCTTCTCTGCAATGCCTTGAGACGATACCATAACCATGAACACCCTTTCCTAATCAGCTACTGCTGTGTCTACATGATCAGTCATAGCGATCCCTGAGACAGGGACTCAACAGTCCACAGGTTATATGTAGAATGAAGAGAGTGAAGTAATTTTACAACACCTAAGAGACTGCATTTTACACACATGAAAACAGTACATTTGATCTTTCTCACCAACACCTGAGGGGACTGGGAAATGACAGTGTGGGTGATAATGCCGATACTGCCTTACAAGGGACACTATTCACTAACCAATCTGGTTGCAGCTGTTACCTCCCTTAGATCTACTGATGCAATTCTTATTGACTTCAGTGTGTGCCTGGTGACAGCGTTTGGTAGCCTAAGCAAGAAAAACACCGACACTGATTGTTTAATTTTCCACATCAGTTTTTTGAACGGCTGCAGGAGATGATGTCAATTCCTCTATGATGAGTTTCACCATCACTATACATGCTGCTTTTGGTTGTTTCCCTGATTTTGGTCATTGGTCATGAAACTGAGTGAGGGATTATTTATCAGATCACAAACCATATTACAATGCACAGTAAGTAATTCTACAAAGCATCCATGCTGTCCTGTCTAACAATTGTATATGCTGGTTTTTAGTTTTCATACAGCATTAAGAGTAAGACAATGGAGAATATCAAATGCTATTTTCAGTGTAAGTTTAATTTTTTTTAACTAAGACAAAATGCTTTTCTTTTTACATTATTTGATTTCCTTGGTACTACATGCCAAACTAATATATTAAGAGAGGTAAACTGACCTTGCTTGGAAATTGCAAATGTCTTAGTGTGTTACATTACACGGATTCTAGGTGTCTATACAGCTTCATTCATAACAAAGGTCAGATTCCAGACAAAATGTGACGCTCCACCACAAAAAGAGTCGCTCTTTCCAGTAGGAGCCATTTTAGGCAGGTGGGGGTCAAGTTGCTGATTTTGACATTTTGATTGATTATAACACTAAAGGCATTCGTCTACCTTGTACTGAAGAATCAAGGCATAATCTTGCTTCCTTTTGCTTTAAAAATGCATTAAAAACAAAAACATCCAAGCACTCATTCTGACGACATACTGTAATGCAAAACTTGTCATTTTCTCGTTTTGTCACTTTCTGCAGTCTAACATTTGAATTTGTGATAACTGTTCAAACAATCTTCCTATTTTCAATCTGTTTTCTGTATTGAATAGCCTCTTTATCGCAGATTAACAACATATTAACAATATAAAATTGACCTCCGGCATAATGTGACTCATTATGTGGTGAAGCATCACAAAGATTGCACATCATGACGATGATCAATGTGTTATGTGGAGATTAACACATCCAGATTTCCCCACAAAGAGGCAAACCAAGGAAGAGACGGAAGGACAACATCAGCAAATGGACAGGCCTAAAACTCAACCAAATTTTGAAAAAGGTAGAACAGAGAGAGGAATAGAGGGAACTGGTTGTCAAGTCTTCAGGGGTGCCCTCACGGTCGCCAGACTAAGGGATAGATAGATAGATAGATAGATAGATAGA
>CM060326.1:59704010-59709010 GCA_030674155.1 Stramonita haemastoma | reverse complement strand
GCCCACCCCCACACGGGGCAGCAGATCAATCACCTTCTTCACCGTCAGGTGGTCCGGGAAGGCGAACATGATGGCCGCTGTACACACACACACACACACACACACACACACACACACCACACACACACACACACACACACAACACACACACACACACACACACACACACACACACACACACACACACACACACAGAGGAGTCATACTCTGCATACAGGATTTTACACCAGATTACAACTTTACATGCGACATACAGGATTTTACCACACGATTTCAACATACAAGATTGTATACAAGATTTCAACTTAACATACACACATAGATCTACATGATTTAATACCAGATTTCAACTTTACATACACAAGATTTTATTATACCAGATTTCAACTGACAAACATACAGGATTTTTAAAAAAACAAGATTTCAACTTTACATAAAATATACAGTTCTTTTTTTTTTTTTTTTTTATACAAGATTTCAACTTTGCATACACACATACAGGATTTTTATACCAGATTTCAACTTTACATTACACACATACAGGATTTTTATACCAGATTTCAACTTTACATACACATACAGGATTTTTATACCAGATTTCAACTTTACTTTACATACACATACAGGATTTTTATACCAGTTTTCAACTTTACATACACACATACAGGATTTTATACAACATTTCAACCTTACATACACACATACAGGATTTTATACATTTCAACTTTACATACACACATAGAGGATTTTATACCAGATTTCAACTTAACATACACGCATACAAGATTCTATACCAGATATCAAGTTTACATACACACATACAGGATTTTTACACAAGATTTCAACTTTACATACACACATACAGGATTTTATACCAGATTTCAACTTTACATACACACATACAGGATTTTTACACAAGATTTCAACTTTACATACGACATGCAGGATTCTATACCAGATTTTAACTTTACATTCGACATACAGGATTTTATATAACTTTTCAACTTAAAATTCGACATACAGGATTTTATGCCAGATTTCATCTTTACACATGATATACATAATTTTACACTCGATTTTTTGTGTGTTTTCCTTTATTGTACATACATACACATATAGGATTTTATACAGGATATGAAAAGAAACTCATTGTCGAACAGAGTAAAAGAATTCTTACTGAAGAATGTCCCCAATGCTGTTATCAAAAGAGAACATTATATTTGAAATATTTCATTCCTAACACTTTCCCTCCATTTCACATTTGTGCGTGCATACGTGAGTAAGAGAGAGAGAGGGGGGGTACAGGGAGAAGGAGAGAGAGAGAGAGAGAGAGAGAGAGAGAGAGAGAGAGAGAGAGAGAGAGAGAGAGAGAGAGAGAGAGAGAGAGAGAGAGAGAGAGAGAGATCTATTTTCTATTTCTTCTTTCATTTCGAGGATAATGGAGTGGCACTCAAGTGATTTTTTACATCCAGTCCCCGTGTGAATCCAGTTTTGTTAATTATGTCATCCGTTCCCAGAGAGAGAGATAGGGGTGGGAGGAGGAGAGAGAGAGAGAGAGAGAGAGAGAGAGGAGAGAGAGGAGAGAGAGAGAGGAGAGAGAGAGAGAGAGAGAGAGAGAGAGAGAGAGAGAGAGAGAGAGAGAGGAGAGGGAGGAGGAAGAGGAGGGAGAGGAGAGGAGGAAGAGGGGGAGAGGAGAGAGAGGAAGAGGGGGGAAGGAGAGAGGAAGAGAGGGAGGAGAGAGAGAGAGAGAGAGAGAGAGAGGAGAGAGAGAGAGAGAGAGAGAGGAGAGAGAGAGAGAGACAGACAGACAGACAGACAGACAGACAGACAGACAGACAGACAGACAGACAGAGAGCAACCGACAGACAGACAGAGATAGAAACACAATCATACAGACAGACAACAGAGAAGAGAAAACCCCAAAATAATAGAAAGCAAGAATCTCACAAAAGAAGAATGGTATCAAGGCCAAACTAGCCTCCCTGCCTCTCTCCCTCCCTCCCACCACTAATCTGCCCTGCCCTGCCCTGTACTGCCTCTGTGTGTGTTATCGGTGTGATGCACCTGTGTGCTCTTCTTCACTCAACCACCACTGATGCTGGGCCCCCATGGAGGAAAGAGCAGGGGGGGGGGGGGGGGGGACGACGACTAGGCAGATAGGTAAGACACGGACGGAGGAAAGGAGAAAGTTTGGGGGAGATATAGGTGAGAAGAAGACATAGAGAAGAAGAGAAAGGGAAAGGAGAGGGAGGGAGAGGGGGGGGGGAAGAGGGAGAGGAGAGGGAGGAGAGAGAGAGAGAGAGGAGAGAGAGAGAGAGAGAGATGAGAGGAGAGAGAGAGAGAGAGAGAGAGGGGAGTTACATTAGGCATAGAGAATATAAGACTCAATATTTTAAAAACCTGTTTTTTTAATTGGAATTTTTTAAGAGTATAAGACTTTTAAAAATACAGCAGCTAGTATGGACTAGTTGATGAGAAACTGGGAGAAAAAAGGAGTGGTGATGAGAAGTTTAGGAGAAGGGGGACGGGACAAAATAGGGGGTGGGGAGGGGAGGGGGAGGAGGAAGGGAGGAAAGGAAAAAAGGGAGGGGGGGGGGACACATGGGGAGATAGACAGACAGGCAGCAATCAGTGGCAGAGGCCTTATCCCTCCCCTCCATCTCCATTGTCAGTCACACACCTTCCTTATCCGCCATGCCATCAGCTAGCACACACACACACACACCACACACACACACACACACACACCACACCACACGCACGCAAGCACGCACGCATCGCACGTACGCACCCACACACAACACACACACACACAAAAACACAGACACATACACACACACCACACACGCACCATACAGACAGACAGACAGACACACCACACAAACAAACACAGATACATGCACACACGCACGCACACACACACACACACCACACACACACCGCGCGCGCACACACCACACACACACACCCGCGCGCACACACCAACACACACCACACACACACACACCGCACGCACGTACGCGCGCACACACACACAACACACACACACACACACACACACACACACACACACACACACACACACACACACACACAGTGTGGCGTGGATGTGAACACACATAAACTTCACACTCATGGTCTCACACACACGCAAACACACTACACACACACACACACACACACACACACACACACACACACACACACACACACACACACAACACAACCACACACACACAGACACAGACACAGACACACACACACACGCATTATGTCTGCATTGCCTCACCCAGGGGAACAATTATGCAAGGTTCATGAGGAATTTATTTCCAATTACCTTCCCTTTTTTGTTTTTTTCTTCTTCTTTGTGTGTGTGTGTGTGTGTGTGTGTGTGTGTGTGTGGTGTGTGTGTGTGTGTGTGTGTGTGTGTGTGTGTGTGTGTGTGTGTGTGTGTGTGTGTGTGTGTTCTTTCCTATAGCTTTCTCTATTGCGTCTTATTTTCTTCTGCAACTCTTTTTATGGTGTGAAAAACTAAATACACACCATAAAAAATGTCTTTGAGAAACAGAAAAAAGAGAGAAAACACACACGCATGCACGTACAGACACGCACACACGACGCACGCGCGTGCACACACACACACATCTTTTCTTTTTCTTCTCTCTTTTTTTTCTTTGGGGTGTTGTTGCTGCCCAATATTCCTACATGCAATGGAATATTATATGAAATAGTAATAACTGGTCACACTTAAAAAAAACAAACCCAAACCCCAAATAAACACAGTCTGGTTTGGGACTACTGCTCCTGAGGGATGTAGTGAAAGCTTAACTTTTGACATCACTGTCACAGTCCCCAGGCCTGAGGGGTACAGACACCTGCAGAGTCATGAAAGCTGACAGATTCTCGTGGTTGCCACTGAGGAGAGAAGAAACTTCCTCATTCAAATTATACAAAACTGGGGTCAGATCACACCATTTTTCTGTACCTCCCGCATCTATGTAAACTTCATTAATTTTATGATTACGAAATATTTATTTGAATTTTCTTTACTGTTTTCTTCCTCCTTTTTTTCTCTTGCCTCGTCTTTCTTGTCAATGGCAAAGCCAGGTCATTTATTTTATTTCTTTATTTTTATTTTTTTATTCTTTTATATCGAGAATAATGAATAAGCACTCATGTGCTTTTAATTTTTTTTTACATCCATTCCCTGTTTGTAAGCAGTTTTGTAAATTTTGTCATCTGTTCCCACAGGCACTACAATAGCCCATCTTCGAAAAGCAGAACAGGTTATTAACATGTGCGCAGATGTTCTGGTGTTTCGCACACGGGAAACCCTCAGTTTATGGTTTACATGCCTTCTCATCGAGGACATTTGTGGGGAATTCGACCCCAGGTCGTCAGATTGTGAGCGCAATGTTTTAACCATTAGGCTATCCTCGTCCTGTCATCAACTCATGATCCCTTTTCTCTACAATGACTGTGGCAGAGACTGCATGTAGGATTGGTCTGCCCTTGTCATTCCAGACCTTGTTCCAAACAAGACTGAAGTGAAAGATGGGTAGCCTACTGTCTCCCGAGGACTGCTGCTGCTGCTAGCTCTACTGCTGCTGCTGCTGCTGCTGCTACTAGCTACTACTACTACTACTTCAATTAACCGCGTTCTTAATTGACATTCAGCATACAGCTTAAGCTGTAAAACCAGTCTGCGTATGGCCGCCAATTTAGAGAAGGTAACCATTTTCCCCAAATGATAGATCTAGTCGGAAAAGTTTCATAATCCTTAACAGTTTGACTTTTCATTCACAAAAATCCCCCAAAGCAACAGAGATGTTGAAACGGATCTCACAATGAGACCTGGTCACGAAGCTTCACAGAAACTCAAAGAGACATTTTGCTTTTTCATGACCATGGTGACTGGCCATAACGATGATCATAATAATTATGGTAAAACCATCTGGTGTTGGGATCTTGGAACACGACTTCATTCAATGCTGTCTTTC
>CM060326.1:59689010-59696510 GCA_030674155.1 Stramonita haemastoma | reverse complement strand
GATTTCATTTTAATTCACTTCCCATTTCTTTAAATTCTGTCTTTCTCAATTTTTTCTTTTTAAATCTAATTTTACAAGCTTGTTTGATAGCGAGAAGGGATGGGTATGAAGCAATTACAAACGCTAAACCACCAGAGGGAGGAATCAGTCAGCATGTAGTACTACTCACTGTCCTATCATCTCCAGCAAGTCTATTTCCTCCAACTAGGGATACTCTGCCTGGGTACACTACAGACAGGGTGCAGAGAGGGGCAATTAGGCGGGTGGCTGGTTTGTGCCCGCCAAATGGGGCCTGGCGTGTACCCCTCTCCCCACGGGGCCCACGGCAAGGACGGTGTCCCGGGTACACCCAGCCCCCTCCCTCTCCCCGGGGAGGGTAATTATGATGGAACAGCTTCCTGCTTCTCTGCAGACTGCCAGACAGCGCCAGCCACGGCAGAGAGGAGGGGAGGAGTACAGCTCTCCTGCAGAAATGGAAACCCTTACTTCTGCTGGTGGTGGTGATGATGATGATGCCAAGGAAGGTCGTTAGTACCCAGATGTAGGGGGAAAAACAACAACAAATAACAAAGAAATAAATACAGGGTAAAGGAAAAGGGGAGGAGATGTACATTTTTTGGTGTATTTAGTTTGTAAGTTAGTGACAGACTTGCAATAGACAGGTTTTTTTCCCCTTCGAGTTAATTTGTTTGCTAAAAGTTACTGACATTCAAAATGACTACCATATACCCACGCACACACACCTATACATAAGTGCTTATGAACATTCTAGGCTAACATATATATATATTATAATATATATATATATATATATATAAGGAGAGAGAGAGAGAGAGGAGAGAGATGAGAGAGAGAGTAGAGAGAGGAGAGAGAGAGAGGAGGAGAGAGAGAGAGGGGGGGGGGAATTCACACACACACACACACACACACAACCACACACACACACACACACACACACACACACACACACACACACACACACACACACACACAGCACACACGCCACGAAAATATGAACACATAATATCACTTAAAAAAACAACAACCCAACCCCAAGAGGACCCACAATACTATTTAGTGTGCTTTTCCCATCTAGGTAGGAGGCACCAGTGTGCGCTGCAGAGGCCCATAAACTATTGTCCCCTGCAGACACGAGGGCTCATATTTTCATGTGGGGGGCCACCGACTCCCGGCACTTAGTTATTGAGCCAACTTCGCTGCCCTTCACCTTTCCTCTTTACTGGCTGGCAACTTCATAAAAAAAAACAAAAAAACTGAAATCAACAGGCCAGTGCTGTTCTTCTCCCAGTGTCAGCCAAGCAGAAAACTGCTTCTATCTCCGATTTCTGATGCACACACAGCCCTGTGTGTGTGGGTTTTGGTGTCGCATTTCATGGTTCATGATGAGAGACTTGTTGGTATGGTATTGAAGGTTATTGTGCGAGCTTCAACATGTTTTGTTGTTCCCCTTTTCTTCCACAGTGTGACATGTCATATCTGTAAACACTGCACTGGGCATCAGATATTCAATTTGCCCTGTGTGGCGCTCTGTTGGTTACTTCGAAGAATTCAGGTGGGGGAGCGGGGGAGGGCTTCTTTTGTAATCTGTGGATAGCGGCGTTTTTAAATATATAAAACAATGTAGTCTACCTCCTTTAAAAAAAATCATTATTAAAAAAAAAAGATATTCTGCACATATAAATTTGACTCTGGAAGGGTTGATGATTGTGTCCTGTTAGTGGTGTGTGTGTGTGCGCGCGTGCATGCGCGCATGCGTGCGTGCGTGTGGGAGTGTTTAGTGTAAAGCTAGGGCACGCCATTTCTTAGTGCCGAGTACCAAGTCAGCACATACAAAGAATTAATAAATATACACAACAAACCATCAAGAGTTCTAGCCAGCCAATGGACCTTTCCAAACCTATTCCTTTTAGTGCTCTGAAAAAAAAAACCCAACTAAAACACTGACAAAATATGAACATGACCATTCGTTTTCGCCCGAAACACCAGGACCCTGACAGCACAACGAGGTCAAGTGAGGGTGGGAAAGGCAGGCAGGCAGGCAGGCGGGGGATCCCTGGCGACAATAATTGGATTTATTCTGGAATCCCCAGCTTCAAGGCTGGCGCCCTCAGATCCCAGGCCTCAGACCCCTAGTATAGTCGCCAGACGATGGAGCAGAGCGCTGTTGGTTAGACCTAGCATAATATGATAGACTAGTAGCCTAGGCCTAGTGTAGTGTAGTGTAGCTCATGTGTGTCGACACAGCGGTGGATGTTGTGGTCTGCAGGATTGCCAGAGAGAGGGAGTGATGCGGGCTCCCCCCTGAGAGGCTAATGACTCAGACAGCCGCTTTGTCTACCCCTGGCTACGCTCCATGGGGCATTGCCACACCCGCCGCTTGGGGGGTGGGGGGTGGGGGGTTCCCTCAAGCAGCATGTGTCTGTCTGTATGTCTGTGCGTGCGCGCACTACTTGTGTGCAAGCCGGAATGCCTGCGAGCGCGTGGGAAATACGTAAATAAGGAGGGAAAGTTAAAAAGAAAAAAAGAAAACACTTTCTCTAGCAAAACGTTCATCCCAAACCACACAGGCAGATGGAGAAGAATGTAATGGTTTGATCATGTCTGACCCAAAGAATTTCCCGGGAAAATGAAGAGCAAGTTCAACATGAACACACCAAAATTCAAAGGGGGGGGGGGGGGGGGAATAGGAGTCAAGAAAATGATTGAAGAAATTCAGTACAATAAAGAAAGGCTAAATAAATAACACTCAGAATGGACATATTCATAGTCCCATCCTAAAGTTTACATTTCACTACCTGGTCGCCAGAACAAACAACAACCGTAATGTCACACTAAGGTTGAAAAATTTGAAGATTGCTCGAAAAAGCCATAATATTGGCATGAGAAGGTAGAAAATCAGCAGAGATATTATGATAGAAAGGTGAGGGGAAATTTCTAGCACAGAATGTCCAGAAGGGATGCTTTTACCGAAAGAGCCCCCAACATTCCCACAGGGCAGCTGAGCTCTCAGAGCCTGAATAACAGACAATCTAATGCTGGCCCTGGCAGATCGAAAAGATTTTACAAACCTCTGCCTCACGACTTCCACAAGTCGCCTGCACCACTAGATCTGTTTTCTCTTGTTAGCTAATAATAAACCTGGCGTTTCTAGACTATGTCTCACTAACTGGTCACCATTCTGCGGTATCTCCTCAGTATACTACTTAATTAGCCCACTCTTCAGTCGGTTTGTTTAGCACTACCAGTTTCTGTCTGTCTCCATCTTCATGGTCTGAGGGACCTAACGTGCGGGATCGGTCCTATGAATGCGCATCATTGCACTTTTTTGGGAAGGAGAGTGGGAGGAGAAATCACATGTATGCGAAGTTGTGTGTGTGTGTGTGTGTGTGTGTGTGTGTGTGTGTGTGTGTGTGTGTGTGTGTGTGGTGTGTGTGTGGGGAAATCTTAATTCACTGAGCCTGTATGAGAGACGGCATAAACAAACTCTGAGTGGAGAAGTTGACAGCTCAATTGGCAACAAATTTTTTCATTTCCCCGCATTGACGAATAAGACACAACAGACAAAAACCATGACAGTTTTCCCGCCGCGCCATCTTGCAATGCCCTGAAGCAATCAGGACCGTGGAGCGATTGTCAACAGAACTGTGAAGGCCGCTGGTCCATCCCTTCCCCGGGGAGGCAGTGACAGTGCCGCGTGCAGTGACCACACCGACAGCAGCCTGTCTTCACGTGCGGTCAGTCAGCAGTCAGCCCATACATCCACACCGCCTGCCTGCCACCACAGCCTGACTGACGCTGGACCGCGCATCCTTCACCAGTAAGTTACCAACTAGACGGATACCGAGGAAAGGAGATAGCCCCAATCCGTTAGGAGTTAAATGAGCATTAGATGGGAGATGGTCAGGCTGTAGGCTACTGGGCAGAGTGCCGGAGCAGTTGTTTCCTACTACTGGCGGCAGGGAATTACTGTAGAGATCCAGCCTCTCTGCTGCTAGCCGGAGTCAGCTGCTGCAACAGATGGTGAGGACTGATAGGCAATTTCCTTCATTCCCTTTCATTCCATCTTCGCCTGCCCTCTCTCTCTCTCTCTCTCTCTCTCTCTCTCTCTCTCTCTCTCTCTCTCTCTCTCTCTCTCTCTCTCTCACCTCCTCTCTGCACCTCACTGACAAACTGATTGGCAGACAACAGACAGACAGACAGACAGACGAGCCTGGTCTTAGGGTACGGTTTACTGCACCACAAACGTTCAAATAAACCTGCAGTTTCCTTGTGGTGGCCCTACTGAATACTACACGCCCGCTCAGATGAAAGCGGTGACTTGTTAAAAACCTAGCCTCCGGGCATAAAAGACAGGGGAAAAGACACAAACCCGATGAAGATACAGGGGTGTTAGGCATGACTGCTGACAGTTATACTATGCCCTGTAATCTTATCTTCACTTTAAACTAACACAAGAGTGAGTGGCAGAGAAAAGAGATTTCAGGGGATAGGGGGGACGGAGGAGTAGGGGGGGGGGGGCGGGGCAGAATGAAGAGTGAGTGTATCAGCAGGACCAGCAAACAAGCGTTGGGAGGGGGGGAATCTGTAGGAGTATGCGTGTGCATGAGTGGGGGGGGGGGGGGGGGGAGTTGCGACAAGGAGACCTCCGTGTGTGGCAGCTGCTGTGCTGACTGGCTGGCGAGCGGGGGAAATGAAGCCTGCAACCCCGCACCTCGCCATCTAATCACCAACAGGTGCAACAATGTGCCACCGCGCCGACGACGGAATACTTTTGTCACTCACCATAACCTCCCTCCTTCCATCCTTCTCTTCTTGAGAGGTAGGGTCGTCTATCGTCTGCCCCAACAATGCTAGGTCTAGGCCCAGTGCTGTTGCTGTCAGTCTGGCCGTCGCTCTGGTGGTCGCCAGGAGTGGCAAGTGTCTTCCTCACTTCACTATCGACATGTTCCCGTTATGTGATAGGTCCTGGGTCTAATCATGAACATCACGAGTACTGACGTTTATTGCTATCCATGGTTTAGCTCCTATCGTAAGATTTCTTAACTTCTGAGGGAGTCCTGGAGGCACTGCAGTGCAGTGACTTTCGTTACTTTGAGGCAGTGGGTCGTGGGCAGGTTGTATCTAACGGGAGGCCCACCCTCTCCAGACATCAGGGTACATGCTGGACCGTGAATGGTCATCCACCCACCCGCCATACCTGGCCTACTCTTGTACAACAGGGGGGCGGTTGGACGGGGTGAAAATCCCGGGCCTGTGAACAGTGTGGCCTGAAAACCCTGTAACGTTACCGTCACGTCACAGGGACCACGCTCTGACTGCAGACTTATGCCAAGTCTTGGTCATTTCTTCTCCCTTTTCCTTTCGTTTAACGAATTGTTTATCTCTAGTAACTTCTAATGGGTATGATACAATAATCAGTAATTCAGCGGTGATGTCATGAATCGGGGAAATGTCTGAGGGACGATCAGTGGAGGTTCTCACATCGAGAACACGGAGATAACGACGATGATGATAATGACGATGATGATTTTACAGCACATTCATCTGACAAGCGAAAAAGTTTTGTGTACACACACTACATACAATTCGATGTTAAGAAACTTACAAGTGTAATAATATTTCTTTGGTTTGCATTCAGGATTGAAAAAGAAAACAATCCCCGTCACAGCTGGTCTGGGGCCTCTCTACAGATGTAGGATACTGGGTGAAGTCCACACATACAGCCTTTCAGAAGGTAGAGACTGTGGGCTCTAATGTGTAAAACAAAACAAAACAAGACTTGCTTTACCATTATCATTCTGCTTTGAACAGCTGGAGGAGAAAAGAAGAAAAAGAGAGAAAGAGGGAGAGGAGTGGGCTCTCTCCCTTCAGCTCATATTTTTGTTTTTCCATCCTAAACATGTGTTTCTTTCTTCCCGTTACTGCAATCTGTCTGCATCATTTGCTTATTTTGTTCAGTTTGGTTTGCGCAGTGTGTGTCAGTTTACTTAAGCTTTCGCCGCCTCCTTTCAATTCCTTAGCTTTTCTTTCTTTTTTTTTGTTTTGTTTTTAAACTCCCATCTGTCTCTTGCTGGTATTCTACGCACGTGCAACAACGATAATAAATAGGCTGCCGTTAGATTTTTCCCGTGTATCAGAATCGCCACGCCTAGCGACTGTAGAGCACTGTCATCTGTGATCACTGAGTGTGTCTGAGGCCCACAGACACACAGCCCCGCTACTCAACTGTCAAGCTCTGCTTCTGTTAGCTAACCCGTCTTTAAGCGAACCATTTTTTTCCCAATGCTCTCACAACGCTGTCCCTGCCCTCCAGGACTGTCTCCAAAACAGTCACACCTGGGAAACAGGTCTTTATGCAGGAGGTGAGAGAGATGACGTCACAGGACAAAAACCAACATGACACCCCTCCTCCCTGTAGTTCCCCCCCTCCTCCCCCTCCCCCCACCCCACACCTGTCCCCAGCCCTTTGTTTCCTGCTGTCAAAGCCTGGCCATGTGATCCATCAGGGCTGATCTGTCAGGCCACATCAGGAAGCTATTTGTTCAGACCTTTCTAATTCCCCTAATAGGCCCCACTCGCCCGCCAGCCTCCTTCTCCTCCTCGCAAACCTGGGGTGGCCCCCAAGCTACACCACTCTGCCAGCACCGCTAATTGTGTCCCTGCGGGTCATCTCCCTTTGTGGCCCTTGTCCCCGAAATGGAGTGCTGTCCACAGTTTGCTTGTCCCCCTTTGTGCGGGGATCACTTCCAATGATCTTTAACGTCTAGCAGTTGGAGGAGGAGCAGGAGGAGGAGGGGGAAAGATGGGGGTGGAGGGTGGAGAAGGATAAGAGAGCGGATCACGGCTCCAGGGCAGGGGAGTGGATGAGGGTGGTGGCATGAGATTGGAAGGAGTTGCTGTAAATTGCACATAGTCCTGGCAACCACTGGGTCTTCTACTTTGTGCGGGGAATTCAATCCGCCCTGTACTGGACAAATCGGCAGTAACTGCGCAGAATTCATTCATTCATCCTCACCGTCTGTTTTTACACATTCTGATATTCTACACGTTACGATACGGGGAATGAGGGAGCGAGGTTAGGTTATTTTATCCACCCCACATCATGCCAAATCAACACACATTCCCCTAAAAAAACAAAAGTTGATGTTGAGTTTTTTTGGTTACTGGGTGTGATGCCATGCTATGCTTTCTCTTATTCCAAAGCCCCTAAAGCCATTTTTTCACGTGCCATTCTTATCCAAGAAAAGAAACCAACAAAACACTGCTATCACAGAAGACACACCAACCAGAATTAGCAATGGTTATCACACTAAAGAAACCTGGCATATCACCAAACAGGTGAAAGGGACACCCACACTCATCAACCTCCCCCCCCCTCTCTCCCTCTCTCTCTGAGGTGATCTGTGACAAGATAGTTCAGACAATGCCTACAGACAAGACTGCACTAACAGCTAAATGGAGGAGAACAAAACGTAAGAA
>CM060326.1:59669010-59684010 GCA_030674155.1 Stramonita haemastoma | reverse complement strand
CCACACACACACACACACACACACACACACACACACACACACACACACACACACACACGCGCGCGCGCGCGCGCGCGCCGCGCGCCCACCACACACACCACACATACCCCCCCCCCCCACACACACACACCTGCAGACAATAAAGGACCAGCATCTAGTGTCTCTCTCTCCCTCTCCCCCTGGTTCCAGTCAGTGGTTACCTGAGGGTAATGAGGCTGGACAGAGGTCTGTCAGACCTGCCTGATAGCACTGCCCTTCACCTCCCCTCTACTCTCCCTCTGCCGATATTGGAAACAGCTGGGTATCTTTCTCTGTACTGACCAGCCCCTACTGTGGTCACGTCTCTGGGCTGAAGCCTACAGATGGATCATAGCCACGATACATTCTTACGTGCAGGTTGGCGGCAAAAGGGGAACGTTTGAAACTGTTGCTGACATAGACACACTTTGTTCTCTCTCTCTCTCTCTCTCTCTCTCTCTCTCTCTCTCTCTCTCTCTCTCTCTCTGTGTATGTGTGTGTGTGTGTGTGTGGGGGGGGGGGGGGGTATGTATGTACGCGCCTGCGCCTGCGCTCGTGTGTGCGCGCTAGTGCATTTCCATCCACGCACTGTGGAAATACGAGCTCACACCTGTAAACGTTATGTCCCATGTTCGTCAATGCGAGAGCATGATAATGTAGCAATGTGCGCACGCCTGCATACATTGTCTTTCGGATGTGTCTGTACGCAGCGTGATAAAGAAAACAACTGCCCAGAGGGGGCCTATATAATATAACAGGGCCGGTCTTCAAACGCCGTGTATCAGCAGCCCCAAAGCGGCGAGGGCGTGAAGAGGCAGACCTGCCTGTCTGCCTGCTGCCTGCCCTCATCATGAGGATGGTCACTCACCGCATGCCGTCATCATATCAAGGGACAGGAGGAGGCAGAGCCAGCCCCCCCCCCACCCCATAAAGTGGAAACCAGACCGGCATGTAACCACACCGCCCATCTCCTTCCCTTTGAAAGCTCCGATTCCAGCTCTATAAAAATTCCGGCACCGGTGCATCTCCGGGGAGGCGAATTCTCGGTTATCTGCCTGCCTCCCCCACCCCTCTTTTGATATCCTAGCCTGGCCTGGCCTGGCCTAAGCCGGCCTGTACTGCCGAGCTATCTAACCCACACCCGCTGGCAGTGGCCGCCCTCCCTCCCGCCTTCCCCTGCCTGCCCTGTGGCTAAACAAATAGCACGTGCACCTTCGCCATCAAAGGCAGGGCTTAAGTGGCGCGTGGCCGCCCTGACGCAAGTGCGGGGTCTGCTTCACAAGGCGAAATCGGCGATGCCGCGGGCTGCGGCAATAATGTATCGGGGAATCAAAGGGGATGAAACCCCGTTCTGCAGGTCTGGAGAATAACATGCTGCTACAGTCATCATGATTAGTCCTTGCAAGTGGAGGAGGGAGGGGCCAGGAGAGGGCTTTGTTTCCTATCAGGAACCTTTACCACCCTTTTGTTTCCTATCAGGCTTCAGGGAACCACTTTCATTTCCATCAGGCCCCACTACTTTCTTTTCAGGCTACAAAACGACGCTTCATTTTCCATCACACTCAGTTACCACTTTACTTCTTCTTCTTATCATCATCATTATATGTATTATTATTATCATTATTATTATTGTTGTTGTTGTTGTTGTTATCATCATCATCATTATCATTATTTAATATTGCTTGAAGAAAGCACTCTCTTTTCTTGTCCCTCTCACTCACTGGTAGCATGTTCGTTTCCTATCAGATGTCATACATCCTGTGACAGCACTTGATTTCTATCTGACATCTGTGACAGTATTTTCTTCGCTAACACGTTCAAAGAAAGCATTTGATTTTATCTCAGGTTCTGACGACTGCACTTTATTTCTTTTATCACATCCAATGACAATAATGATCTCTTTTGTTCTTTCAAAGCGAAAATCAGCAATCCTGCTCGAAGATGGACAGTACTTTTATTTCCCATCAGACTGAAAACTAGCATTTCTGTCACGCTCAGTATCAGTATCTTATTTTCATCAAGCCTTGTTTGATGCAGCACTTCATTTTCCATCACACTTTAAGACAACACTTCATTTTCCATCACACTCTAAGACAGCACTTCAATTTCCATCACACTCTAAGACAGCATTTAATACTCCATCACACTTTAAGACAGCACTTCATTTTACATCACACTCTAAGACAATACTTTAATTTCCATCACACTCTAAGACACCACTCCCTTTACTGTCAGTCTGTAAGACAGTACTTATTTTTAATCTGGCTTTGTGACAGCATTTGACGTTGTACTGGGCACACAGTCAGCACATCTCAAGACACCATTTCTTTCTATGAGGCCATTGAACAGGGGCTGTTTCTTTTTTATATTATTATTGTTGTTGTGAAATGATACACACACACACACACACACACACACACACACACACACACACACACACACACACACACAAACACACACACACACAGAGACTCTCTCTCTCTCTCTCTCTCTCTCTCTCTCTCTTCTCTCTCTCTCTCTCTCTCTCTCTCTCCCTCTCCTCCCTCCCTCACAAGCAAAAGGAAATGCCACCCAAGCAGACTCTAATCCCAGCAGAGAGGAAAGAAGCTACCCACTAAGGCAGCAGCAGCCTATTATGTTCCAAGCTGCGGAATTGTACCCCAGTACAGGCAGGCAGGGAGGGAGGGAGGGAGTCTACACTAGGCTACATAACATAACATCCCCAGTCTGCACGCAGCCAGGGAAGCCAGCTAGAATCTCGCTATTCTTCTGACTACTGGACCACCACAGGCAGGCAGACAGCTAGGCTACATGTACGTGGAGGCATGATTGTGGGAGTCAGTCCTCTGGGGAGTGTAAAACAGAGCAGGTGATACAAGCACACAGAGAGAGAGAGAAGAGAGAGAGAGAGAGAGAGAGAGAGAGAGAGAGAGAGAGAGAGAGAGAGAGAGAGAGAGAGAGAGAGAGAGAGAGAGAGAAGACAGCCAGACAGAGAGAGAGAGACAGACAGACAGAGAGAGAGACAGAGACAGACAGAGAGAGAGAGACGGAGACAGACAGAGAGAGAGAGAAGAGAGAGACAGACAGACAGACAGAGACAGACAGACAGAGGGAGACAGAGAGAGACAGAGACAGAGAGAAACAGAGAGAGTAAAGGCACTAACTGATAGGCCTACTACAAGTAAAGGAAACGCTGCCCTTCTGGTTCCACACAAACAGGCAGCTCCTTTCGGTTTGTGATGATCCGTTTAACGACTGTCCCAGGTGGGAATGATCATCCTCAGGGAGGTGAGGTTATGAGAGAGAGAGAGAGAGAGAGAGAGAGAGAGAGAGAGAGAGAGAGAGAGAGGGGAGAGAGAGAAGAGAGAGAGAGAGAGAGAGAGAGAGAGAGAGAGAGAGAACGAGGAGGGGGGAGGGGGCGGTATGACAGGAGCGTGAAAGCCAGCTAGCTACATTGCCGATTTGGACTGATGGGTCCCAGCTTTGAAGTGGTGGGTGCCCCAAGTCTCTGTGGACCAGTGATCAGACTCCTATCAGCAAGTAGCACTGCGCTTGTTTTTACGAGGAATCACCGAATTTGTTTCGGGCATAATGATTATCAACTTCTTTGAAACAAGGACTGAGCGGAGACGGTGAGATGGAGGAAGAGAAACAACGCACACGCGCTTGCTCGCCGTGCAAGAGGAGAGAGAGAGAGAGAGAGAGAGAGAGAGAGAGGAGAGAGAGAGAGAGAAGAGAGAGAGAGGAGAGAGAGAGAGAGAGAGAGAGAGAGAGAGAGAGAGAGAGAGAGAGAGAGAGAGGAGGAGAGAGAGAGAGAGGGAGAGAGAGAGAGAGAGAGAGAGAGAGAGAGAGAGAGAGAGAGAGAGAGAGAGAGAGAGAAGAGATGGGGGGGGAGAGAGAGAGAGAGAGAGAGAGAGAGAGAGAAGAGAGAGAGGAGACAGAGACAGAGACAAGAGACAGAGAGAGACAGAGAGAGAGAGATAGAGAGAGACATGAGAGAGAGAGGAGAGAGAGAGAGAGAGAGAGAGAGAGAGAGAGAGAGAGAGAGAGAGAGAGAGAGAGAGAGAGAGGAGAGAGAGAGAGAGAGAGCTGTTTTAAAACTTACATGTACCTCACTATTAATACAAGGAGTACATTGACAGATTACGAGAATGACAATTAAAACGATTTTTTGAAGCAAACAAAACTAATATAAACTGAAAGGAGGACCGCGGTCACTTTGCTTCCTTCTTCATTTCAACAGCACCCAAAAACAAAAAGTAAACTGCCGTCCACGCAAGTGCTAAAATCGTGATTACTCCATCGCCAGATTAAGGCAGCCCAGGTATTTGACACACAGGTAAAGAGACACACATACATACTTAGGTAGATAGATACACAGACAGACAGACATAGACACACAGACAGACAGACAGACAGACAGACAGATAGATAGATAGATAGATAGATAGATAGATAGATAGATAGATAGATAGAGTAGATGGACAGACAGAATAGATTAGGTTAGAAAGATAGCTGGATATCTGGATTTGATTAGAATAGATAGGTAGACGGACGGCCAGGTAAATAAATAAGACAGATTCCCTTTTATTTTCATTTCACAGTCGTACTTTACCAGCACTGCTCGTTAATATCAAGGAAGGGTAGGAAGCAAAAGACAAGTTTGGCCTGACGTTCGTTCGTCTTGCTGGAATGTGACTGAAGCTGACACTAATGAAGGCACACTTGCCCTGCTGGAAAAGAACCCCCCCCCCCCCCCCTCCATCACAAGGCGCCACGGACAGTCTCCAGCTACCACCAGGCCAGGCAGCCACGTCACCGTCTGCCGAGGTCAAGTGGCCTGACCTTACTGACAGGAAGTGGGCTGCCACGTGTCCCGGATGTCACCTTGGTTTACATGGCGGATGTCATGGCGAAGGTTCTGTCAGCTCTCTCCGGAGTGGGTCTGCTGTGTCTGGCATCCCCTGCCACACTCCCCTACCTACCTACCTACGTGCTTCCCTTCAACCTCGTTTGCTCCCTCTGGCAGCCCCCGGGACCCTGATTGGACAGGATGTGGAAGCGCCACTGGCGGAGACTCACTGTCTCCGGGAGGCATGCCCCGACGCTGAGTATTTCTTAATGAGCACAGCTAGGGGATCGGAGCAGCCACAAGCCATTGGTAATGAGGGCCAACACTGCCTCCTCATCACCAGCCAAGCCTCCACACACAACCACTGTCTCACCACAGGCTGGTGCTCGTAACTCTCTCTGAATAAGAAGACTTCAAGTTTTTATATCAACAGGAAAACTTGCCGGGTTTCCGCTCATTTGTAAAGTTGTGCTGTAATTACTTGACATGTGTACTGATGGTACATGCGCTCGGGTGTACACACGGATACACAACACACACACACACACACACACACACACACACATGCACACACATACACACACAGGGTGCAAGGATAAGATACAAGATCACACTTATTAATAGCGCCAACAATCGCAGGAATAAATCACTGTTAAGTGAACAAGACCGCAAGTTATTGGAGACATAATTCAAAAACTTGGAGCTGATCATTCAACGTGCCCTATACTGCAAGCTCTCCTCCATACATACATAAAGCCCTCATAAGTAGCGCCAGAGAGCCTGATTGGACCCTGCTTTCTGTTACGACATAAAACGGGAAGACAGCAGATAGAACCTACCCCACCCACCCACACACCCACCCCTCTCCACCCCCATCCTTCAACTCCCCAGCACACACAGTACAGCCCCCACACTGAAAGCTGTGATGACGGGGGGGGGCGGGGTGGCGGCAACAAGGCGCCCCGAAAACGTCCCCCCGATGACGTACACGTTTCAAACACAGCTAAACGCCCCGGCAGCGGGTGGCTGTCTTTATTGGCGATGAAATGAAACAGCAATGCCCACCCCTTCCCCACCCTCTAACCTAACGGCGGCGAGTTGCGGAGGTGATGACGATCAACTTCAAACTGAGCTAACAAGGCCGATAAGCAGAGATGGGAGAGGGGGGAGGCAGGAGGTAATTGGGGGGGGGGGAGGAGGTAGGAAGGGAGGAGGAAGAACAACAGAACGTCAGCAGTCTTTTCATCCACGTCGTCTGTTTTCTAGCAGCAGACCTCCAGTAGCACGTGCCCACGTCTTCATTGTCGCCTTCCATTCTGTTCCTTGGCGTACATACATACATACTGCGCTGCTGCTGCTGCTGGTGTGTCAGCCTAAGTGTGGACACTGGCTTGGAATGATGATGTCAGCCAGGGCGAAAAGAAGACATGGTGCTATGCCACAGCTGATTGATAGCAGAAGGTGGTTGAGTTAGTTACCATTTGTCATGCACCTTTCATTTTTGTGCCAGGCCCTTTCAAAAACGTGTCCTCACAGAGGCTATAGCCGAGTGGTAAAGACCCTTCTGCTTCAATCCCACGTGTTCGTGAAGTTGTGCCGGTTCGAATCTCGGCGGCATTGGTGAACTAAGAGTGGGGATTATTAAGATCTCTCAGGTGCAGACCTGCCAGACCTTCAATTTTCTTCATGTATAGAAACATGCAGAAGATCAAATATGTACGTTAGAGATCAGCGTTCCGTGGGTTACAGAAACACGAACATACCCAGCATACAACCCCTAATGTCGGAATGCGGCTACCTTCATGCTGGGCCCAAACCGACGCATACGCAATATCGCACTAATGGTGAAGCTCGGAGCTCTAGCCAAGAACCGAACCCCAAAAACAACAACAAACAACAACAAAAACCCATTTTTCTTTCACTTGTTCTCATGGTGCCAGAATTACACACACTTGCATCACATTTAGTTTAAAATTCAGGGAGCTTCAGGTCTGGTGTCTGCTGACTGAGCTGGCAGCTAATTATAGCGCGCTTCTTCTTGCCTGGGGGATGGATGGAGGACACGGTACATACATACAGGGGGAATAGAAGGAGGAACCTGGGGACTGCTGGAGTCGACGCTGGGTTGGAAAACAGACGTGGCGACGCCTGGTGTGAAACAGGCCCTAAGGCAATATTGTGAACAGACAGACACGGGAGGGAGGGAGGGAGGGAGCCTGACAGACGGACGGAGAGGGGGCTGATTAGACAGGTCGACGCCGTTGTTCAGTAAACACCCAACGTTCTCCACTCGCGTTTCACAGCAAGTGCAGGATCGAGCCTACTTAAAACAACAGGACCAACGGGAAACGGACACCCCGCAGCGGGAAGCGAGCGAGCTAAACTAAGCAGGGAGGAGAGGTAAGGAAGGATGCGGGCAAAAGAACACAGCACAGAATAAACCAGCCAGGAGAAGAACAAGAAATAAAAAAGAAAAGAAGTTCTAGCAGCCAAATGCCCGCTGCTGGGAAAATGAGGCGGAGAAAAGAAAGCATAACAAAACAGGTCGTTAGAGTCCAGACTCCTATGCTACTAAAGAGGTTCCCCTTCCTCCTGGTGGAGGCAATATTTTCCTTTCTCCCCGCGGTGAGGACAGGGCCAAAACATCAGGGAAACCTGACGCCGCTGATGACTTCTGCTGCCGACTGCTGCTTGCTTGCATTGCATGCCGCACACTCACTTTGCTTCTCTCTGGAAAAGCAGGATAGTTTTTTTATGTAGGCTAGTATAGTCATCACAGTGCTGTGATGGACTTTGGGTTCATACAGTGGAAAGATCATGAATCTGCCACAACTGTACTAGTCTATGAATTGGTTTTTTGTTTATTAATTATCATACTGACAGGGGAAGAACCCCAGATTAAGTTGGTGTGAAGCATGTGAAACGCCACAATTCAATCAAAAAGCACTGTAAAATCCACCAATATAATTTGGCATTATCCTGGCAGCGCGGGTTGAAATTGTTATGTAAAGAGTACTCCCCCCCCCCTCCCCAATAAAACCAACCAACCAAAAAAAACCCTAACAATACAACCCCCCCCCCCCCCCCAACAAAATCCAAACAAAAAACGATAGAGGCCTAGACTAACAGGAACGGGGAGAGAGAGAGAGAGAGGAGAGAGAGAAGAGAGAGAGAGAGAGAGAGAGAGAGAGAGAGAGAGAGAGAGAGAGAGAGAGAGAGAAGAGACAGAACAGACAGACAGACAGAAGACAGAGACACAGAGAGAGAGAGAGAGACAGAGACAGAGAGACACAGAGAGTCTTATCAGCATCCATAATAAATCTTAATTTCTTTCCAATCTTTCCTTTAGAAAAAAAAAGATACAGAATCTAATCTAGGTCTAGACTGTAACGCCATTTCTGAAAAGGTAATCATCAACCACCATTCAAAACTTATCAACCATAAACAAAAACCGGCAATTACATGTGAATAAACATGTATGGCCCATATTAAAAAAACGTTATCCACATTCCTTTGCG
Source organism: Stramonita haemastoma (assembly GCA_030674155.1). Classification (NCBI taxonomy): domain Eukaryota; kingdom Metazoa; phylum Mollusca; class Gastropoda; order Neogastropoda; family Muricidae; genus Stramonita; species Stramonita haemastoma. Next base: position 59,675,622 of record CM060326.1, on the reverse strand, counting down.
ACGTCTCAACTAATTAAAAAAAAATCGTTTAAAATTAAAAAAAAAAAATAAAAACCACCAACAAAACGTAGACAGATCGAGCGAGGGGGGCTTTTAAAAGGGGGAAGGGGGAGTGAGGCGAGGAGGGGTTTGCGGTGGCTGGATTTTAATCAGGCGTTTTATTGCTCATTAGCTAGTGTTTCCCGGCAAGCCTTTTGGACAGTTTGTATCGGGGCGGGTGATAGCTTGCCGGGGGAAAGAAAGTGAAAGGCAAGGGGGGCGGGGGGTGGCAGGCAGGCAATTAAAACCCACACAGTAGAGGGGAGGGAGGGAAGCTCCTTTATACCAGACCACTCTCCGGCACCAACACAAACTTCACCACTAGTCACCCGGGGCCCCAGCACTTAAAAATACGTTCTTCTGGGATTCCAGCACTGGTATGGAGGTGAAAGTCAGACCAGGATCGTTGAGAGAGAGAGAGAGAGAGAGAGAGAGAGGAGAGAGAGAGAGAAGGAGAGAGAGAGAGAGAGAGAGAGAGAGAGAGGAGAGAGGAGAGAGGAGAGCACGGGAGAGAGGAGAGAGAGAGAGGAGAGCAGGGAGAGCACGGGAGAGAGAGAGAGAGAGAGAGAGAGGAGAGAGAGAGAGAGAGAGAGAGAGAGAGAGAAGGAGAGGGAGAGAGAGGAGGAGAGAGGAGCACGGAAGAGGGGGGGTGGGGGACCGAGTGGAGGCTGGAGAATCGGAGACCTCTAAAAAGTTGTTTGAAGGGGCGGAGGGAAAACTAACTCTTCCTCTACAACCAAACATACGAGGCTGGTTATCTGTTATAGCACGTTTTGTGGCCAGGGCGCGCTAGAACTGTCATGGTTTGGGGGCTCACAATCTGCCGGGCCAAAACTTGTATAAAAAAAAAAAGCCCCCCAAAACAATCCGTAAAAACAAACCACAAACCAACCCTCAAAACAGCGATGCCGGAAGGTTAGGAGGCTCAAGGCAGTAGCAGTTTCGTTCGGATGTTTTCTGGTTTGTGTCTTTTCCCTACTACTAAGACTCATCCTCTTGGGGCGCTGAACTAGAGGGACGTTAGCTGTGGATGGTATCTGCCAAAATATCAGTGTGTCTGTCACACTGACGTAAACACTGGCGGACTTTCAAAGTGCAGGTTCCTCTCTCCCCCACCCCCTCCCTCCCCGCCCCTTCTTTACTTCCCTCTCCTGCTCCGCTATCCAAAATGCCCAAATAAGAAAAGTTTGGTATCCTAAGAGATAGACTAGTCGACTAATTTCTTTCTTTGATTGACATTATGTCAGAGTCCCAGTGGAGTTATCCGATTTAGGGAGTCCTTGGGTATCAATGTATGAAATAGATGATTTCTGCCCGCACCCATGCCCATACCCACCACCCAGAGTCTCTGGAATTTGATGTCCATTTTTTTCACAAATACAATACCTGACTAAAACCAGGCAAATAAAGAACCTGACTTTGACTGACTACAGAACACACACAAACTTTGAAAACACACACACACACACACACACACACACACACACACACACACACACACACACACACACACACACACACACACGAGTTTAATCATTTATTTCGAGGATAATGAATAAGTAGTTGTGTGCTTCTTTACATCCAGTCTCCGTGAGCATGCAGTCTTGTCAATTTTGTCAACCGTTCCAACCGGTACAAAATTTAATGACCTACTCTTCGAAATGTGGAACAGGTTTTAACGCGCGTGATAGATGTTTAGCATACGTTCTAGATTAGTTTTAAAGTCTCATCTGAAGGACTTTGTGTGTGTATGTGTGTGTGTGTGTGTGTGTGTGTGTGTGTGTGTGTGTGTGTGTGTGTGTGTGTGTGTGTGTGTGTGTGTAAGAGAGAGAGAGAGAGGAGAGAGAGAGAGAGAGAGAGAGAGAGAGAGAGAGAGAGAGAGAGAGAGAGAGAGAGAGAGAGACAGAAGACAGACAGACAGACAGACAGACAGACAGACAGACAGACAGAAAGTCAGAGACAGAGAAAGAGATGCAAGTCAACCTTAAACAGCTCACGCACAGTAGGGACTGGAACAGGAAGAGAGAAGGGGACAAAGGAAGACAGCGCTGTAAAATTCATGACCACTAGGAACGCTAGGCCTGGAAGACAACAATGAAAGTCGAAACATCCGCTGCCTAAAAACCTCCTGCCTGCCTGCCTGCCTGCCTGCCTGCAATAAGTGGCACTAAGTGAAGCAAGGCCTTATAGCCCTGGCATTGCCTACACACTACACTACACTACACCCAGCACCCCTGCCACAAACCGCCGGCAGAATCCATTACACCCATAGAATGGCAACACACTGAGTTACGCCCTCAGTAAAGAGCCTCTCTTCCTGGCTCCCTTATATTAGCCTACCCACCCCCCAATACGCCTTTCACTAAGTTAATGTCTGATTAACGCACAACGTTCCAAAACGATTTAATTCATTGTCTGTCGAGTTTGAAGAAAAAGATAAAAGGAAAGAAAGAAAAAGAGATAGATCTTCTCCTTTGCCTGTTGGTCGTTTCGTGCATCTCAGTCCATTTTCAAGTACAGGTAAGGTATAACGAGAGATTTATGGGGGAAGTCGTTTCCTTTTCGGCAGCAATCGAAAGCGAATGTGAACAGTGTGTGTGTGTGTGTGTGTGTGTGTGTGTGTGTGTGTGTGTGTGTGTGTTGTGTGTGTGTGTGTGTGTGTGTGTTTAATCATCAGAAACTACCTATCTTATGCCATCCAATGGCAATGGCAACGACAAAGGCTATCTACTACTATGCATGTTTGTGAAAACCTATGTGTGAATAACAACCACGTACATAGTTTAGTTAACAGGTTCGTATGTTTTTGCTTGATGTTCTTATTTTATACCTCATGTGCATACCAACTTGCTATGCTCTAGAGACACGTATTAATAGGGCCTGGGGTCAACTATCCAACTTGTTTGTATGTGTTTATCATTCTTTTTGGTGGGGAGGGGTGGGTTTTTTTATCTTAGTATAGCGCACATTTTTCGTGAGCTTTTCAAGCACTGGCAGCCTCTCAAAGAGAACAATATCACCTTTCTACAGTTAGCAAATGTAGATCTAAATCTACATGGAATCCCTTTTTTTCAATCAGCATTTCTCTCACCCTTCCTCCACCTCCTTCCAGTTTCATCTTCCATGACTTCATACAACCATACATACACACAGCCGCACGTACTTAATCATAGCTTCATACGGCCCTACACACTTCATATAGCCATCCACACAGCCGTGCATACTTCACACAGACAACTCTACACCGCTAATCTCTACCTCCAGCTGACAACTCACAACTCAACCCAGAATCTGTCATTGAGGTCCCAGAGCCTGTTATATTTATGGTCCAAGAGGATACTACAAATCTGGCCGCTGTTAGGTCACCAGCCACAAGCCGCCCTGCACTTCCTGGACCTATAAACATTCTGGTGTGAGCCACGTCAACTAAAGAATTTGAAGAAGAAAAATCCGAAATCTGGATTGAACATTCAGTTCATGGACAACAACAGCACAGAGTTGGGCATTCCCCAGCATAACATCCTGAAAGGCCTCCAGAATAATATGCACTCTGAAGCACACATCACACCTGAGAATCACTGTAATCAGATAGATATCTAGACCCTAAGTACACTCTGGATGATAGAGGTTCGCTGTCTGTATGGCTTTTTCAAGTCCTTCGCCATTTAGGCACAACACTACGACTTCAGAGAATTGCTCAGCGTCCGACAACTGCAGGTATAGGGGAAGAAGTAACTTTGCTGGTATGCTTAGGGAAAACATGTTTAGGAAGGGGGAATTTTGTTTGCTATAATCTAGTTTTTCATGAAAATGTGTGTTCTTTCAGAAGAAAACACTCCTAAGTTCAAAATGGCCTGTTGTGGTAATAAGGTGTGCGATCAACTCCGTTTCTGCACCACAGTATTTAGACTAGACTATGTCGTGGTTTAAGAACACACACAACACACACACACACACACACACACACACACACACAGAGAAGAGAGAGAGGAGAGAGAGAGAGAGAGAGAGAGAGAGAGAGAGAGGGAGAGAGAGAGAGAGAGAGAGAGAGAGAGAGAGAGAGAGAGAGAGAGAGAGAGAGAGAGAGAGAGAGAGAGAGAGAAAAAACAAACAAAAAAAACCCAACAACCCAAACAGAGCTGCTGATGCCTGGACAAGCCCGCTGCGCCGGTCTGTCTGGAGGCTAACTAGGTCTTTGATCACAAGACAATCTCCTAATACTAGGTCTACTTCTCTTTCCTCTCCTCCTCCGCCACTCTCTCTGTCTCTGTCTCTGTCTGTCTGTCTCTCTCTCTGTCTGTCTATCTCTCTCCCTTCTATCTCTCTTTGCCTGCCTATCCACGAGCGCGCACACGAGTGCGTGTATGTGTGTTGTGTGTGTGTGTGTGTGTGTGGTGTGTGGTGTGTGTGTGTTGTTTGTGGTGTGTGTGTGTGTGTGTGTGTGTGGTGTGGTGTTGTGGCGTGCGTGCGTGCGTGCGTGCGTGCGTGCGTGCGTGTGTGTGTGTGTGTTCCTCATCAGATTGTTCTATCATTCAATACTTCTTTGATTAGCACTTGTTGTCTTTCCCTATCACTGAGCGTATGTAGCCTATTCTATTGGCTACTTCCTTTCTTCATCATAACTTCATTCACACACAAACACAACACAGACACAGATCTCTCTCTCTCTCTCTCTCTCTCTCTACACACACACACACACACACACAAATTTACTCACACTCACAGACACCCCCCCCACCCCACACACACACACCCACCACCACCACACCACCACCACACACACACAGAGTTGCAGAAGCTGCGTGGTGGTGGGCCAGAAGTGTACAGATCAAAGCGAAGAAGGGAGGTCCGGAGCCGGTGGGAAGTAAGCAAGGAAGGAAGGAAGCCTGGGGAACAGACAGAAGCCAGGCCTAATCCCCGGCTCTACTGGCGGAGACAGAGGGAGGGAGGCTGTCGGCGCGTAGTATAGGCCCAGTAGGCCGGGTGGCGCCGGGAAGTGGCGCCGTCCACAGCCCGTCTTCACGCCGCGTTACCCCCCAGCCTCCGCCCCGCAAACCACGCGTGCACAACGCGGCCCCTGAACCTATCCTGCTGTCCAGGATAAACACTATCACCTTCTCACCATCCGCGAAACACAGAGAGAAGAAAAAAACGTGAGAGGGAGAAAAACACACACACAAAACCAACCCTGCAAATCTCAATACAACAACAATTTACCAACAGATGGCGCAAGGCTCTGTAGCAAAAAAAATCAAAACAAAACACAAAAACACAAAACAAAAACCAACCAAAAAAAAGGTGGTATAGTACAGATAAAGAACGACTGTGTGGTATATCATTCGATTTGTCTTGAGATGTCTTATAGTGATGGAATGAGTATAGATATGAATCAATTGTATTAGCCTGAAGTCCGCCGAGTTCCCCCCCTCCCCCCGGAATATCACGTTAGTAAAAATAATAACAAAAACCCCAACCTTTTTCTTTTACAAGATTGTGGTTGTGACCTTGTTTTCTCACAATCTTCCTTTTTTTACTAAATCTTCTTCCATCTTTGTTTCTTTGTACTTTCTTCTGTCTTAATTTTAAAAGCCCACCTCCTTGTTGCAGGATTCCTAATCTTGACTCTGGCTTACTTTTTTTTTCAAGAGACTGTTCTTTCTTTCTTTTCTTTTTTCTTCTTGTTTGTTGATGTTTTGTTGTTTCACTCCTATATTAGCAACTCTGTTCTGTTTCTGGTTTTCCTTCTTTCTCATAGATAACTGTGTCTCTAGATAACGTCAAACTGTGATAAACTTTTCTTCTTTCTTCTGCTAGAATCTCCCGGGACCACTGATGGTGTGATTTGGCGTACACGTAACTGTTTACCCACCATAAAGGTAGCCGCATTTTGACTTCAGGGATCAAATTGTAAAAAGCTTTTTTTTCCCCAAATTGCGAAAAGCTTTTAAGGGTGATCCTTTTCAGACCATTTTTTTCTGTTTGTTCGTTAAGAAAAACGAACTCTGCATACAATCTCGATTTCTGATGAAAACTTTGTTCACACATTTTTTTTTCTAGCATATCATTAATCAATCAGTAAGTTGGTCTGGGTCGTGCGTGCGTGCGTGTGTGCGTGTGCGCGCGCGCGCGCGCGCGTGTGGTGTGTGGTGTGTGTGTGAGGAGAGAGAGAGAGAGAGAGAGAGAGAGAGAGAGAGAGAGAGAGAGAGAGAGAGAGAGAGAGAGAGAGAGAGAGAGAGAGAGAGAGAGAGAGAGAGAGAGATTTCTAGCGGCAAACAAAACATAGATCTTCTACCTTTATAAGCTTTAAAGAGGACTATTAATTTACTCAACCCAACCATGAAAACCATGCTTCGGGCATGCTGTATATTTGGTTTTCCTTCTCCTTACTACACTCCCGTTTCATGCCTTTCCTTCCCTCCTCCTCCTTCCTGCCACAGACAGTGACAAGAAATGGCAGATGATCTGATTACAGGTCTATCATTGTTTCCATGCCATAACTAACGTGACATCATGGCGCCTGGCACATATATTTATGCAAGTGACGAAATCATCACCGCAATTATGCGGTCTTCC
>CM060326.1:59653112-59663112 GCA_030674155.1 Stramonita haemastoma | reverse complement strand
GATGTGACCAAAGTGGGCGCTTCGCATACCACGTTGAAAAATGTTGAACTTAATTAGAAAAAAAGCCAGTAGGTTGTCACTAGAAATATTAACTGTCACAGATTCCAATACAAAGTAGGGAAGCCTTGGCTGTAAGACACTATCCCACACTATAAGCACAGAGTGGTGTGTTGTGTGGTGTGTGTGTGTGTGTGTGTTGTAGTGTTGTGTGTTGTGTGTGTGTGTGAGTGTGTGTGTGTGTGTGTGTGTGTTGTTGTGTTGTGTGCGTTTGTGTGTGGTGATGTGTGTGTGTTGTGTGTGTGTGTGGTGTGTGTGTGTGTGTGTGGGTGTCAAAAACTCATGTGTTGGTGTGTGTTTTTGGTGTGGTGTGTGTGTGTGTGGGTGTGTGTGTGTGTCTCCAGTGCTTATGGTGTGTGTGTGTTTGGTGTGTGTTGCCGCCTATGTGTGTGTGTGAGGGGGGGCACCTTTCCTCCAGCAGGTGTCCCCACACAGCAGCCTACACATCACGAGGGCGTCGCCACAGCATCGGGGAACAACTTGTAGTGCAGGCCACTTCCAGCTGTCACCAGCAAAGACAAATCGTTGGACCTCTTCTTGCTTTCTCCTATTTCCCATTGTCCTAACGTGCACGCACGCACGTACGCGTGCGCGCGCGCGCACACACACACACACACAGCCTTTTGATGACTGTTTAATATTGCAGAGCTCGCATTTTGAGCAAAAAATGTTGCTAATAGTAGACTTTCTTACTGAGCATCATCTTTCTCGTAATGCTTTTAAAAAATCAGTATAACTGTTCTGTCAGGACGCTGAGCAAGTCTGAAAAATGGACAGCCACAGTTTTTCAATGCCTGAGAGTGCATCTTCCCCATTACATGCCTGCAGGTGATTCTGACTTTTCTAACTACTGTTCGTTTGAAACATCCCCCCTTCTCCTCCGACAGTTTTAACATGTACATTCACGTTTTCACAGCAAGATAGTCACTCCACTAGGTTGGAGGATGAATGTACAGAACCACACACTACACCATTGTCCACCAGTCCTAGACAGGATATTGTTGCCATCAGAGCGTCGTAAGATTACATACATTTTGAATCGAAACTACACATTTCTTATGGAAAGACCTAGAAACGAACCAACCTCGAATCGAACCCGCAATTTTTTTAAATATATATATTTTTTTTATAGAGCTACAGTAAAGAATCAGACACTAAACCACGCAATGATACAAGTTGTTAGCCAAGCACTGGGAGACACACAGGGATCTGTCTGCACAATGCGTCTGTCTATTGCAGGAGCTGTGCGTCTATTGCAGGAGTTGTCTGTCTATTGCAGGAGCTGTGCGTCTATTGCAGGAGCTGTGCGTCTATTGCAGGAGCTGTGCGTCTATTGCAGGAGTTGTCTGTCTATTGCAGGAGCTGTGCGTCTATTGCAGGAGTTGTCTGTCTATTGCAGGAGCTGTGCGTCTATTGCAGGAGCTGTCTGTCTATTGCAGGAGCTGTGCGTCTATTGCAGGAGTTGTCCGTCTATTGCAGGAGCTGTGCGTCTATTGCAGGAGTTGTCTGTCTATTGCAGGAGCTGTGCGTCTATTGCAGGAGTTGTCTGTCTATTGCAGGAGCTGTGCGTCTATTGCAGGAGCTGTGCGTCTATTGCAGGAGCTGTCTGTGTATTGCAGGAGCTGTCTGTGTATTGCAGGAGCTGTCTGTCTATTGCAGGAGCTGTGCGTCTATTGCAGGAGCTGTCTGTGTATTGCAGGAGCTGTCTGTCTATTGCAGGAGCTGTGCGTCTATTGCAGGAGCTGTGCGTCTATTGCAGGAGCTGTGTGTCTGTCTATAGCAGGAGCTGTGTGTCTATTGCAGGAGCTGTCTGTCTATTGCAGGAGCTGTGATCACTGCAGGACTTGTTATTGAGAGCTGTGTGCTATTGCAGAAGAGCTGTCTGATGTATTGCAGGAGCTGTCTGTGTATTGCAGGAGCTGCTCTGTCTATTGCAGGGGAGCTGTGGTCTGTCTATAGCAGGGCTGTCGTGTCTATTGCAGGAGCTGTCTGCCTATGCAGGGCTTCTTTGTCTACTGCAGGAGCTGTGCGTCAGACAGCAAATGGTCCTGTCTGGATAAAGGTGCCATTCATCCCTGCAGCCTCAGTGACAAGCTTTCTTTCGCCCCGGCACTACGTCACCTGGCAGGCAGGGAGTTCAGCCAGCTCTGCTATACCACATGCCTTCCTTCCTTCTTCCCTTCCCGAGTGGTGAGAGCCAGGAATGGCAGCATGGAGCTGTTTGTTTCTCCGCTCTTCCTACCGCGCCAGTTTATCACACCTGCTTAACTCCTACCCAGTTTTTCCAACTAAATAGAAGATTAGAACCCTACAGCGTGCAACAAAAGCTGAAGAATCGATTCCCAGTATCTCTATACATACGTTTTGTTTTGAAATGGCACTGTAAGTTCATCTTTATGTTTTGTTCTATAATTCTTAAACGAGGGTAAGATCTCACTGACAGCGGGGACTAATGATACACTTTTGATAGACAGGACACTCTGCTTCCCTGCTTAAACAGTTTTGCAGGGACGATAGTTTTGTTCAGCCATATTATGAATATCTGTCAGCCTTATTTAACCTTCAAAGAAGATAGGTGGATGAGGTCAGTTTACTGTGCTGGTCTTTGTATCAATCAAAGCAGGTCTCCAGCAGAGATTGAACGTATTGATTCGATGGTATTATGTAAGAGTTAGAAGACCTTTCCCTTCCATTATCCCAGTTGTGTGTGTGTGTGTGTGTGTGTGTGTGTGTGTGTGTGTGTGTGTGTGTGTGTGTGTGTGTGTGTGTGTGTGTGTGTGTGTGGTGCGGCGCTGCGCGCGCGCGCGTATGTGCGTGTGTTTGTTTCTTGTTTTGGTGTATGTTTGTTTGCTGAATGATTATTTGTATCGACCAACTAAAAAATCCCAGCTGACTTGTAGCGTAAATCCTGAGAGAAAAAAGAAGAGTACAAAATGATCAAATCCGTACCCTCATGCCCCTCTCATTCCAGCACTTATGCCAGTCTTCAGAGACTCGGCGGCCGACAGGTGCAGCAGGACCGATAGTATAGGGATAGGGGGGGGGGGGGGGGGGGGGGGTCATGAGTGCAGGCTGTTGGGCTGTCTGCTGTACGGCTGGCACATTTCCACGGTCACTTCTGGCAGCTGAGAACAGGACTATCACCTTACCTGTCCCTGTACTGCCTCCCCGCCCTGACAACCAGTAGAGTAGCGCCACACCTGGCTGATACCAGCACACCCTCCACTGTCTCTGCTGATAGCTTACTGTAGATATAGATATAGATCTATACTAAAGAAGCATTTTTTTTTTATTAGAGTGTGGAAAAGTCAGGTAGGTTTGTGCCTCCATGATGATTTTGAAAGGATTAGTGACTAATGTATAAAGTCAGAGTAAGTGAACGAATTGTTTCTGTATGCTTGCAGGCGTGCGAAAAACAGGGGGCCACGAGAGAGAGAGAGAGAGAGAGAGAGAGAGAGAGAGAGAGAGAGAGGGGGGGAGGAGAGGGAGAGAGAGAGAGAGAGGAGAGAGAGAGAGAGGAGGAGAGGAGAGAGAGAGAGAGAGAGGAGAGAGAGAGGAGAGAGAGAGAAGACGAAGACAGAAGACAGACAGACAGAAGGACGACAGACAGACAGACAGACAGACAGACAGACAGACAGAGACAGAGGGGGGAGGGGGGGCTCACGGTTCTAAGCAACAGGAAGCGGGAAACCAATACAAACAAGTGACACGAGGTGCATTGAGTATATTCCGTGTTGCTCCCAGACATACTCCACATATCTGCCAGACAGGACCTGACGGTGAAAGGCGATGCTGTACAGTAACACAGGTGCATCCAGTGCGACTGGCGGGATCTTTGCACATGACAGGTTGGACTGACTGATCATACATCGCCACTATCGCACACAACAGCAGCAATAGCAACAGCAACAACACACACACACACACACTCACACACAAACCAACACACACACGCACGCACGCACGCACGCACCACACACACACACACACACACACACACACACACACACACACACACACACACACACACAGCACACACACTACAGATGACTTGTTTTTCCTTTCTTCTATTATGGTTTGATAAATAACCTCCTTAGATATTAATTCCCTGGAGCACTGCTGGGATATTCTCATCAAAGTTGAACGGAAAAAAACGGACAACCAGTACGATAAAAAATAAAGTGTAAAGAAAGAAAAAAGAAAAGAAAAAAAGAGTGTGTAGAAAAAGAAAGAAGAAAATGACAGATACAAAAGTGGAAAGAAGAAAGATAGTCAATAGTATAGGTACTAAAATGGTAAGGAAGGGGGATAGGGTCTTGTGTCCTACTCAAGCTAGACATGTAGATGATGGTCCTGGCGGTCAGCGGGACTGTAACCAAGCTGACACACATACATCCACACATACAGTGAGTGAGGTGGGTGGTGTCGTCATCCCTGCCCTGCCCTGCCTGCCCTGTCAAGCAGCCTGCCGGGGCGTGAAAAGAGGGCAGACTTGTCGACTGGGCAGCTGACTGACACCTCCATGGCTGATAAATCTTTCAATTAGCTGCTGTAGATATTGTTTCCTTCTCTGCAGGCTATCTGTTACTGCCTCCCTCCCCCCCCCCCCCCCCCCCCCCCCCCCCCCTGCCCACCTGTCTTCTGGTTTCAGGACTTGTCAGGCGCGAGTTTCCTTGCCCCCCTGGTTGTGTTGTCTGTGTGTAGGAAATCGTACACTGCTTACGTTCCTGCTACCGTTTGTTTGTTCGCGCTCTCTCCCCATCTTCACCCCCACTTCCTCTTCTCTCTGTTCATGTTTGAAGCTTGCATTGTAAATACTTGACTGATGATGCCCTTGGGAACACAGGGCTCCTGCGCATTGCGAACAGCATAACAGAAAATATGAATAACTTCCAAACAAGACAACATTTTCATCACGTACTGACTGGAAAAAGAACGTTGAAACACATGCAAAATACATTCAATGCTTAGAGCTGCTTGCTGCCTGAATCATAACATAAGCACCTTTCAATTTTGAATTAAAAAAACAATCACCTAATCGTCTTTAAATGGCTTCCGTAGTCGGTTGTGTTATGGCAGAATGTTTTAATCAAGATGGTCTGATTTGCTGAAAGGCTTTTGCTGAACAGCAGGCCCTTCCATCTTTATTCTATTGTGTGCCAGCATCAGCGACTATCTATTTTGTCAGTTCTTTTTGTCAGTTCCATGATGTTCTCGCTCCGTATCATTTTCTTCAATACCCTCTATGAAAAATTAATGCTTGCGTTGCTAAAATGAATGTGATGAAGACTTGTAAGCTCTGACTATCTTTTAAATCTTTTTCCCCCTCAGTGTTTTCCCTCCTTTTTTTTCTTTGAGCGTGATCCTGTCAAGCCATGTTTGCTTTTAAACACTTATTTTCGCTGCATGTGTACAGGATTCCACAGACATCATCACCTTATCAAGTCCATTTTTTCCCTTCCTATGCGAAAAGGTAGCCAGTCTTATCATGGGGGGTGGTCTTTTTTGGCATCCTATTCTGTCAAGGGTTTCCACAAGTCAGCACACGTCTTTCACTGGCTATCTTATTCCTCTCGTATTGTCATTGTCGGGACTTCCAGCCTGCTTTCTCCGTTTCTCTTTGTGCTGTACTGTCTGATATTACCTAGGGAAAACAGCATCCAACCGAATAAAAAGTCCACCAAGGAAAAGACAAAGAATCGAAAGAGGCACACTTTAAGTGTGTTTTTATTTTTATTTTTATAGAACACTTATATTTTCTAGACTACTTCACAACATTCAAAGGCAAAAGTCTTAGAAACTAAGAATCAGAAAAGGGTGGAGGGGGTGGGGGTAGGAAGCCCCTAAAGTAATAGAGAGGTAGCAGAGAGAAAAAAAAAAAGCCTTGTGGGCGCTAGCGTTCCTCCTCCGGACGCTGTGTTGGGGGCCATGTAAGGGGATCCAGCGCCCCCTGCTGGCAGGGAGCTGGTGGCGGAGCACAGGAACAGTAACTGTACACCTGCCACCAGTCCGTCCTGGCGCTGCTGCTGTCACTGGGAGAGGCGGCGTTTGTGGACCCACCACACTTCGCTTCTCACTGTCACAACACCTTTTTTCTTCTTCTTCTTCTTCTTCTTCTTCTTCTTCTTCTTCTTCTTCTTTCCTCTTCTTTCTTTCTTTCTTTCCTCTGTCAGTCTATCTGTCTGTCTCAATTTTGTTATGAATAGAGACCTCGAAAATAGCGTTGTGCATATATAGCTACAAAAACTGTTTTCATAATTTTCTCGATGTGAATCTAAGAGATGGGTGTGTGTGTGTGTGTGTGTGTGTGTGTGTGTGTGTGTGTGTGTGTGTGTGTGTGTGTGTGTGTGTGTGTGTGAGTGCGCGCACGTGTGTGTGTGTGTGTGTGGTGTGTGTGTGTGTGTGTGTGTGTGTGTGTGTGTGTGTGTGTGTGTGTGTGTGTGTGTGTGATTGCTCCCACACCACAATAGGTGCGCGTGCAGGCACTAATGCGTGCCAATTCTGAGTTAAGCATCGGCCATACGTTACCACTATCCTTCACAGCTTTCAAGTCGATAAATCTCTCCAAATAGAAAAAAACACACAAAGTGGGCGGTTTGCAAGAATTAAATAAATCATCTTCTTCCAAAAGCTGGGGGGAAATTTATCACAGTTTTTACCCACTTTTTATGACCCTTCATCTAAGCACTGTTGCCGAACTATCGTTATAATCTACACCCATGCTAGGCCTACGACATGAAAGAAGTCAAGAACAAGTGTGTGTGTGGTGTGTGTGTGTGTGTGTTGTGTGTGTGTGGTGTGTGTGTGTGTGTGTGTGTGTGTGTGTGTGTGTGTGTGAGAGAGAGAGAGAGAGAGAGAGAGAGAGAGAGAGAGAGAGAGAGAGAGACAGAGACAGAGACAAGAGACAGGAGAGACACTCACGCCCATAGTGATTTATTTATCCTGATCCAACTTAATACACTTGATCCATGTATCTCTAAAATCTCAACAGATACAATAACAAACGCTGTCAAGACTTTCTCCGTCAAGTGATACTGATGATGGGAACAAGGAGAAAAATGGGATCTTACACACTCAATTCTGAAATATGAAGCCCTGGAAGGTGATGACTTAAAATAGAATGCTTAGAAAGAAATGTGCTTGAAAACGCAATCATGCTCTCTCTCTCTCTCTCTCTCTCTCTCTCTCTCTCTCTCTCTCTCTCTCTCTCTCTCTCTCTCTCTCTCTCTCTCCTTGATTCGAAGCTGATGATCTGACACAGGCATGTATCAGGGTACTGAACGCGATCGTAGCAAGGACACGCTTTCAAGGCTGCCGCCTATTTGATTAGTAGCTTATTCAACTAACACTATGGGCTTCTCTGCCCATCTTACTGGATGCCCTGTATGGTGCACTCCAATGTTAGGTGGGAGTCTTATTTTCTCCATGATTTTCTGGGATACGTATCTCCATTACCAATCACTAGATCTAACTGTAATAATTCTAAAAGAATATTTTTTGATAAAGCTAACTGAATCACAAACCCATACAAAAAATATATACACTTACACCCTATGCCCCTTACCCCCATGCGTTCCCCTCCACAAAACACGCGCACGCACGCACGCACGCACGCACGACACACAACACACACACACACACACACACACACACACATCTATTCACAAAATCTGTTCTCGACGATCTGGGCAATACAAAAAGCCCTTGAAGAGGGTGGCAGTTTTCAGGCGAAGATGGCGGCGCTGATAATAATGCAAATGGCCGCGGGTTCCCAGAGGACCAGCACACAGCGGCGTTTTCACAGGGCTTGGAGAACAGCGGAGGAAGTGTCAAGCGGCTTGGCGACACCTAGCGATTAGACCTGTGCCAAAGACCCCGCGTCCTGATGATGCCCATAAAGATAGCGCCACTCCGCCCACCTCTGCCTCTGTCAGGGGCGACACCTTGACTCATCTCTTCTGGGCCCCGCGCCGGCAAGTTGTCATTACTCTGCAGGTTCTTACACTCTACACAACTTTTACGTACAAGAAAAAGAAAGAAGAAAAAAGGTGACATTAGTACAAAGTGTCTATGCAGATTCTGATTCTGATATCAGGCAGAGAAAGAGATGGGAGGACAACATCCGAGAGTGGACGGGCCTCAGGCTGAACGACACCTGAGAAAGGTCGAGGACAGAGGGAAATGGAGAGAGCTGGTTGTGAGGTCTTCCGTGGCGCCCTGCGGTCTAAACAGACTATGGGATAGAAGAAGAAAGAAGAAGAAAAGTCTATGCAGATTGGAAAGACATAAGAAAGGAAGAGAACAAATTCATTCGTTTACACTGGCCCAGGCCAAAAGCTGTGTCAGTTATTGATGTCAGCTCATTGCCAAGGCCTACATTAAAATGTTATGTTGTAAAATGTTGTGTTGAGATTGCCTTCAGCCATGGCAAGCTCTTTTAACATAACAACCTGCACTCTGCTTTAAAGGAAAAAAAAATCCTCTGAAGTCGGAGTATGGCTGCCTATATGGGAAGGTACTTAAAAGCAGTCATACACGAAACAAAAACAGACTGTGAATTTAAAAAGTTGGTCAGATAATCAAGAAGCAAGCAAAATGTCGGCCAGCTTTAAGTTTTTTGCTGGGTTATTTTGTTTGTTGGTTGTTTATATATATATATATATATATATATATATATATATATATATATATATATATATATATATATAGGGGGGGTGGGGGTGGAGATTTGGTGATATTGGTGGTGGCTACCTCTTATCAACGTGATCACACAGATGAATTCTTGTGAATGAAAAAGAAGTATTATACAAGGTTGTGGTTGGAGTGTTTATTTATGCATCTTATGCTGTGCAAATGCCATATCATAATTATTAAACAGATAAAAAAAAAAAAAACACCCTTACCTGAACCAGTGAGATAGCGCTCTAGCCAAAACTTTGACCTGTGTGTGTGTGTGTGTGTGTGTGTGTGTGTGTGTGGTGTGTGTGTGTGTGTGTGTGTGTGTTTGTGTGTGCGAGTGTGTAGGGAGAGGGAAGGGTGCGTGCGCACGCGTGTGTGTGTGTGCAAGCCGCGTGCACATATCAGAACAATGAACGTTCATCGTTCAAACCTTGCTGGTTGAAAAAGAGAGAGGGAGAAAGAGACAAGTCTTTGAAAACAGAGGCGGCATGCACACACACACACACACACACACACACAAAGTTGTGCCCCCCGGTAATTGTCTCCCCTAAAATCCACAAGGCCAATTACACACAGCGCTGCTGTACTACCCTACTCTCTACCCAACACAACAAAACTGAAAAGAAAAGTGCAACCCAAAAAATGAGAGCTCCCCCCCTTTTTTTCTTCAATTATGCGGAAATTGTCCAATTTGCGGCTGCGTGGGGCGGGCTGTGACAAAAGGTAGCCGGAGCGGGGCGGCGTGTCTGGGCGGCAGGGAGCAAATCACCACTGACAAGCTCCGAGGTTCTAAGCCGAGCGCCGAGGAGGGCTGAGGAGGGCGGGCAGGGCTGGAACAATGAGGAGGCAGACATAGCGGCGCTCCACGCGTCCCCTCGGCGCCGTCTACCTGTCTACCAGTCTCCGCCAGCCTCGCGCTGCTGGGTCCGGGGTTCCAGCTCACTAGGCCCGGGGAATGTCTCCTCCTGGCCCCACACCACACCCGCTCCCTCCCCTTACTGCCTGAATCCCCGCCTCAGTCCATCCCTCGTCAGCCACTCGCCCACCTGTCTTGTCAGCTCGCGGACTGTCCTGTCTGCCTGGACAACATTACCTCATGCCTCCTTCCCCTAGCCTACTCCAGCTTTTCAGAGAGGAAGGAGGTGGGCTAGGGTGCAGCGACTTGAAGAGACAAGACACCCAGACTGACACAGCACAGACATTGCTCAGCCGAGGGAAGGAAGGAAGGGATGTAGTGTGTTGGTGGTGACGCTCGTGCCATCGT
>CM060326.1:59633112-59648112 GCA_030674155.1 Stramonita haemastoma | reverse complement strand
ACAGATGAAAGCAGCATTCAGGCGCGTTAACACACACGCATGCACATACGCACGCACACAACACACACACGCACAAAACACACGCACGGACACACACACACACACACACACACACACACAACACACAAACACACACGCACGGACACACACACACACAACTCCCTGAAAAGATTTTTTTTTCAAAAAGGGAGATTCTCAAAACACAAACACTGGCTGCAAAACCATCCCGAATTTTACCCACACAACTCCACTGATGTACACCAAATCAAGCCAATTCAACAAATATAGATCTAATACAATCATACGACACAAAGCAATAAACAACACAACACACGGTTTCACTTGCTTCTTCGAGAGGTGGTTTAGTTCTTTATTTCTAGATATTCAACTGTCAACACCTGTTCAGAAATTAGATGACTGTCGAGGCAGACCAAGCTGTCAAATCCAGTCTGAAAACTCACAATTTGACTTTTTCTGCATGCACTTTTAACTGAAGTTAAATCTTTTTTTAAAAACTGATTTGGCCACTATGTCTTACTGATATTTCCATTTCAAGTATTCTACTGTGTTTCTGTTTAGACCAAAAATGCAAACCTGACATCAAAAAGGGTCATCAAAGTGGTTGGAATGACGGCTTGTACCATCTTAATAATGATCCATCTTTTCCCATGGAATCTTCTAGGGAAAATGACAAAGGCACACCTCTGATACGTTACTATGGCGTCACACTGACTCCTGACTAAGGGGAAGAGTAACACATGATCATTAAACATAGCAGGTACAGAGTTGTGGGGTTTCCTCTTCGAGACACTTTCTGACAAATCTAGTTTAGCATTAACTCATTCTGAAGCCAAAAGGGGATGGGTATGCCTGTCTCTACGAAGGTCTGAAACAACCAGAAAAAAGAGGTACGGGCAGGGAGGGAAAAGAGAAGGTGAGGAGAAACAGAAGGTGGAGAGGAAAAGGCCGAACAGAAGCAGAGACAGCAGCAGGGAGACAGCAGGGCCGTCAGTGTCAGAGGCAATGTGTGTCAGGGTGGCGGAGAAGGAGGGGGGAGAGCGACAGGAAAACCCCCAGTAGCTCCTCCTGCTAATGGACTCTCGGTAAACTCATTACTTTTCCTTGTCTTCAACTCATTACCAGCCTTCACAGCCACTTAGCCACACCCCGCAAACAACCTCTAATTACATCGCTGGAACGTGTTTTTACTTTATTTCCAAAAAAAAAGTTTTTAAACCAAAGTCGTGGCATCTTAGGCAATGTCAACGGTTTGGCAGTGTATGGAGTAATTTGTCCTGACTATAGTGACATACCACCAAGAGTAGGACAATGTCACCTGCCAAAACAAATGCTCTGAGTATTTCACTTTGAGAGTTTATTTGGAACAGACAACCCTCCCTGACAAAATGAAACGCACCCCTTAGACATATTTCCCTACTGGCTTTGTTGCAACCCCCCCAAAAAAAAAAACAACAACACAACAACAAACAAACAAACAAACAACAAAAAACAAACAAACAACAAACCAGAAACAACACCAACACAAAAATCCTCCACAAACAAACGTAACAACAAAACCCAAACATTTAACAATACAATCACTTACATTACTGTAATACGGAATAATCGTGGTAGTCATACAAATCTACATTTGGAAATGTATCTGTGGTCAAAAAACTGAAATCCAACAAAGTAACCCCCCCCCCCCCCCCCAAAAAAAAAAAAAAGCACTGCTAGTCACGTGTAAAATAAATGCTATGTTCAGACGAGCTGATGCTACACTGCAAAACTATCCCCTTCAAACGTAAATAACATCACATTCAGGCAGAACATAAAGTGCTCCAGCAAAGGGAGAGGCACGTGCTCTTTCCAGGGATAACAGCGACCTCAAATCCTCATGAGAAATCAGAGACCTATTACATAATGCGGTTAAGTTCATACACGTGGAATGATATATAGACACCGACATCTGCAAAATACAGCAGTTTTGTCCATGTATATGAAAAAAGCAGCTGCATTTATGAACCTGCATCCCTCTAGTAATAACAATAATAATAATATAAAAAAAGCTAAGTTACACAGCAGCGGCAACAGCAGTACAGTTCAGGGAAAGCCTGGTGTCACCACACAGTCAGTCCTGTGGACTGAAGGCCTTATTCCCATTCCACGTCACCAGTTTTTTGTTCAGTTCTGTGGACTGAATGAAGGCCTTATTCCCATTCCACAGTCACCAGTTTTTTGTTCATTTCTGTGGACTGAATGAAGGCCTTATTCCCATTCCACAGTCACCAGTTTTTTGTTCAGTTCTGTGGACTGAATGAAGGCCTTATTCCCATTCCACAGTCACCAGTTTTTTTTGTTCAGTTCTGTGGGCTGAATGAAGGCTTATTCCCATTCCACAGTACACAGTTTTTGTTCACAGTCCTTTGGATGAGGCCTTATTCCCATTCCACAGTCACACAGTTTTTTGTTCACAATCCTGAGGACTGAAGGCCTAATTCCCATTCCACATTCCCAGTTTTAGCTCACAGTCTGAGGACTGAAGGCCTTATATTCCCATTCCACAGTCCCAGTTTAGCTCACGTCCTGAGGACTGAAGGCCTATATATTTCCATTCCACATTCCCAGTTTTAGCTCACAGTCCTGAGGACTGAAGGCCTTATATATTCCCATTCCACAGTCCCCAGTTTTAGCTGTAGTGTCCTGCCCGGAATGATGGACCCCGCAGAGGACAATACAGACTGTGGGAGAACATAATTTCTCTCAATGTATGCACTTTGCTTCCCCCCCCCCCCTGTCCACGTGATTCAATTTACATGTAGCCAGAGCTAAAGGGGAAGGGGACACTGATAGGGGAGAAAGGACCTGAAACCCCACTCTCCCTGTGGCAGATTTTATGCTGGATTGGAAATAAAACTCGCTGCCTGGAAGGCCATCCCCTCTGTCTCCGTGTCAGTAAGTACTCGCTCTCCCTCTCTGAGAAGAAGAAGGAGGAGAAGGCAGGGAAAGAAGGGGCAATGAAAGAGGGGGAAGGGGGGGGGTGTCTTTGCATTGGGGATACAAGAGAGCAGTGTTAGCTCTGATGCTGACTTGCAAAGCGTTGTGATATGCCCACCACAGCCAATAATCATCCTTAAATAATCACTGTCATCCATACAATCCCCACCACAGAAGCAAGAATTATGGCGGCTGGAATTATTTAAGGGAAAAAAAGATCCTGGCTTCAACACTGCAGCTTCGATACTGCAAGTAACTTTCTTTTTATTTGTACTTTTTTAAGTGAAAGAAAGAAGAGAAAAAACACATAATGTATCATCATAAACTAAATCATCATCATAATCATCATCCTGATCACCATAATTTCGTTAAGGGACGAATCTTCTGTGGAATACTGCAATCTCATTCTTCAAAAAGTTCGCTTACTCATAAATCTTCATGCAACCCCCCTCCCCCCAACAACAACAAAAAAACAAAACAAAAAAGCAGCTCAAATAATACAAATCCACGAGGTTTAACTATCCTATAAGAGGCTCACCAATTACATATTCATTAAATGTGACTTAATACAGTTATTGGGTTAAACAAAGTGAATGGCTTTGATATTTCTTGTGAACCATACACAACCTTGGAAAGGTGACTAAAACTGTATTACAAGGATGCTTTTATTTATTCGTAAAATATAGAAAATAAAACCAGAATAAACTTTAAAAAAAAAAAAAAAAAAAAAACACAGAAAAAGAACACCCACTTTCCCATCTTTTGACCCAAAGATTCATACCATCTAGGCAAAACAAAAGACCATAAACAAAGAAAGAATTATGACAACCGTAATATCTCATTACATTTTATTTCGCGCTTTAACCACTGCAGTTTTTTCATTGGTCAGACATGGGTGCATACGGCACGTGCGCTTCGCTGACATGCAAATGTGCACAGCGCGTGAGACATCCAACATATTAATTCTCTCTTTTCTCTCTCTCTCTCTCTCTCTCTCTCCTCACTCACCACATCCTCACACACACACACACACACACACACACACACACACACACACACACTCACACACACACACACACACCACACACACACACACACACACACACACACACGACCACCACGCACGCACGCAGAGTGTCAGTTACACCGTCTTAATAAGTCAGTAGGTTATGAAGTCGACCACAAAGACCACAATCAAAATTAATGCTCTAGCGAACACACTCCATAGATAAACCAATTTTGAAAGTGCAGCGCAGAAACGTGCCACAGTCTTTCATTTCTTCATGACATAAAAGCTGACGGAGTAAGAGTAATATCGTCCTTTATTCACTGATGTACTGGTTTGTTTTCGGGGAGTGGGAGGGGTAGGGGGTGATACAAATAGTTCTGTGTAATGCCACAGCAAACAACAAATAATAAATCACGCTTCACTCCCCTTGCGTTTTGTTTGTTTTTAAAGAATGTTAACTACGTCTGAATGTTCTAGATAGCTTTAAAGACACACACACACACACACACACACACACACACACACACACACACACACACACACACACACACACACACACACACTATACTTCTCTCTCTCTTTCTCTCTCTCTCTCAAACGCTTGACATTCCACACTGGAAGTATGGCTGGAACCTGTTTGGCAAACGTTATTTGATGATGTTTGACATGATGGGGTAACGTTTACCTTCAAGTGAAGGAGAACAAAACATCTGCGACTTTTCCGCTTTCTTTTACCATCTCTGTCACCAACCCTTTCCTTCCTCTTTACAATAAGTGTGCCACACACGGCATGCCAGTGATTCGGTACAGTTCGCACTGGGGTTCCTTTCATAATCCACAATCCACATCCACGTTCCTTTCATAATCCACACTCCTCCCTGTTCCTTTCATAATCCACAATCCTCATCCACGTTCCTTTCATAATCCACAATCCTCATCCATGTTCCTTTCATAATCCACAATCCTCCACGTTCCTGTCATAATTCCACACTCCACGTTCCTTTCATAATCCTCCATGTTCCTTTCATAATCCACACTCCTCCACGTTCCCTTCATAAATCCCCACTCCTCCCCCTCCACCATACCCTCTCTCTGCTCCCGTCCCTCCCTCCATTACCCGTTAAGCCGATCCCTGTGGGTGGAGGCCAGTTCTCAATACAGCACAGCACAGTCAGTGGTCACTGATGCTATCTATCTACAGGCTGGCATCCACGGGGCAGAGATGGGCATCGGCAGGCAGGGGCCGGGGACAGGGTGACCTAAGCCCAATCTAAACACCCGAACACCCAACCTACCTACCTCTCAGCCCTGACCGAACAGGGTCAGCTTTGCCAGTGTCCGTGAAGCTGACCACAGTGTGTCAAGATCGTATCGGGCAGTGGGGAAAATGGTCAATCTGATTGTGTGAGGGCAGTGGCCGAATACCTCTCCTCGTAGACAAGCCCTCACTCCTTGGGTGGCATAGAGGCTGCTTTTGTCTGTGAAAATCCTGACTTTTCTTAACCCCCTTTTCCGTATTTTCCTCCTCCTTTCACAGTTCCGACAGCCCGGATACCGAAGACAAGAGTTTCGGTGCTCAGTTTTCTGGGGATTTTGCTTTGCTCTTGAAGCTGGATAACATGTCCCGCTTCTTTTCAGAGTTGGGAAGCTCGGATTTATTTTCGGCGTCTCTTTCTTCTTTCTTTCCGACTGTTTTCTTAGATAGTTGTGTCTTCGAAGTTAACAACCCTCCCCTACCTCCAACTTTCTCCTCCCGGTACATGAGTATATTCCTGTGCTAGCATTGTTGAATCTTGCCTTTTGATGTGTTGTCAAAAACAAACAACAAAACAAAACAAAACAAAAACCAACCAACCAACAAACCAAACAACCCCAACTCCATACAGCATCAGTAATTTTGATTTTTTACAATATATCTCTATACGATCTTATTTCATTAACAGTGATAAATGAATAAATATAGATCTAATATAATTACAGATATTGGTGAAAATGACAACGGCTGATGCAGAGATGTACATATCTATGCGGTCAGAATCAATCAAAGAGAGAGTAAATGAATAACTATAATACAATAACATATTGGTGAAAATGACAAGGGCTGATGCAGAGATGAACATATCTGGGCGGTCAGAATCAATCAAAGAGAGATGGCGGAAGGGGACAGGTGTACAGTGACAGACGTCAGCCTCACGTCATGAGGCCATACATCGCGGCCTGCAGGCCCACTGATGACGATACATCAGACACAGCGGCCAGTGGACGAAGTGGCCTATCAGCAGGGGAAGACAACTCAATTAATTAAAGGCTCATGGCCGATCATAGGATCACCACTAGATACCAACCACCCCCCAGGCCTCAGCAGTGCTCTGACACTTCGGCTTCTTTCCACGCCCCTCCCCCTCCAATACATCACGCACCCGTCACTTGCCATGTCCCGTCTTCTAACGTCTGATGACGTAAGTGCACGTGGGCGCCGGCCCTAAAGTGGAGGAGTCCTCGGGCGAGTGCTTGCCGTGAGCAGAAAATGGACCCGAGATTAATTGGGATAAAAGGTCGTCTGCCAGGCTTATTTTTCACTGTCTGTCCCTGTGATGGCAATCGTTAGTTATTGTAATCCCATTACCACGGCCACAAGGAGGGGAAATCTACTTGAAGTGTTGGAAAGTCGCATGTACCTCAAAAACAACGTCAAGGTCTTAGTTCAAACACGCTTTTTTCCCCTTTGCCAAACTTTTAGACGAAACAGCTAGATCTATTTGATGAGGTCTGTACAGGTCTGCAGTGCTGAGTGCCCTATAGCTACTGCTACAACTAGTGCTGCTGCTACGACTACACAACACAATCATCTGATGTTGTTGCTGTTGTGGACACTTCTCTACCAGTCTGTCAGAACCACCTTTACTTATAGACTATATCAACAACATAAAATTCAGTGTGAATCCAAATAAAAATCATTTGAACGGATTTCATTTCCATAGCATTACTATCTACGCATTCGGTTTTACAAAGGAGAACAATGTTAAATTACCATAGCACTGCAAGACACATCAACAAAACAAAAGATTCGAGAATGATTTCACTCGACGTGTACCACTCCGTCGCACACAAAATCTGATCGTAAGTCAGCTTCTTTAGCAATGGGAAGAAATGGAGGAGGAGGAGGAGGACAGCAACCTGGGGATAGCCTTTAGTCTCGTAGTAGCCCAGATCTGTGCAGGCCTAGGTAGGAAGGAGTTAAGGTATGGGGTGTGAAGTTGCAGCCCTCCGCACATAACTGTCACTGGGCTCAGGGGCCTTTAAATCAATCTGCTGCCAGAACCCTGCCTGCCCACGACCTGTCCTGCCCTGTCTGTCCTGTCCTGCCTGACGTTTGTGTCCACAGCCTTGAGGACACCCCCCCCCCCTCACACACACACACACACACACACACACACACACACACACACACACACACACACACACACACACACACACAGCCTGACAGGCTGGTCTGGGCCTGCACTGCAGTCAAGGCAAACCCCCTTCTCCTCCTCCTGCTTTCTGCTGTACGTACCTGCCACATCTGGGTGCTTCACACCTTTCACTGCAGCTTTTCATTTAACACACACAATAGATCTAAAACAGTAAAAAGAAAAGAAGTTAAAACAGGAGAGAGAGAGAGAGAGAGAGAGAGAGGAGAGGAGAGGAGAGAGAGAGAGAGAGAGAGAGAGAGAGGAGAGGCAGAGACAGAGAAGAGACAGAGACAGAGACAGAGACAGAGAGTTGCTGACGTTCTGATGGCCATGGCGCCATATAATGTCGCTTAGATGAGATAATACAACAAAAAAAACAATCAACAAACTGCGGGATATGTTTGGAGTAGGGGTGGCCTGTGGAGGATGTCAAATGAAATAATTTTCGCTGGCTGATCTCGCAAGATTTCTTTCCTCTTCTCTCAGAAAGTATCACTTTTAAAACTAACACATTGAGAGAGGGTTATTGCGGCAAACTAGTGACAATTGACTTTCATGTGGCTACCATGGCATGGCTGAACATGGACAACGCTTTCCTCACAAGCTCTAGGCTAACCAGCATGCAGGGATTAACACAACACTACTGTATTAATGGTCGTCATGCAATCTGAAGGGACAGTCAACTCTGCTGGTGCTCTGTCACACTGTCTGATGCAGATTTTGAATTAGTTTTTAAATTAAGTTTTTTGTTCAACTTAATTTGTTTTCAATCTGATGCGTTACTTCACCGTTCGGATGCAGTGCTGAGCAGTATTTTTGTTGTTGTTGCTGGACATTGTATGGAATTATTACATGTCACAATTTCACATTGTATGGATTATTAATGTCTCATCGTCGCAGGAAGCCGCTTGGACATCTACCTGTCACACCAACTGAGTCTCCCGGCAGAGAGACGGACACACGGACAAAGACACGGGGAGGTCTGGAAGAGAGTAAGTGAAGAAGGGGCTTTAGGGGCCACAGGAGGAGGAGGAGGGGGCAGCCACCCTGACCTGCCGTGACACGACAGCACGAAGAAAGACGGCCCCATAAATCCCCGGCCTTGTCGCAGTGCCCGGGTTCAAATCACACCGGTTTCAACGTTTTCCTCGGGTGATAAATTCTTGCTCGGGTGTCCCGGTAGAAACGTTGTCCCGCCTTTGTGGCTCATCAAAGTCTTCAAAGGAAGGTCGAGAGACCACCCTTGTTCACCTTTGCCCTGCACGTGGAATACAGAACAGGCTGCTGTCCTCCACACACTGCTCCACAAGCTTTAGCCTAAAACTCTGGATGCCTTGAATTTCTCACGCATTATCATGGCATTCCAAGTCCTCTACTCTTCAGCACCTTACAACCGTTTTTCCCACAAGTCAGCTACTCAGTCTACTGTGGCCCAAAGCCTCTAGAAGAAATCTCAGATATTTTCCATTTGATGCATCCGTTTTTCGGATAGTTTACAAAGCAAGGATATAGACAGTGGTTGAGGTTGTCACGAGGCCATTAGATTAACAAACGAGAGGGAGGGAGGGAGGGAGGGGGAGGGAGAGAGAGAGAGAGAGAGAGAGAGAGAGAGAGAGAGAGAGAGAGAGGAGAGAGAGAGAGAGAGAGAGAGAGATTTAATTATATACTATCTGTCTATATGTCTATCTATCTCTCCATCCATCCATATATCTATTTATCTATCTATCAAGTTACCATAGAAGTTTGTATGCATTCTCAAAGTTCAACTCTTACCTACCTGTGGCTTTAGAAAAGGTGAAGTTCACTACAGACACACTTCAAATACTTTTAGTCTATCTGGTTTTACATGAAACAAACTACACATACTATGTGATGCGCTATTTCCTTATAATTTGTAATTGAAGATATTTATTACGCAAAATGCACTTTCGTCATTTTGCTGCTGCACTTGCCATGTTTCATTTATTTGCAAGTGGTGCGCTTACTTCTACGACTATACTTAGCTTAACTTAGCCAGGAAACACAAGCAGAAAGTGCCACTATATAAGGAAGAAAAGAGACAATGACAGACAGTTCTACACTGACAAGTCACAGCCCCCACATTGCTCAGTGGGACTAGTTGAGCTGAGGACTGGAAATCCTCGTGGCTCAAAAAGCACCCCTGGCCTCCCCTCCCCCCGCTGAAGAAATGGGATCTTTGCCCCTGTCTTGTCTCTTTGTGAGGCCGTCAGATACCATCACCGTCTCGCGGCGACGAGGAGAACCGAAATCAGAAGACATACCTAGCACCTACAACAGCCCGCTATGGGAGAAGGAGGTCAGATAGCACTGCAAAACGCACCATAACTTTTTATGGCCAGAAGATTAGTTGCTGCTGAAAGAGATGGGCACAGAGGCTTTGCCCGTGTTCACGCTTGGTTTAGTGACTGGAGTGAGCACTCTCTGTACAACTGGGCCCACTTCTCCACTCCCTGCCGAACTGTTGGCAGAGAGGTAGGTACACCACAGCACACAACAGGGTTTTTAAAACCTCCACTGCTGATCAGGAGCAATTCCTTGCCTGCTGATATATCTAGTCCATTAACCTGTGAGCGGGTGTGGCTGTTTAGTCATGATGTAAATACCCACGCCACATTATACACCCAATAACAGTTATCATGAACCACGGAGAAGATACAGGGACCTACAGGGTGAGGACGCACCAAGTCATATCTTCAATATAAAAAAAAAAATAAAAAAAAATACTGCCCAGCCCTCACAAAAAGCAAGCCGTTCATCCGATATGTTTTAAGCTGAGCAATAAGAAAGAGACCTGGTAATACGAGGTCGGCCAATAAACCTCAGAATGTGGTCTATGGTCTGTCACCCACACCTTTCAGCCCCTGCCTCGCTAACTCACTCACTGGCAATATTTTAAAGGGTGCCTTTACTGGGGGTTTGAGTGGAAACCTGACTTCAATGGGGCTATTTTACTCACATAGATAACATCAGTAGTATTTCTTTCTCCTATGACGCGACAGTCAAGCTTTTGGCGGACTGACAGGTGAACCATTAAACCTCCTCTGCAAGACAATGGGGAGAGAGAGGACTCCACACGTCTCTATTCCTCCAGCTGATGCTGCTGCTGCCTTGCCGCCAGTGATACAGAGCAACAGTGAACTTTGTTCCTTCCAATGGGCACTGCAACACCAGTTTTGTATCAAATACTCCGGGATTGTGCTCTGTTCTAGATATAAACACAGCAGTGATGATCTTCGGCCTAAAAATAAGATATTAAAAAAGCCTCTTGTGCCATCTCTTCATGCTGACATCTCCCCAAATTGGTCCATAGACACTAGCCCACATTCTCTATTCTTGCTTACTCATTATCAAAAACTGTCAATAGTGTTAATCTCAGGAGATTTCAAACTTACACATTTAATGACTCGTACATTAACACGGCCAGTTTCAGTTTGTTTATATTGTTTTCACTCTTACTTTAAAAACACCGATTTAAAAAGCATCACAATTAAATAAAAAATGCCAGCTTAATCCGTTCCTCGACTGAATACTTCCCTTAAAGTAGAATGTGATGGGAAATCAGCCCTGCTGTGTGGATCCTTAATCTCCACTTTCGGGGAGGAAAGGGCACCCGATAAAAGCCACACATACCCAGTAAGAACCACTTGTTATATTACATATAAGTAGTCCAGTAAGCGCGAATACCCGACATTTACAGGGGAAGGGGAGGTGGAACATTTCAACAAATTGATGCTCATAAACCTGCAAAAAATGTCTTGCTTCATTTGTTTGTTTGTTTCATTTCTTTTGTATTCTTTTGTGCTTTTTATCGTTGTTTTTGCTTAGTTTTGTTTGTTTTCTTCTACCAAATTACAACTTTGTAGTTTGCGCTCATACTCACGCATAAGGTCTACAAAGAGCCATAGAGAAAAGGACACTGCAGCTCGCTCCAGGGCTGAACAATTTGAACAAACAAGCAAACTTCAACATAGGAGGCATGGCCCGTCACTTGCTATCTCCCTCACCTCCCTCCCACTCTAACGTTAGCCCAGCGCATAGGTGCAGTATCCCTCCCTCCCTCCCTGTCCCTCATTAGAGTAGACAGTACTAGGCCTACACTCAGGTGAATCTGCAGCCCCGCTATCACCCAGGGCAGCAGTGGACCGACAAGGGACACCCACCCCCGCCAAGGAAGGCGAGGCCTTATCGTCAGGCTGATCTACGAGGCCATCAATGTCCAGGGTTATCCACCGCGCCCATTAACACCCCCGCCCCACACAGGGCCCGGCCAGCCAGCGATTAGCGTGAGGGCAGAGAAGGGAAAGGGGCCGGCAGTGGGGGGCCGTGATGGAGCACTGGCCCCCACCACAATTCACCAGCTAGCCCCGTCCTCATGACCACTGCCAGTCCAGTCAGGCTGCCCGGGGCTGTGGCTGACCATCAGCCATTCATTCCCCACTGCGCTTAGTGTTCACACACCGCCAGTTCTAATGATCCAGCCTTCCTCTGAGTGACGGATTGACTGCCTACTCTGATAAGTCAGACGATTTCCATGAACTTTTCCCAGAATCATCATTAATACTAAGGCTCACTAACTGCTTTTCTGGTAGGTAACCCAGCCAGCCCTTGCCTAATGATTGTCCCAGCTGGTAAGTCACACGGTTTATGCTGACTCCTCTGCATCAAGTCTTCACGAAGGCAATCATTGTCCACTGACTGCATCAAGCTGACAATAATCCCACAAAATGTACTTCTCCAATTTTCAGGTCTATAGTTCACAAACTACTTAATTCATTACCCAAACAGTCCAAACCCACTGTTATTATTCCATACAGAGAAAAAAAAATCGTTTGTTTTCTTTTCGCCTTGATTAGTCAGAGTTCACCCAAAAAACACCAAACAACTAAACAAACCACACACACTTTAATAATTCACTGAAAAAATGTGGAGGCTGCGGTCATGAAAACCATTATTCAAAGTGTGTGTGTGCGTGCGTGGGTGCGTATGCGCGCGCGCGCGCTGTGTGTGCGTGGCGTGCCTGTCTGTGTCTCTGTGTGTGTTAAGCGACTATGCATGTTTACATTAAACGAATAAACGTGATGCAAAGAGGCACTTTCTCCCAACAACGGCAACATCAGGAACAGACCCTGAACTGCAGCGATGGAATGAAGAGGAAAAGCCAGGCAGGGGCCAGGGAGGCTGGCTAGAGGCTGGCTAGAGGCTGGCTGGGCAGGCAGCACGCAGGCAGTGCTGGCTGACGGGAGGAAAAACCAGTCTGCCTGCACTCAGTAGTACAGCCCATCTCTTCCAATGAGGCAAGTGCTTGCACAAATAGCACGTTTCAAGTGGGGCCCCCAAACAGACACAAGGAGCCACTTACCCGCAGCCCTTCTCTTTCCTGACAGCCTGCAGCCCTTGATGAATTGGACTGTACCGCCCTGAAGCACTACACTGGAGGTTCAAGACCATTCCTCACCAGTAAATGTCGAGAAATTGAGCTTTTAAGGGGCCAGATATATCCGCTCGTAATTTCAGACGACGGCCCCCCGAGACATGAAAATAAAATTGAGTCAAGCTGGCTGCACTGTAAAACACACCTTTTACGATCGCTTTTGGGACCGGCGGCCCGATTGAGAGGGGAGGCGGAAAGCGTTCGCTGCAATTTTCTTGGGCTGGTAGGCATCTGGCTGACTGTGCGTACGTCACCACATGCTGCTTAAGCCTTCATCATCATTACCATCGTCATCGGCACCATCTCTCTCTCTCTCTCTCTCTCTCTCTCTCTCTCTCTCTCTCTCTCTCTCTCTCTCTCTCCCCTCTCTGCTCTTTCCCTCTCCCCCCTTCCCTCCTGTATGTACGTTTTTTTCAGAACCTAAGTCACTTTTGTAAAAGACTTTTTCTGAGACCAAGGTCCGTCAGTATATTGCACGTAAAACCAGATGTGATTTTTCTGAAGATTTTTTTTAAAGTTTCTCTTGTTAACCGAGGTTATTACATACAATATCATGTGCTTCAGAGCACGACTGTGTAGGGAACTTGGGTTTCTGAACCCATTTGAAAGGCTAGCAATCACATCTCCAGTTACGGAGTATCTGTAATAGTTCCACCATTGAGCAATGAACCCATATTCAAGCACAGCCAGTCCTTTTCACTGCTTACGTTGTTATTCTAGCTCTGGGACGCAGAGCTAGATTTTCACCATTCATTCATTCCCTTCGTGAAAAAGGCCTACACAATTTGCTATCCGCAAAAACATCAAAATGGATGTCGAGTTAAATCTTATTTTTTATGAGAAAAAAAAATTGATTATACATTTTTTTTAAGGCTGGCTTTTTAGAACAAGACCCGACATCCACATGCTGCACTCAGATGGGCACCACCTGGTAAAAGGAAGAGGGGCAGGCCGTTAGGTACATGGAGGAGAACTAGCTCAGAAGAAGAAATGAAAATAATGGACAAAACATGGAATGAAATCAGCTGGCTTGCCCAAGACAGAGATGGCTGGAGGAGACTTGTTGGCGCCTTTTGCTCCACCCGGAGCGAGGAGGATTAAGTAAGTAAGTTTTTACGAGCCTACCACTTCTATGTTGGTATCAATTCCAGTGTGACTGTGTCAAAAGAGATTTGTTTTGTCAACAGAGATGCTGTTGGCAGTGGTATTCTTTCCTCTACCATCTCTGTGGATGGCACAAAACCTAAAACTGAACATTTGGTCTGGAATTAACAAAAGATAAGCATCAGCTCTTTCCTTGATATATCCATAACATTTAAGTGGTTAAAATATACATCATTGCATTTTTATGTAAAAGAAATGGTGGTATTTTAAAATTGTGTCTACATGCCTGCCAGTGATCGGAGAAAGTAAATGAGTGTGTTAATTTTTGTAATACCCTTCACAATTGTTGAATACGTTAAAAATGCTCCAGAAGGAGTGTCTTAATTTCTGTAATACCCTTCACAAATGTGACTATGTTAAAAATGCTCCAGGCCAGAGGTGAAGCAGAAAACGTCTTGGAACTTAACTGCCTGCCAGCCATGTAGTTTAGCCTCTCTCCCTTCTCTTCTTCTACGGAATTTCTTTCTTTTTCTTTCTGGTTTTTTTTTAAAAACCCACTTTTGCCTATTTATGGAAGGGCTTGTTTTTTGTTTTGTTTGTTTAAAATCCAAGGCAATGTGATACAGCGAATTGCCTGTTTGTGTCTTATGTGTGTGGTCTTCATGCTTAAAGAGGTAAATTGTGAAGTAGTTCTGTTGAATTATGGATGGGATCAGTGTTTAATGTAACATACTTCAAGAGGTAAATTGTGAAGTAGTTCTGTTGAATGATGGATGGAATCAGCGTTTAATGTAACATACTTCAAGAGGTAAATTGTGAAGTAGTTTTGTTGAATTATGGATGGAATTAGCGTTAAATGTAACATGCTTAAAGAGGTAAATTGTGAAGTAGTTTTGTTGAATTATGGATGGAATTAGCGTTAAAAAGCCGTTTAATGTAACATACTTAAAGAGGTAAATTGTGAAGTAGCTCTGTTGAATGAT
>CM060326.1:59623112-59625612 GCA_030674155.1 Stramonita haemastoma | reverse complement strand
CTGTCGATGGTTTAAATTGTTAATATCCAGTTTTTCCTTTCTTGACTTTACATGGAACATTTACTTATTTTCACACAACCAGAACATAGAACACATACACACTTCCACCACCCAATGACACAGAACCATCTCGCTGTTTTTGTTGGGGTTTTTTTTGTTTGTTTTTTGGTTGTTTTATTTATTTTATTGCAAGAACGCAAATGCATTTGGGCACGCCCGTGCGCAAGCGCGATTTTCTAAATCCATCCATCCCAATTCACTATTCTGCCAACTGTCCATGGAAAGTTTGTTGTTTCCTTTATTGCACAACGTTGCATGCAAGCCTCAGACAAAAACACAACTTGCGTTGGGCAAGCCGGTGATCGTCAAATGGCGGTGATTGAAAAGGAAAGAAGACCAGAAAACGCAACAGGCCTCTCTCTCTCTGTGCTGAGGTCAACCAGCCGACACGCCACAGTGAATAGAATGCCTGCCTGTGTCCACAACGACCTGCCAGCCAGCCCCTCACGGAACCACCACCGGAGCGAGTCCTACAGACTTGTAGACAGACTACACACACTCGGCGCGTGCAACCTTTTTAAAAAAAAAATCCCTCCCTCGCCACATTTTTGAGGGCCATTTGTTTTCGCTCTTTTCAAGTTCTAGCCCCACACGCAAAGGTTGTCTGTGCTGTGGCCCATCGATTCGCCCCTGAAGAATGAGGGCCTACACAAAATGACCCCCCGAACACACGGGCTAATAAACGTGTAACAAAAGAAACACAGCCCCCAAGGCCCGTAATCACCGTGAAAGATCAGCCACCCACCCACCTCCCTTGGTCCCCTACTCTTGTTGCGCGGTGGCGGTAAACGAGGGGGGCGGGGCTTGGCGGGCCACTTGCCAGTCACCACACTCCGCGCACTTTTCCCACGCCACGCCGCACGCCGCGCCCTCCTCCGCCTGCCGGCAGCCTGTCATTGGCTGGCAGGGCACGGGCACTGGCCTCTGACCCCGCCCCCGCTCCTGTGATTGACAAGCAAGGCCTGGGCAGGCCGACTCCCAGACAGGAGAAGTGCGCATCGCCCTGTCGGTAGGAGGAGTGAAGCTCGGGGCCGGAGAGTGCCAGAAGCGTCCACTGTTTACCTCTGCTAACGGCCAACTTGTGGACAATGACATGAGAGAGAGGGAGCATCACCCCCTCCTCCTCCTTCCTCCCTCTTCACCCACTCACTCACTACTCCCCGGCAGCTGAAGGCGAAAGCAGCAGGCGGGTCCACCCACAGTGCATCTACGGACGTGCAGTGCGTTTGGGATCAACACCCAGGGCCGTCAGGGAAAGAAAGGGCGCGGTGCCAAAGTGTTGGGATACAACACACACCACACACACTTCACTGACACATCAACGGTCACTGCACGACAGTCGGATTGCCTCGTGGTGTGTGTGACACGGACTTTCACCAGTGCTGGACCGTTTCCTCAACACATCGTGTACAACTCGGTTCTCGGAGACCCGAACACGAAGGGCCAGGAAAGTAAGTGTGTTGCGCCCTGCCAACTCTCTCCACGGTGTTTCTACCTCAGCAAGCCCCGGTGGGACTGACAGGCACTGAGATCGGAACCAGCACGTCTACAACGGTGTAACCCAACACTGTGTGTAGTCTGCCTTCTGGGGGAATCTTTACATCATTTGTCATCAAGTTCCGTGTAACTTTATATATATCGCAACGGATTCATTGCAACGGAGGAGAGTATTACGGCCTTGTATCCGGTATCTTAAAGTCAACAGGGAAAAAAGCAGTTAAAGATAAATACGCCGTTTGCTTGGAAGTGTGTGTGTTTGTTTATCTCTCAGCCGTGTTGTTTTAATCAAGTGTTGGGGAGAAGAAAAAAAAAATCCCGTGAAAAGCGAAAGTAAAAGCGTCAAAAGCAGCAGCAGGAGTGTTGTGAAAGCGGCAGTGTCTGGCTGGGTCTGGGTCGTCTGTCTGTCAGCCGTGTCTGTACAGTCTGACCTTCTGTCTGTCACCCCACACACTCAGGGGGCAGGGGTACGACAGCTGCACACACACACACACACACACACACACACACACACACACACACACAAGCAGCCCCCGCCCGCCACTGCTTCATTATGCAGTCTTCAAATTAAGCAGGATTTACTCGCCGTCTTTTCAACTTGTGGACCGCATCATAAACCCCTCGGGGCCAGATTAAACCAGCCGTGGGGGGAAAATCAACACGGATCTACCAGCTCATCCATTACACTGTCTTCCTCAACAGGATTTATGAGCGGCGTGGTTTAAGGCAAAACAAAAAAAAATCTGATCCAGTTTGAAACATACGTCATTTTAAGTGTTTCAGGTACAAGCTCTTAAATTCACTGCATAAATTACCACACCTTTACTGTAGTTTTTCTTCTTCTTTAAAAAAAAAAAGTTAACCCCCAGCATTCCAGGTTGGAAGAAAAGCGAGCAGAGCGGCAGGTGATCTCCATTCTCATCACTCCTCCTCCCATCACTAC
>CM060326.1:59608112-59615612 GCA_030674155.1 Stramonita haemastoma | reverse complement strand
CGGCACGTGGTGCAGATCACCCCGGCTTTCCGCTGTGCCGGCATCTGGTGCCGCTCCGCCGCCCACTGGCCCACCCCCCACACCTCCTGGCCCAGCCCCAACCTGGTGGCCGAGGTCAAGACTGAGGGGTTCGACCTCCTGTCCAAGGAGAGCATCTACATGAAGGTACGGGACCGGTCCCTTAGGTAGCTGTTGTTCTGTTGGTAGGGGTCGGTACAGTTTGCCCTCTTTGACTTTGGCCAGGAGTGATCTAGAGCTCACATTTCAAACTTGTATTTTCACTATTTTTTTAAGTGTTTCATATTCCAGAACTGACAACTTGAAAGACGTATACTTTATAAATCGAAGCTGATTTAACTTTATCAATCGTATAACTTTGTTCAACTTATATAGGGGCAATGCTAAAAGAAAAGACAAAATATCACATGAGAGGTTCACTTATTCACTAAAGATTTGGTTTCATCTTGTCTTTTGAATATTTCCCTTTTGCAACGCACACTACGCTGTACATCACAGCTCATGACTAGAATGACCAGCAAGACAAAGAACTCAGAAAGGAAGACTGTTTATTTATCTGTTCATTTTTTCATCGAAGATAACAGAATAAGCATTTGTGTGCTTTTTTTTTACATCCTGTCCCCGAGTATATGCAGTTTGTAAATGTCTGACAGGACAAGCAGTCGGCGGCGGAGGGGGACGCGTGGGTGATGTCTTTCCGTTACGCGGAGGACCGTCTGCTGTACGGGGGCTGCCGGCGCAAGTGTCTGTCCATCCTGAAGACGCTGAGGGACCGCCACCTGGACATCCCCGGCCAGCCCATCAACAGCTACCACCTCAAGACGCTGCTGCTCTACGAGTGTGAAAAACACCCCAGAGAGGTCAGTACCCACCCAGCCTGCCAGCCCGCTTACTGTTGTTACAATGACCAATACACTGGACTGTGGGGAACTGTGAGGGAGAGAGAGAGAGAGAGAGAGAGAGAGAGAGAG
This sequence comes from Stramonita haemastoma, assembly GCA_030674155.1. Taxonomy (NCBI): domain Eukaryota; kingdom Metazoa; phylum Mollusca; class Gastropoda; order Neogastropoda; family Muricidae; genus Stramonita; species Stramonita haemastoma. Next base: position 59,614,623 of record CM060326.1, on the reverse strand, counting down.
AGAGAGAGAGAGAGAGGAGAGAGAGAGAGAGAGAGAGAGAGAGAAGGGGGGGGGGGGGTGGTAGGAACAGCTTTGAATACAATTTACGTTATCCAATTTAGATATCGACACTTTAAATGTTTCACTTTTCGGGATTTAGATCTAGTATCAATTATGAATTAATATGTATATTTAAAAAACCCACAAAAAAACAACTTCCAACAACAAAAAATGACTACCGCATTTCAACCCACGTTCCCCATACATTCGCACACACAGTGCAATCAATAAAAAGACGATGCGGGGACGGTGTGTGCAGATGGAGTGGGACGACACGTGCATCGGGGACCGCATCAACGGCATCCTGCTGCAGCTCATCTCCTGCCTGCAGAACCGCCGCTGCCCCGAGTACTTCCTGCCCAGCGTGGACCTCTTCAAGGGCAAGTCCACCGCCGCCATGGACTCCGTCGCCAAGCAGGTGTGGCGCATCGTGCGCGAGCTGCTCACCAACCCCCACAGCCTGGAGGTTCTGTGAGAGAGTCAGTCAGCCACCTCCAACCCACCCTGCATGCCAGCTCCCAGCTGATGTACTTCTCGGTCTGCGCCATCTCTGGGCTGATTGAAGCTTCTTTCAGCTTGCCCAAAGATGGGGGGAGGCTCGTTTCTGCTGTGGAGTGGAGTAGTGCCCGGGTCCTGGGTTTCACAACCATGGCAGGGGCTGCAGTGGTGAGGGGAGTGGGTTTGGGGTGATGGTGGTGAAGGCGAGTTCCCAGTTCCAGTCACATTCCTGGAGTAGTCCATCCTCAAGGACAAGCGAGCAGGGCCTGGCTCTTACTTACTGCCCGACAGTCCACCTTCAGCTGTGGAGGGCACTTTTCTTTGATCGTTAGTTCAACGTTCTGCTGCCGCCGTCTTTTGCTTCCTCCCTATTACCTGTTGTACATGCTTTTGTTGTGAAGTGATGGACATCATCATTATTCCGATGAAACGAAAATATCCACACTGGATGAAAAGATTCATGTATTGGGGAAAATATACATTTTGCTTCTGAATTGTTTTTTTTTCTCCAATGGACACCAAACTCCTCTCCACCTACTACCTACTACCCCTGCCCTCTTCAAGAACTTCACGTTTTACAGGAGTCATGTGTTAAAACAAGCGTTTTCTTAGCGTAACATTGATTCTGTTGTAGTGGGTTTTTTTGTAAACAAGTAACTCATGTTTTTGTTTGACTTGATTGTTTTCCATACAGTTGTTGTATTCCTCGCTTGAGGGTTGTTGAGTCATTAACCACTGGAGGAGAAAAAAAAACAACCAACCAGCTACACTGCTTCCTATACCGGATAGATGACAGAAACTGGTTCTGACCCAAATCCACTTCAAGTGTGAAGACTTAGGAGGTGATGGCGGTGTGTGAGGCCACTTTGCACCATTGGAGGGTGCCAGGCCAGGGACTTACTTAGTCCAGAGCTGTGGTAGGCTAGGCTGCACACACATAGTCCAGAGCTGTGGTAGGCTGCACACATAGTCCAGAGCTGTGGTAGGCTGCACACAATAGTCCAGAGCTGTGGTAGGCTAGGCTGCACACACTCACGGCTTTCCCTGGATGATGTGTCAGGAGAAAGTTCTGCCAAGGGCGGGCGCTGATCCAGCACCAGTGGACGGAACACACACACAGTGAGTGAGCCAGTGAGGACTGTGCTAGGTATGGACTGGTTACTTTGATGTTATGTTTTTTCCTTCCTTCTTCTAGCTGGCTCTCATTTTGTAGGTCTTTAGTATCAATATCTCTTTATATTCCTCCCCCCCCCCCCCCCGTTCTTTCACTCAGTTTTTTGGTGGTCTTTTTCCCCTTTTCTTCTATTTTTGTGCTTTGTTGGCCAAAGTTTAATCTTCAGACCAGCTTTCTAAAAAAAATATTTGGATGCATTTGCTTGTTGGGTAGTGTATTTTTTTCAGAATCTGCCACGGGCTAGTCAATTAACTTGTGCCGTATAATGTGTTTTGAGTGAGTGAGTGAGTAGATGAGTGAGTGAGAGAGAGAGAGGAGAGAGAGAGAGAGAGAGAGAGAGAGAGAGAGAGAGAAGAGAGAGAGAGAGAGAGAGAGAGAGAGATGGCTGATGTATTACCATATCTGAAGACCAAAGATTTTCATGTACATTTTCTTGTACACCTGTATAAATATATGTTTGTTACGAATAAATGCCATGTATCACTATGAGAAGGACTCCACGAATTCCCAATGCCTGTGACATAACCGGGGTGAGAGAGTACTGGTGCGAGAGATGCAATATGTTACAGAGCAGGAACCCTGCTAGTAATCTACCCGTGCACTCAACCACACTGTGCCTGCGTCACGCAGGAGCGTTTTTCACCAAAAGCTTTTTCTTCTTTTCTCAATCAAACGTTTTCTTCACAAGCACACTTCAAAGCAAATCAAGTCCAAAATAACAATTATCACATACTGTGCATCCGCTTAAGTAAAATAATTCATCAAAATACATTTTCAAAGTATCTTCATTCACAGAACATTTTCAAAAACAGTGTGATTTTTCAGTCTTTTTTCAAAGCACATTTTCAAAAACAGTAGTTTCATTCTCAGCACAGTTTCAAAACCACTATTTTTCTTTGCAGCACACATTCAAAAACCATGTTTTTCTTCAGAGAACCTATTCAAAAACAGACATTTTATTCAAAGCGCATTTCCATAAACAGTACTTTCTTCAGAGCACGTTTCCCCATAATTGTTTTTTCTAATAACTATTTTAAAAACAGTTGGCCCAAAACACATTTCCAAAAAGTTATCCAAATATTTTCATAAACAGCATTTTCTACTGAGCATATTTTCAAAGATATAATGTATTGCTCCAAATAACATTTTCATAAAGTGTCACCCAAAATTAATTTTTTAAGTGTTTCTCCCCCCTCCTCAAAAGCAAAATTTCAAACCCAGGGATTTCCCTCCCCAAACAAATATTCAAAATCATAAAACCTGCCTATTTCAACAATTCAAAAGCACCTTTTAACCCAAAAGAAACAGATATGCGTTTTAGAATCCCACTGAACACAGAAACGCTTTCAGAGAGCTTGTTTCTAATCAAAATCATGTGGCTACTCTTAACCGGGCAAGACGATTTGCACCTTAATGCAATATTACTTTGATTAATTAATCAATTAAAAAATCTGTCACCACACGTAACACCAAACAGAACAGTATTTTGGGGTAGGGAAATGGCCAGGTAAAGGCAGGGATAAGATAACAATCTGATTCTGCAGAGAGCCATAAAATGTCAAAGTAAACATACTTTAATGGCACTGAAAGCTTCCAGTTATTTGTCAAACTCAACTTGTGATTGAAAACACAAAGCTATCTGGCAAAAAAATGTATATCTAAAATTTTATCTTTCAACTGCAACATACTGCTCATAAAAAATATCCATGATCAGAATGCAAAATTTCAGCTATTTTTTTTAAAAATTGTTACTGCTCATAAAATTTATTATCTACACATATTACCTAACAAATTATGATTTTTATTTCACAGTTCCAATATTCCTTTTAAAAATCTGACGCATTAAGGAATAAATCTTCAACATTCTTAAAAGAAAGAGAAAGAGAAAAGGACAAGTTACATAACAGTCTCAAACTAGGCTTCCATTTTTGTGAAATAATACAAGCCTCGTATCAAGGCTGCATCAACACTTGTTTTGGGGCTGGGTTTTTGCTGTTTGTTTATCTTAAGCAGGGTACTAGATGGTAGACGCTTAATCCTGAATGGCAACATACCATGCTACTTAGATCTATGTAAATAAAACTTTTCTTCTTTTTATTCTTGTTTCCGATTTACAAAATTATATTTTAAAAAATCATGTGTGCTTCATGCTTGATAGCATTTGATCATTGGTATTCATATCATTTCAATGACTGCTTCTAAGGTGGGATTTTTGGTTGGGGCTTCTTCTTTTTTCTTTTTGTTTGGTTTTCTTTTCTTCTTCTTCTTTTTTTTTAAAGAGTTTTTCCCCCTTCTTTCTTCATTTGGTAAGTTTGCTAATGCTGTTTTCTGAATCCCAAGCCCTGCACAGACAAACATCACAATGCTAATACTTATTAATTAATTTGCAATCTATGGTTGCTGTTTCCTCAATCCCAACTCCCATATAGACATGAATTCTTTTTTGTCATTTTACTGTTCACATACACAAGTCATTATTAAGCATGCCGATTTAAATCAACATAAACACCCCCCTCTCTCTATACTACCCCCTTCTACTGTCTGTCTTTTGTATACATGTATTCATCCCTGGCCTCTTTCTTTCTCACGAACATTGACTAGTTAGCCTGGTGCTGAAGGAGGCAAGGTAGGAGGCAGCATAGCAGGGCGATGTTCTCACTCACTCACTCCTCACACCTGTAGGCCTACAACCTACAACCTCCCTATCCTTGCCTATCCTTGTACCTTTACCAGGCTGTCTGAGCGTCAAAACAAGAGTCACTGTCCGTCTGTAGCCTACACCTAACCTTGAATACATACATGTGTGTGTGTGTGTGCTCATGTTCTGTCTGCCTGCCTGCCTCCCCACTGCTTGTATTTGCTTGAGCCTACATTGTCATTAACAACACCATATTTCTCTTCTCTCTCTCTCTCTCTCTCTCTCTCTCTCTCTCTCTCTCTCTCCCCTTCTCTTCTCTCCTCTCTCTCCCACCATCACACACACAACACACACACACACACACACACACACACACACACACACACACACACACACACACACAAACAAACACACTTTCGCTTCACTATAATAAAAAAAAAAAAGCAAAATCTAATGTTTAAGACACAAGTGGCCGACAAATAATTGTACACACTAACTCTTACAGGGTACATGATTCGAAAAAAATCGCTATTTCTGAAAAATGTTTTGATTTCATTTCATTTCTTTGCTTTGGGTGTGGAGAGGGAGGGGGTACTATATTTATTCCTATGTTTATTTACCTTGCTTTGTTTTGTTTTGCTTGGGAACCGTTGGTTTCCAATCCCTGTCCCCTAAATTTGTCCCTTACCCCAGCCCACAAAACGATTTTACATCATATTTCATTTTTTTTATAATCAATATCGCTCAATTCGATTCCAGTTGACTGTACAGCTTTAGTATATATTTTTAAAAAATGGTGGCGCCGTTTTTCTTTCATGGTTGTTTGTTAAAAATAATAAACAAATAAAGTGGCCATGCTTGCTGTGTATTCTGCTGGTTGTATTATTGTTTGTTATACATACAGTAAATAAAGCTGGGTACCTGGTTGTTACACTTATTAATTTATGTGGGAGTGTACTTGTTACACAGGCTGTAGACCCTGAGGCGGGCTGTGTGAGAGTGTGTATATGTAATGACTTGCCTACAGATAGATATGTTATTGTTGTTGTTGTTATGTGGTGGCACTGAACGTCACGTTTATTTACTGCCTTCGTGTCGTGTCGTGTCGTGTCGTGTCGTATCGCTGGTTTGTGACCCCAGTCGTCGGCACGGTATATTTCATAGCATTAAACTGTTGGTGTTTTTTTTTCAATGTCATCCAAAGCGGATTTTGCGTTGTTTGTAAGCACGCACGTCAGTGTGTTGAAGAATGAATCTTGTGTCAATGCTCTCCCCCTCTCCTTGTCTCTCTGTCTCGTGTGTGTGTGTGTTGTGTGTGTGTGTGTGTGTGTGTGTGTGTGTGTGGTGTGTGTGTGTGTGTGGTGGTGCGTGCGTGCGTGCGTGCGTGCGTGCGTGCGTGCGTGGTGTGTGTTGACTGTGTGTGTGTGTGCATGTGTGTGTATGTGCAATAACGACGTAGTTATTTTTAAGATTGTTTCTGTATATAAGTACTCATATTCACTGTCGCTCATCAAAAACATACTTGACTCTCTCTCTTTCACTCTCTCTCTCTCACACACACACGCGCGCGCGCGCGCGCGCGCGCACAGGAGTTAACACTTTGTGGGGGTACCACCACAATGTTGACATAACTGACGAAGAGGTGATGATAATTATGCACCAAAAGTGTATCAGGTGTTCGGGCATCCTGTCATACAATTCCTGCCTTGTGTTTTTTCCCCTCATTACCAAAACTACACCACAATATTGATCAGGATAATAACCTTGCTAACAATTTAGATATTCTTCGATAATAAAAAAAATCAACTGTTTAGAGAACTTAATTAAAAGAAATCAATTCTATTCATTTATCGATTTTGCATTTGGTGACGGTGATTATTATGCTTGCGCTCTCTCTCTCTCTCCTCTCTCTCTCTCTCTCTCTCTCTCTCTCTCTCTGAGGTGTGTGTGTGTGTGTGTGTGTGTGTGTGTGTGTGTGTGTGTGTGTGTGTGTGTGTGTGTGTGTGTGTGTGTGTGTGTGTGTGACAGACACAGTGTAAAGAGCAATATATATCGCCAACATTCTGTGCGTTTGATGACAAAACGTCAACATTGATTAGGAAACACTCCTTTCATGCAGCACGCAAACAGCTCATCTATTTATCAACTACCAGTCAAATAGA
>CM060326.1:59583112-59605612 GCA_030674155.1 Stramonita haemastoma | reverse complement strand
TTTTATCGGTACAATTGTATAAGAAGTTTTTATTTACATAAGTTACATAGATTTCTATCACAGATTAAAAAATACAGACTCAACAACAACAATGTTCTACCTACCAATCAAAACAGAAAGAAAAGAAAACAAAAGACAGGCGGAAAAAAGGAAAGAAAATGAAAAGCATGGGGGAAAAATGAAGGAAGGAAGGAAGAATAAAGATAAAAGGAATTTTCCTTCTTCCTTTTTCCTTATAAATTCCAACGAAAACAAACCCATAAAACACCTGTATGACACAGCGACCCCCCCCCCCCCCCCTCCCTCAGAATGACATAAGCCTAAAGAAATGGAAATGACTTCGACACACATAAAACAGCCTCGAGATAATTTTTCACTCAAACATTTTCCTATCTCCTTCTCAGCTGTATATAAGCAGATACTTCGTGGTTTTGTTGCTATTTATTTGCTGTTTTTTTGTTGTTGTTTTTTTTCGTACAGCTGTTAAGAATATTTCCGGCTTTTAACACCTCCAACAACAGTAAATCTTTATTTTCGCTAATTTGTGCAAACATACGTAACACATAGCACGGTGCCAATCTATAAAAAAAAATCGAAGCATTGCCTCGTACGAGACGTAGTCTATACATTTACACTGATAACTAATTTAATATGTGAGGTTTTCCCAACATTCTGTGGAATTGTTAGAACAACATTTTTTTTAATTAAAAAAAAGTATTCTGTGATACTTGTCAGAACAACAATTTTTTTAAAAAAAGTGGATAGAAATGTTAAAGTTTGCTTTCAAAAAGCAGTAGACTTATTTATGTATTTCTTATTTTGGCTTGGGTACTGTTAAAAACAAACATTTCACACTTCAACCTTGTTTTCTGTTGATTAACATTGCTATTTTCTCCCCCTTCTCTATCCAAACGAAAAACAAAACTTGTCAATAAATATAATTTGAAACAAACAAAATCCCTTTTCACATTTTTCGGATGTTCATAGCAACTACAGAACAATATTGAAGTTTATAAACAAAAAAAGAAGATAATAATGATGATGATGATGATGATGATGATGATGATGAGATGATGAGATGATAGATGACGACGACGATGATAGTAATAATGATAAAGAACCTAGACAACTAAAACAAGAAAAACACACGAAAGATCAAATAACAACAACAACAATAATAATAATAATAATAATAATAATAATATAAAAAAAAAAAATAAAAAAAAAATAATAATAATAATAATAATAGTGACGATGATTTCTTTTTTTAAATCACAACCTGACACGGATTTTCAAGTTGACCGAAAGATTAACGAATAATCGATTTACTTCTTTATATAGGAATCTATATTTTTGGACTTGTTTTGTTCATTTAATTTGGTTTTGTTTTCACAATCATAACGCTGTTCAATAGCTATGCCTATCTGCTTTTAACAACTATGGTCATTTTGTTTTTTCCCCCCTGTCAATGAACCACACAACTGGATTAAATCAGATGTCATTCGCTGTACACGTAGTGGAATAATGTGGGGACACCAATCACAATAGTGTGCGTAGACAAAATTTAATCTAGAAAAGTCTTTCATCAGATTATTTGTTTTCCTGCCGGAACGACAAAACGAAACTGGTAGGTGCTAAAACATCAATTAGAAGAAAAAAAAGTGAAAAAAACAAAAAACAATCACTAGACTATTCCTAAGCCTGAAATTTCCTCTATTGTGCTTCTACACTGGGAAACTGTCATTCTCCATCCAGTTTGGAGCGCACATACAGCCTTTTTAAAGAAGTGACGGCGCGAGTTTTGTCAAGTAGGTGCAAAGCGTTGATGAAGCTGTACTACACGCAGGTGGGCTAACACAGTACAGCCAATCATCACCGACATAATATTGACTATTATGTTTTCATGGGGAACAACGAGGACACACACATCTTCACATCTCTCCTCCACCAGCTGTGACTTCCTTTCAAAGTAGACTTCCATATTACGTGTGTGTGTGTGTGTGTGTGTGTGTGTGTGTGTGTGTGTGTGTGTGTGTGTGTGTGTGTGTGTGTGTGTGAGTGAGTGAGTGAGTGAGTGAGTGTGTGTGTGTGTGTGTGTGTGGTGCGTGCGTGCGTGCGTGAGGCGGTGGTGTGTGTGTGTGTGTGCGTGCGTGCATGAGCGTGTGTGTGTGTGTGTGTGTCAAAGTCAAATTTTTATTTACAGATGGTACATTGAGTAAGCAAAACACTTGCTTTTTTTCATCAAGCCATCTAGAGCTACAAAGAAAGGTATGTAAGAAAATGAAAAAGAAAAAAAATCAACAAGAATGACAACAATTATTACAGCAGTAAAGTGTGTGTGTGTGTGTGTGTGTGTGGTGTGTGTGTGTGTGTGTGTGTGTGTGTGTGTGTGTGTGTGTGTGTGTGTGTGTTTTATGATTGTGTAAATCAATGTCAGTTGACTGACAAGCAGCGACTCAAGTGTGTGTGTGTGTGTGTGTGTGTGTGTGTGTGTGTGTGTGTGTGTGTGTGTGTGTGTGTGTGTGTGTGTGTGTGTGTGTGTGTGTAACAAGAGTTCTACTGATTTTGCTTAATTAAATACATGGCTGACCACAATAACAATTTGATGGGTGGTGGTGGTTGTGTGGTGTGACGTGTGCTGTGGTGGTGGTGGTGGTGGTGGTGGTGGTGGTGGTTGGTGGTGGTGGGTGGTGGTGGTGTGTGTGTGTGTGTGTGTGTGTGTGTGTGTGTGTGTGTGTGTGTGTGTGTGCAGTAATGATCTAATGACTGCGAATAATCCACTCAGTTTCATGATACGATCCAGCGAACTGAGAAATTGCCCCAGCAAGCGCACTGTAATCTGGGCTATCTCTGGCGTCACGCCGATGTTTCTGACCAACACATCGATAGTTTTTAAACTTTACAATAACACTACTTTTAATGCTTTTCTACATGCTTTTCTCGCATAAAATTGTGTACTAGTGGTTGTATTGTGTGTGGGTTATTAATCTCAGTTCAAACGCACTAATTCTTCACACACAAAAACAACAAAACTAGTTACACAATGGGGCAAGGGTTTATTCATAACCTATTACACACGAGCTTTGATCTTATATTCAATTGGTACAGTTTTTTTGCTTCTAAAATTACAAACAATGATATAAATCGTTTGTTGTTATTTTTTATTTAAAATGAAAAAGCAAACTGAACAATGAAAGATCAGAGTAGACATTTTATTCTTTAAAAAAAAAAAAGATTCAGAGCTACAGGGACCTTTTTTTATTTTTATTTAATTACTACTACACCCTCAATATTTAAATATAATATCTCGTCTCGAAGTAAATAAGTAACGCGGAACCACTATTTTCAGCATTGCAATATACACCTGAAATGAACATGTATAATTTTTGTTAATTAATTTTTTTGTATAATTTTTTTAAAACACACAATAAACTTGCCTGAAAGAAGTAGATCTAGTAGGAGAATGAGGAGGAGGAGGAGGAGGAGAAGTAGAGGAAGAACAACAATATAAAAAAAATAAGAAGAAGAACAGCAAGAAGATAAACGGGAACAGAAGAAATTGGTGGAAGGGAAAAATCGATAGGAGAGGGCATGGCAGGACAGGGTAAAGGGGGGGGGGAGGAGAGAGAGAGAGAGAGAGAGAGAGAGAGAGAGGAGAGAGAGGAGAGAGAGAGAGAGAGAGAGAGAGACAGAGACAGAGAAGAGACAGAGACAGAGAGACAGAGAGACAGAGAGAGAGAGAGAAAACAGAGACAGAAAAGAACAGAGAGACAGAGAGACAGAGAGACAGACAGACAGACAGACAGAGACAGAGACAGATGCAGGAGGACAGGAGGTGGAGCTTCAGTGGACATGATGCTGGCACACAGCCAGGCTACAGAACAGAGGAGGAGGGGCCATAGCAACCACAGACTGACTACAGACATACAGGCTGGGGTTTGTTCTGCTGCTGCCTGCAGGTTAGGTAGGTTGTGTCAGGTCCTCCTCACTAGCCAGCCAAAATAGCCACCATCTTCATCTGTACAAATCTTAGGCAGATCGGTAATGTGCAGCTAGCTCTAAGGCAAATCAGATTGGTAGGACACCACCCCCTGCTTCCATAATCAACAGGTCGGTGCAAACACATCATTATGAAAACTACAGAATATTCTCCTGGAGCGACTTCTTACCAAAAATGAATGGATAGAATCTTCATCATAATAATGAATTCATGTATTCTTTTTTTGGTTGATATAAAATTGTCGAAGTAGAATCTTCATAAAAATGAATGCCCTCTATCTTCTTCTCTTTGGTTAGTCTATATGACATTATTGACGAGGTATAATCCTCATAATAATGAGTTCAATCTTTTCTTCCTCTGTTTGGTTTACATAAAATTAAGATAGAGCCTTCATAATTATGAATTTACTCTGTTCTTCTTTTTGGTCTGTTTGAAATTGTTGAAGTAATCACGATTCTCGATTGCTAAAATTATCATTAGGCCTAATGTGGGTGGGTATGGAAGATATAACCAAGATTTGGACAAAGTTTACGCGGATTAAAATCAAGTTGAAGTCAGGCATCAAAGTGCTCCAGCTTCCATGCCTTTCCCCCTGCATGTAAAGACGGAAATAAAATACTCCCAAAGTTTGGGGTGCTTTTGTTTGTTTGTTTTTGTTTGCTTAGCCCTCCCCCCCTTATTTTGGAAAGCGCACGCACGCACACGCACACACACACACACACAAACACACACACACAACAAACACACACATACACAGAGGCGCACGCGCGTTTTTATGGGCTTTGTTCATTACTTCACTTCCTTTGCCTTTTCTCCGCAACAAAACCTAATTTCAAAACAAAACACAAAAAACAACAAAAGGCAGCAGACGAAGACAAAGAACAACACAAATTAACCAGACACGGACATAAATTCACCAAACATTTTATTTCAACAAATAAAAACACAACAGGCACAAAACGCTGAAGGCTCTAAACCCGGCATAAAATCTTACGAGCCAAATCATCATAACTAGCCACAAAATGATGAGATCAAAGCAACTGGCCCGACAGAGAGAGAGAGAGAGAGAGAGAGAGAGAGAGAGAGAGAGAGAGAGAGAGAGAGAAGAGAGAGAGAGAAGAGAGAGACAGACAAGACAGACAGACAGACAGACAGACAGACAGACAAGACAGACAGACAGACAGACAGAACGCAGACAGACGGCACGTGTAACACGAGCTTCGTTTTACACCATTTATGTCGCGAACATCATCATGACGACAAAGAGCCAATGTTGCGACAGTCATTTGAGGAGTCTCTTTACAACCTGCTACATCTCTCTCTCTCTCTCTCTCTCTCTCTCTCTCTCTCTCTCTCTCTCTCTCTCTCTCTCTCTCTGGGATAATTAATCGGCCGACAGGCTATTCTGTCAATGGTGGTGTCCTCAGTTTCGACACATCTGACTTCCACACAAAACCGCCACCTGTGAAACTGTTTTCAGCGCTCTCTTTTGTACATCCTTCCTCCCCTTTTCCTGGATAAACTGTTAACAAAACAATAAATAGGACAGTCATTCACAACACACACACACACACACACACACACACACACACACACCACACACACACACACACCACCAAGGAAAAAAAAACTTCCTAAGAACAAAATACTTTTTGGGGAAAAAAAGCCCAATCCGAAGGATAAGAAATATTATAAATTGAGAAAAGTGAAAAGTACACTTTTACATTATTTTATTCATCTACTATTGTTTTGTTCTTTCTTTCCATTGTTGATCATTCTGTTGTCTATATTTTCTTTATTTCTAAAAAAAAAAAGTATCTATTTATATATATTTAAATCCAATCTAACACCATATATTCATTATATAACCCAAACCAACACTTTTTCCACTGCTTCACACACTGGTCACATCCCATTGAAACAAAACCAAAAAAAAGGAGAAAAAAAAAACGAAAAAAAAGGTAAACGGCAAAAAATGCTACTGCAAACTGTTGACGAAGTAATCCAACAGTTAGTGAAGCGAAGAGTGGGAGTGAACTGGCAAAGGTGGGTAGGTAGGTAGGCAGGTAGGTAGGTGGGTAATCTTGTGGCAAAGACGTGTACACGTACCAGTCCTCACACTACAACCCTGTCCAGGAGCATTACCCATTCTTACCACACTTTGGGTCACCGTTAGTTCCACTGGACCTGTCAGCAGGACACGGGGCGGGGTGTGCAATGCCTGTATTCCGGGGATAAGGCCTCAGATTTTACACCCCACATGACGGGTTTGTAATCCTCACGGCACAGTCTCAAGCCGCCGGTAGCGGGTTTGAATCTCGCCGGCGCCTGATGGATTAGCCGTGAGCAGTTTTACGATTTCTTAGGTTAAACTATGGAGACCTACAAGTGTATCACTTTTCACTTATACTGGCATGGGGGGTATCTGAGTATAGTGTATATTGTTGTTTTCTGTCAGCGCTGGGTGTCCTGCAGAAATGCCACAGTGCCTAGCATGCACACCGGGCTTCCCTAACACTCTAGTTCCAAAGAGGGTCAAGCATCCGTCTGTCTGTCAGGTCATTTCTCGGCAGACAGGGCGTAGCGAAGATGCCATGTCCCCACGCAGAGAGCAGACCTTCTTCGGGATGAAACGGAAAACTGGTGGGGAAAAGCTGAGGGAAAATGGTCAGAATGGATGGAACTCTTCCCACAGGGTCTGCTGCAGAGGTTGCAATGAAATTCTCCAACAATGCCCGCCCTGTCCAGTGCAATGGGGGGTTGAAAGAAAGACACTTTACATGACTATCAATCCTGATCACTTATGTAAGAGCAGATTTCAGGGCGTTTGATTTATATTGTATATTATAATATGGACTTTTTTTTAACCAACAAGGGTTTTTCCACCTTTTCCTGAGCTACATGTGTACTCCAAGTGAAAGCCCCCCCCCCCTCCCCCTGTATTGCTGCTTTACCATTTAGAATAATAATGTTGTCCACAATGAACAGAAAGCAATTTGTCACACGTGTCCTGGCGAATGGCTTTACAAATAAAAAGAAAAAAAAGAAGTAAATCAACAAAATTGTTATCAATATCACCACTGTTCTTTTGTATTAAGGAACTTTCTATTACATAATTCATGTCACCATCACCATCATCATCATCATCATGCCCTGTATTTCTTAACATGATCATCAGCAGCAGCAGCACCATCTAATATTACGCCTTACAGAAACTGAAAATGGGAAAAGTCATGTCACACGGGGTCAACTGATTCCTCCAGTACCTTGCAAGCATGTTTCATCATTTGTTTACTTATTAATTCATTTACTGATCTGTTTCTTTAGTTGTATATTCATTCCTTTCATTTATATGTTTGACAGGTGACAACGCATCATCTCGCTCTACTAGTAGCTCCTGTCCTTCCCTTTCCCATTATGTCTTCGTGCCAGTTTTCCTGGACCAAGTATAAAACAAGAAACATAATACTGAGAAACATTGGGGGACATTTTAAATCAACACAAAAGCACGCACGCGCGCGCGCGCGCGCACACACACACACACGCACGCACGCACGCACGCACGCACGCACGCACGCACGCACGCACGCACGCACGCACGCACGCACGCACGCACGCACACACACACACACACACACACACACACACACACACACACACACACACACACATCGCGACAAAACAAAAATAAAAAAAGAAATGTTCAAGCGCATTTTCAGAAGATGGATATATTTTCCAAGGCAGTGACAACTATACCATCCAATGCAAAATGCTCATCGCTTTCACTGATGTTAATACCTCCCTCTCTCCTCTCTAAGAAAAAAAATCGCACGATGAACTTTATGGACCCGCTCAACATTGACTCTGCCGTAATAGTCACGTTCAGTAATTCATTCTTTGAAGATTTTTTTCTAAATGTGTCACATTAAGTCATTCATTCTTTGAAGATTTGTTTCTAAATGTGTCACATTAAGTCATTCAATCTTTGAAGATTTTTTTCTAAATGTGTCACATTAAGTCATTCAATCTTTGAAGATTTGTTTCTAAATGTGTCACATTAAGTCATTCATTCTTTGAAGATTTGTTTCTTCTTTCGTTTTACATTCAACCAGCAAATGGCGGCGACCTAAGTGATCTGAAGAGGATGCCATAAAATAAATCACCATGTCTAGCTGATTCAAACAAATGTTAGAGGCGGAGTAAGTGTGTGCGGTGAGTCACAGCCAACAGTGAGGAGGAGGGAGGGGGCTGTTTGCATGCTGAGAAGGGGGGCATGCTCACCTGAACTGGGTCTTGTCTTCTATGTACTTACTCTCTTTGTCAGATGTTGTTGCTATGTTCTTTTTAGCTGTTATCCCTTTTTTTTTTATCCTCGTCTCTCCCTCAATGATGACAAAACAGATGAAACCTACCACCGAGTTCTTCTCTCTCTCTCTCTCTCTCTCTCTCTCTCTCTCTCTCTCTCTCTCTCTCTCTCTCCTCTCTCTCTCTCCTGCTTATGACATGCAAGTTGTACTAATTATGCATCGGCCAAAGACCCGTCTGTGTGTCTGTCTGTTTGTCTGTGTCTGTTGGTTGTTTTTTTTTCTTGTTTCTTTTTGCTGTTTCTTTTTTCTTAAGGAACTAATTATCTGAAATGATAATGTGAACTTGATGAACTGCTGCAGTTGTTTGCATGATCTACCCATTCCCCCTTGTTTATGGACACTCCGAGTCTGAACAATAAAATCATTTGTCATTGTCACTGTCACTGTCTCTCCTGCCTTAATGAATGAATGTTCATTCAGGCATATCGATATTATTATGATAAATACTTTTTTCATAACATACCCCTCTACCGCTCAATTTCTTAATAATTATGCTCTTCTCTTTTCCACACTTTCTGCCTGCCTGCCTGCCTGTCTTGTATGTGTGTGCTTGCCAGTGCACGTAGATATACTTGAATTTGAATACAGACGAACATTTTCCCGTTTCTGAAAGTTCCTAATGCATACCCCCATTATTGTTTGACAACCCCCCATCAGTAACTGTCCAAGTGGGGAGCTACACAGAGCAGAAGAGAGAGAGAGAGAGAGGAGAAAAGAGGAGAGGGGAAGAGAGAGAGGAGAGAGAGGAGAGAGAGAGAGAGAGAGACAGAGAGAGACAGAAGAGAGAAGGAGAGGAAGAGAGAGAGAGGAGGGGGGGGGTAGAAAGCAGGCAAAGAGCGAGTTTACTCAACATGTCCACAGCTTTGAAAAGATGGGCTTTGCCGGAGACAGTCATGGAAACGATACTTCACCACTTCTCAGGAGTGTTTTTTCAACCGGGGCCGCAACTGGCATAAACACCCAGGCGGGATGTTTTCGGCAAGCTCTTTAATTGTGTATACACAAACCAGCCACGCAACAGAGACAGGCTAGGCGGCAGCTCAGACCTAACCAGAAGCCAAAGCTCTCTGACTGAGCTACTGAGGCATCCTCCACTCTTGGAGCTCGTTTCTCATGAATTAGCAGAGCTGGTTAAAATCCTTTTAGAAACCGCACGCGCCTCCCTCACCACCCCTCCCCTCCTAGGTACTTGACTCCAGGATTTGAGAGGGATGCACACGCTGGCAATCACGTGGTCTGGCGCACGTGCGTGAAATCGACACTGGCGGAGGAGAGGAGGGGGGGGGGGGGAGATGTCTGGTCAATTGCAAGTGTTGTAAACATAGGAGGAGTTTGTTGCAAAACATACAGCGTGTGTGGATTTGGCCTGGCGCCCTAAGGTTGCCTGTGGAAATAAACGGGTGTCTGCTGGCTGTGTTGGTGTAGTAATGGTTGGTGCTGCTTGTTGAGCCAGCTGTCTGCCTGGCCTCTTGGCTTCATAGATTTCTTCTCTTTCATTTAACGGTAACAAACAAGGCACACACACACACACAAAAACTGAAGCCCCCCCCCCCCCCCCCCAAAAAAAAAAAAAAAAAAAAAAAAAAAAGAAGAAAGAGAAAGAAACACAGCCAATAAATGAATGCCAGCAGGACAAATATAGACATGGTAATAACAAGTATGAAACAGTGTAGCCGATTTTAATCAATGGAAAAAGGAAAAAGTCACGGAAATGTGATATAAATCAGAGGGACGTAATAATGGCATTAAACTACAATTTTAATGGGACGATACAAAACGCACCCGTGGACATAAAACTTGATTCTTCTTTTGCATATATTAGATGTTTACACATACACACGCACGTGCGCGATAAAAGAGAGAGAGAGAGAGAGAGAGAGAGAGAGAGAGAGAGAGAGAGAGAGAGAGAGAGAGAGAGAGAGAGAGAGAGTAGAGAGAGAGAGAGAGGAGAGAGAGAGAGAGAGAGAGAGAGAGGAGATTCTGTGTGTGTGCGCATGCGCACACATGCGCGTGCGTCGCGCGCGCGCGGTGTGTGTGTGTGTGTGTGTGTGTGTGTGTGTGTGTGTGTGTGTGTGTGTGTGTGTGTGTGTGTGTTGTTCCAAGCCCCACCCTCCGTGCAGAACTCTAAAATGCAATTTCATATGGAATCTCACCCCCACCTCTCTCCTTCCTGTCCTCCTCCCCACCTCCCTCCCTCCCTGCCTCTATCAGGGGTAAAAGTTGCAGCCATGGCCACCAGCTGGTTAGACTACCCATAGCCCACAACTAATGAAGGACGACACAGTCACTGAGGTAGGCAGCTGAAGACCACGGGGACACAGCAGGCTGAGGGGCCCATACAGCCAACCCACCAAAAAGCCAATCAGGGAGCCAACCTGGATTAAAACAGAAGGGCCTCATTACAGAAAAAAATGGAGGGGGGGGGGGCCTCCTTGCTAGTTCTACTGGAAGAAGCAAGCATCTGTTCATCCCCCCTGTCTCCTACCCCCTGTCAGAGTTTGGGAGAGGTTGGGGTGGGGTGGAGGAGGAACAGAAAGGGAGGGGGTTACTACAGAGGGACTACCATTACTACTCTGCTTCTCCTGGACTACTAACTCCTCTTGTCCTTTTCTTCTCGCATAAAAAATAGTAAAATAGGATTGCAAACACACACACACACATACACATACACACACACAAAGTCACACACGCTCACACAGTTCAGCACACCATATGGGGAAAGGTTTTTCCAGGGTCTTGTGAAATAATGGGTGCGGATGTCCAGGCGCATCCTTGAAATAGCATGCATACGTTTTCATGAAATAGCACGACGAGAAACTCTCTCTCTCTCTCTCTCTCTCTCTCTCTCTCTCCTCTCTCTCTCTCTCTCTCTCTCTCTTCTCTCTCTCTCTCTCTCTCTCTCTCTTCTGGTGTAGGTGCGACTTTCCCAGCGAATTCAGCCTTCACTTACAAGCCTTCACCAAGATGACAAATCACTGACAGAGCGAATGAGGAATGAAATTCATCATCACCCATCTGTCAGCTGGGGTGTTCTTCTTGTCACATACACACACACACACACACACACACACACACACACACACACACACACACACAGAGCTATGTGGTCAGCCGGATGTCGAGTGACCCCTCGGCCTCAGGCTGCTGGATTGTGACCTGACAAATAATATGTCTTCTTCTCTCCCCATCATAAACGTCAGGGAGGGAGGGCTTGTTGGCAGCGATTAGCCCAGCCACTAAACAGATCAGGCCACATTGAGTCGTCAACCCTCACTCCTCCTGTCTGTCTGTGTACAGCCATGCTCATGCATCCACACCTGTACAGACAGACCCACGCTGTCCATTGACTGAGCAATAAAAAGGGAAGGGTTTTGCCTTGTCCCCCCCTACATGGTCATTTATTCTGCTCAACAAATAATGCTTCATTTGCTGC
The DNA here is from genome assembly GCA_030674155.1 of Stramonita haemastoma. Lineage (NCBI taxonomy): Eukaryota > Metazoa > Mollusca > Gastropoda > Neogastropoda > Muricidae > Stramonita > Stramonita haemastoma. Next base: position 59,593,812 of record CM060326.1, on the reverse strand, counting down.
AGTAATACTGGGTTACTATTATAGATGTAGACGGATTATTACTTGATGTTGTCTTCTATGTTAATTGCCTGGGTTGGACATTTTCTGCGTTAAAAAAAGAAAGAAACTGTAAGAAATGAGGGGAAAAAAACACACACTAAGCTATGACACTAAGCTATGAATTATAATGTGCAATAAAAGTAATTATATATGTAATTCATTGCACATTGTCTTTTTTTTCAAAACTGTTTCATTTTTAATTTAGTTTTAATATATAGATCTATATTCTTTATTGATGTAAACATTTTACTATTATTATCATCATTACTACTACTACTACTACTACTACTATGGTTGGTGCTGTTGATGATGCTTAAATCATGCAGAACAAACGGAATCTGCAAATCCCCTTGGCTACCAAAAAAAAAAGGAGAGACTTTATATCAAGAAAGAGACTGGGACAAAGAAAGAAGTGCATGCGTACCTGTCTGAGCACACACGCTTATGTCATGCACATGAACAATAACCTTACTTCATATTAATGATTTTAATACGTGCGAGTGAACAATAATCCTACTTCATAATAATGATATGAATTACTACGGTATTTCAATGTCTGTCGGCGTGGACGGCGAGCATTAGCAGCATGCATCAGGGCTATTTATTTATACCTAGGGGGGAAGTGGGGGATTACTTGTTGACAAACGACATCTCTGTCTGTCCAGCTGGCTATATTGTTATTTGTCTGCTGCTTGCCTCTGCCTGCCTGCCTTCTGTCCTGCCTGCCTGCTCCTCCCTGTCTGCCTGCCTGCCAAGCCACTGTTGTCCTTCACTTCCTCTTTCTCTACACATCGCTCACCCAGTCATTCTTTTTTTTTATATAGGAAACTTTCTTTTTTCTACTTTGTGTCTCTGCATTCTATTTCTTTCTCTCTCTGTCTGCATGTACACATACACACACCCGCGCCAAACAGACACAGACACAACATATATATATATATATAAATATATATATATATATAAATAAAATAATAAAATAGAGAGAGAGAGAGAGAGAGAGAGAGAGAGAGAGAGAGAGAGAGAGAGAGAGAGAGAGAGAGAGAGAGAGAGAAGAGAAGGGGAGAAAGAAGAGAAAAAAAAATTAAAAACGAAATGCTGGAGGAGAGAGAGAGAGGGTGATAAAGCCAAGGTCCTGTTTTGTCGAGTTTATAATCTTGAGAAAAATTTTTAAAAAAGAAATTGCTCGCGTGCCAAACAAACCCTCAACAAGCAATATAACAAAGTTGAATAATTTTGAGGAGAGAGAGAAAGAGTTGAAAAAGAGGAGGTTAAGAAGAGAAAAAATAAAACAGAATCCCCCCCCCCCCCCCCCCCCCCCCCCCCCCCCCCCCCAAAAAAAAAAAGATTATTAATATACATTTTTTTTTATTTACTCCTCCAACTGCCAAGGGGACTGAAAACAACCAGGACACCTCCAACATAAAAACAGAGAGAGAGAGAGAGAGAGAGAGAGAGAGAGAGAGAGAGAGAGGGGGGGGGGGAGCAGGTGTGTGTGTGTGTGTGTGTGTGTGTGTGTGTGTGTGTGTGTACAGCCCTGGTCCCCCTGTGCCCATCAATAACAGGACGACATGTCCCAGCCTGGATCATACCGCCAATTTCCCCTGTCCCCTCCGGCAACATCACCCCCCCCTCCCTTCTCTCTCCCCCCTTCCCCCTCCCCTTTCCTCCTTCCGTCAGGTGCAGATAGTCACTCGCACAAAAACCTCAAAACAAATCCTGATGGAGATTAGGGTGAGGAGAAGGTTGGTGGTGGGGCCGGAGGGGGGGTGGGTATTCGCGGTCGAACCACACGGGACATTGAATAAGTAAAGTCACTGTCGGGATCATTGGAAACGCCCCTATATCATGTCATAAATATGTTCTGGCTCAATCCACACGATATGCTTTGTTTCTTTGTTTGTGCCTCTCTCTCTCTCTCTCTCTCTCTCTCTCTCTCTTCTCTCTCTCTCTCTCTCTCTCATCTCTCTCTCTCTCCTGCTCCGCTGCCTCATCTTTTCATCATCCACACTTCTGCTCCTCTCCTGTTGTTTATCCCGACCTCAACACCGTCCATATTAACTCTAGATCTACTAGACTAGTCTACTAAGCCAACAGTACACGGAAAGAAACCTGCATAAGGCAGGCCATCGCCAGTGGGAGGATAAGTAGTGTGCTGCTTGTTGTAATGCTCCACAGGATAATAATACAGGTTATCATCCCCTAAGATCTCAACTGACCCCAATAATGGTGTGGTCACCGCGCCGGGCTGAATCAGACGCCCGCCCAAAATGGTGACGATTGCAACGTCTTAATGTGTGCCTGTGTGTGTGTGTGTGTGTGTGTAACATGATTTTCAAAAAGCGTATGGCTGGTTGTGTGTTTGTGTGCGCGCGCGCACGTACACGTATACGAGATTCTGGATCTGGCTGCCTTTCGATGTAAGCCACGTGACAGCAGGGAATGACGTCACGGGTGTCACGAGCGCTGCACGCGCTTGCCAGGTGTGGGGCCTGCGGGCACAGTCCATAGATCAGACTACAGAAGGTGCCTGCCTGCAGCCTGCAGACAATGGATGGACCACTGCTGCTACACAGACAGCGGGATTACCGCTGAATCTTCCCGCCCTGTACTGTGGCCAGCCAACCACCGCCTCGGGGGCCAATCGACATAGGCTAATAGTCTCCAGGAGAAATTCATTATGGGCGAAGATCAGTCGTTACGTATTATACGCCAGGCTGGGTCCATGTCTGTTTGCAGTGTCATCTATTTATTTTACGTCATCTGAGGGTATAAATCAGGCCATGCATTGTTCCTTTGTTTTTGTTTTCTATTTCCACACAAAGGTTATTTTTGGGTCAGACACTATTCTTGTAGCTCTTGTAAGAGGCCTTCAAGGTTTCCCTTTGTTCAAGCAGGGCCTAGCACCTCTCATCATTTTCCATTGTCCCTGCACTATTCATGCACATGTTAATGAAAATAATTCTGAAAATCGGTATTTACTACCCCCATCGTGTGTGTGTGTGTGTGTGTGTGTGTGTGTGTGTGTTGTGTGTGTGTGTGTGTGTGTGTGTACATAGACTCTATGTAGTTCTTTTTTCACAGGAACAGATTTTTTTGAACATGGGCAGGGATATCATGCCGGCGCACGCACTTCATTGGTACTGACGGTTCAGACCTCACCCAACCCATGTGAACAGCAGTGAAACAGTAAGAATGAGGTCAGAAGCCGGTCAACAGTCCCTCACTTACCATGGGGGATAGTATACATACACCATGCGAGACCTGTATGTGTGCCATGGTGACATACATACAAGACCAGAACAAGAACCACTGAATTTCTAAGAGAAGGAAGAGATGGCCACAACTCCCTTGCACTGGCTCGCTCCCCCAGTCACGTCTGCTGACTGACGCTCCCATAATTAACTCGGGAACAGCCTCAAGCATGAGAAGCAGACAGGCAGATACAGGGAGGGGAAAAAAAGAACATGAATGAAAACGGAGAAATTATTATGAAGATTTGAAAAAAAAAAGGTAGTCCTGGTTGTGAAACATTCGTCTACATTTTTTTTTTTTTTGGGGGGGGGAGGGAGGGGGGAGGGGTCGTTCTCCTTTTCTTGTGGAAATGTCCTTGGTTTGTTTCTAGTTTTGTTCGTTTTTCTTGTTTAGAATGAATATAAAAGTTATTTACATGTTTTCTTTCCAAATAATTTATGAAAGTCTCTCTCTCTTCTCTCTCTCTCTCTCTCTCTCTCTCTCTCTCTCTCTCTCTCTCTCTCTCTTGTGTGTGTGTGTGTGTGTGTGTGTGTGTGTGTGTGTGTGTGTGTGTGTGTGTGTGTGTGTGTGGTGCGTGCGTGCGTGCGTGCGTGCGTGCGTGTGTGTGTAAAAACATGGAGTAACGGCAACTGTATAAAAAGCACCATAGAAATAGTAAACGCCACCGCAACTCGACATAGAATAGTGCAACTCTACATAGAATAGTGTCACGTGAAATGTTGAATTTTCTTTGTCATCACTGTCACCTGCATTGCCAGTCCCCCACGTTTACTTCCAGTTTTTAAATTCACCGCTAATTGTGAGGGCTCTGCATCACACAATCCCCGCCAAACCACTAAGCCACCTTCCCTGTTGTGTGTGCAATTTTCTATCAAAATCTGTATTTACTTTTTCAGTATACAGCTACAAGGAAATATTGTTCTGTTGCTGAATACTTTGTGCCGGTCACTTATTCCATGTCCATTTATTGTTGTACTGTGAACCTTGAAGGCCAAAACAAAACAATATGTCGCTTTCTTGAGGAAAGAACATTATAGCTAAAAAATTTCATTGCGAATCAGATTAGTCTTATACTGTTTTCAAGTGTCCTTTTGTTGCTTTTTCCCCCCCAGTTTTGCTCAAAATGAAATGTGTCCTTGCACTTCAGTCTTTCTTTCCAAACGCTGTTGACATTTTGGCTTTGCACAGAAACCACACAGGGGCTAACAAAGATATCGCTTCTGTAATAACACCTCCACCATTGCTTCAGTGCAGTGCATCACCACTGCTTCAGTGCAGTGCCTCATCCATTCCTAAAGGAGTTCATTAAGTCAGAGGCAGAGTCAATATTATTGCTCATCACCCAATCCTTTTGCAACTCTTAGTTAAACCTGATTGTCCAATTCATTTTTCTTCAAGGAGGCTGCATGCAAGCAGGTCTGAGGACAGGGTCAGGCACTGGGGAACAAGCACTACAGACTGAGGGTGTAAGGGAAGGGAGAGAGACAGAGAATGGAGAGGGTGGGGACAGACCAGCGGGAGGGGGGCACTTCACTGTCTGAAGGACTGGCTCTCTGACCACTTCAACCGCTCCCTGTGTCTCTCCTTGTAAACCAAGCCACGCACAGAGCTGGTAGTGTAAACGCGGTCCTGACCCACCATGTCAGCCACGCGCAGAGATACAGGCGGGAAAAGAATACATGTTTAAAAAAATAAAATTAAAAGGAAGGTTGGTACTACAGAAAGGACGCCATTTTGAAAAGGAACTGAAAACATAACTGCATAGTTTGATGACCAAACATAAACACAAGTAATCATAAAAGGGATGAAGAAAGAATAATAAATAAAATAAAATAAAATAAAATAAAATAATAATAAAGGTAAAAGTATTGCAGAAGGACACCAACACAATGAAGAGCTCTCTGCTTCCACCCATGGACAATGTAACAGGAAAGAGAACCACTACCACTGACAGAAAGCAGGAAGACAGTCCTAATCAGCAAACAAAAACAACGCCACAACTGCTGTACACAGCAGGGAAACCAGAAAGGCGCAGAGACATATCAGTTCCGGACTAAAACCTCCCTCCCTAATGCCACACCGTCTCTTTCTCTTCTTTCCCTTTCCTTACACAATCAACGCTCGTTATGCTTGTGTCTCTACACCGTCCAACAATGATGGCCCTCTGTCTGTCTCAGAGACAGAAGAGATGTATTGGTTCCGGGATGACCTCCGTTCACAAACCCTGGCTCTGCCCGCTTCCTTCTTCAATTTCATACAGAAAGGCAAGCCTGTCTTGTCGTGGTCAGGTCCCCCACTCTACTCCTCCTTCTGGAAACCTCTCCTCTCCTCTCCTCCCCAAGATGGTCCTCGAGACTCCAGAGACAGCAGAGATGTATCGGTTCCGGGAGGACCCCTCCAAAGCCCACGACCCTCGACCATCTTGCTCCAGCGATTATTGTTATTGTAACCCCCCCCCCCTCTCTCTCTTCTCTCTCTCTCTCTCCCTCTCCCGTCGCCACTCTTAATTTCCATTCACTGCCATCACCCCACACCCCCCCAAATAGAACTTTCTTTACAGTCAGTCCTCTTCTTGCAGCGGAACAGGGCGGTGGGGCGTGACGGCTGGCCACTTGAACTCAATCAGCAGCGATGGGCCGCGACGCCGCAAGCCGTTGAGTGTGTTATTGGTGGAACCAGGGCCAGAGAGAGAGAGAGAGAGAGAGAGAGAGAGAGAGCGGGGGATGAGGAGCACACAGGCCTTAATATACCGTTATGAATGAGGGATGACAAGACGCCAGCCCCTGTTAACCATTCCACCCCTTGATGAGATTCGAAAACGGGGAGTGGGGGTGGGTTTCACTAGACACTTTCTTTGTTATTGTCATCGTTATTACAGCTTTCTTCCTCTTCTAGCCACCGGCAGACTTGTGTGTGTCATCCGTCACACTGTGAGTGTGTTGTGTAAATTATGACAAGACTATTATAATTTTACTAGTTGTCCTGTCAAGGTTACGCTTGTGTTTTGGTGACACCTTTCTGGAATAAAGTCTGTTTACACTAATCAACGTCAACAACGCAACATACACGCACACACACGCGCACGCACACTCACACACACACACACACACACACACACACACACACACACACACACACACACACACACACTGTGGGCTCACGCATCTCCACAAACAGCAATCTTGCGAGACAGTTGGGGCTAGGGGGGGATTAGCAGAAGAGGGACGCGAAGTGACAAGTGTGTGATGAATACCTTTGTTTATCCCAATCTCTCCTGCCCTTCCCGGATTCACAATCAACCCTCCATGGTCCTTTCACACACACACACACACACACACACACACACACACACACACACACACACACACACACACACCACACACACACACACTCAGTCAACAAACCTCGTCAGTGGCGGGTTGGGGTGCACCTTTGCCCGACATGACTTGTGTCTTCATTCCCTAACACTGCACCCAGGCACGCCAAATGTTTGCGTCCATGTACGCATCAATAATACATTCACACCCATGCACCAGGACACAGACATAGGCTACAAACACAGACACACCCAATGAGAGAGAGAGAGAGAGAGAGAGAGAGAGAGGAGAGAGAGAGAGAGAGAGAGAGAGAGAGAGAGAGAGAGAGAGAGAAAGAAAGAGAGAGAGAGAGAGAGAGAGAGAGAGGGGGGGGGGGCATGCTCGCAAGCACGAATTACAAGAACGCAATAGATGGAAACAAACACTGGCAGCCCATAATATTATCATAGATGTAGAAGTTCATCATTCAGGAGTGTTCCTGGAGCCAATAGAAGAAGCATAGCCAATGATACTACCCCCCCCCCCCCTTCTCCAAAATTAAAAAAGATAAATTAAAAAAAAGAAGTTGAATCAAGTGGAAAAGAGTTTAACCATTAATCCCAAAACTATATTGCCTACCACAAAGACAAGATCGGCAAAAAGAAGGGGGAAGGGGGGGGGGGGGGTATGGCAGTGGCCATTTTTAGACGGCGAAGCGTGAGAGGAGGTAGCAGTAGGCACCCATCAGTCTCGGAAGACTATGGAGTTGCGCTCTAGTCTTTAGAGCGCAAAGCCTGGGTAAGTATGGAGGGCAAGCTGTTACCCATGCAGCAGACCCCCCCCCCCCCCCTCTCCCACGCCACTGGAATGGTCCATCGGAAAGGCAGTCGCCGATACGAAAGGTTCCAGTACCGTCGCAGGAGCCGCCAGAACGTTGCCATGTACAGCCCCGAGCAACCCTGGGACTCCGACAAGAGGAGAGGAGGGGGAGGAGGAGAAATGTATTTCTGTGATAAAAGGGAGAATGGGAGGTTCCATGAATATTCCGTTACCTATTTATTTACTCATTAGCAAACCTATATTCCTTTTAGCTTGCCGAGTGTTTCGTGCTCCACCTTTCATATTTGGGGGGGGGGGGGGGGGGGGAGGAGAGAGGATGTGATGTGGTGTGGAGGTGGGGTGGTTATCACTGTCATTTACTCTCTCTCTCTTTCTCTCTCTCTCTCTCTCTCTCTCTCTCTCTCTCTCTCTCTCTCTCTCTCTCCTCTCTCTCTCTCTCTCTCTATCTTTATGGGTAGAAGTCAAGTTAAAACATACAAAACCATTACTCATCGGCTTTATTTACAGAAATCCTTCCGAAAGAATAAACTGGTATACTAATTTTGATACAATGATGGACGCTGCCACACTTTATAACAATGAAATAATATTATTAGGTGACTTTAATATTGATTTACTAAAACCTCAGTCACAATGGGTTCAGCTTTTCAAAACTTTTAATTTAAATCAGCTTATTGACTGTCCAACTCGTATTACAGACACCACTAGCACTCTCATTGACCACGTTTACGTTTCTTCCGAACAGAACATAGCTGAAGTTTGTTCACCTGTTTCTTCGTGCAGTGACCATTTCCCTATTTGTGTAACTTGGTCGAGAAAAGGGATAAAAATTCCCAGGACAGGACACAAAACAATAAAATACAGATGCTTTAAACAGTTCAAAGAAGATGTTTTTCTTAATGATGTGGCAAACTCCACTTTGTCACATGTTTATCAGTATACTGATCCAGGTGAAGCCATAGACTTCTGGATACGCACCTTTTCTAAAATATATAATAAACATGCTCCAATAAAAACAAAACGAGTGAAATTCAAGCCAAAACCTCCATGGATATCAGCAGAAATAGAGAACGAAATAAAAGTAAGAGACTGTTTAAAGTCTAAACATGATAAAGAGTTTAAAAAACCAAAGAAACAAGGTGACAAACATGAAGCGTGTAGCAAAACAAAAGTACTTTCAAGATCTTGTATCGGACAGAAAAAACTGCAGACACATTTGGAAAGCCATTAATCTACTAACAAATAAAACTAACAAAAAGGCACAAACTACAGTTAAAGATATTTCATCCTTGAGCCTGAATAAACATTTTGTTGGGATAGCCAACAACCTAATAAAGTGTGAAGACTGGAAAAGTAATGATTTGAAACATTTAAGAGCATATTGTGAGTCTAAAAATATACACTCTAAATTAGACATTCCATTTATTTCCTTACCTGAAGTGCTGACATCCCTCTTACAATTAAAGCAGTCAACCACAAAAGATGTTGATGGACTAGATGGTAAAATAATTAAAATTGCTGCGCCTGTAATAGCAGACACCCTTACCTATATTTATAATCTTTGTATTGACAAAGCTTATTTTCCCTCTCATTTTAAAAAGGCTAAAGTAATTCCTCTCTTTAAATCTGGCGCATCAGATGACCCATCGAATTACAGGCCAATATCAATTTTGTCTATCTTATCAAAGCCTTTAGAAAAGCATGTTAAAAAATCTTTACTTTTACATTTAGAAAAATATGACCTAATCAATCCAAGTCAATCAGGTTTCAGAAAAAAACATTCATGTCACACGGCTCTGATAAATATGGTAGACAAATGGCTTCTGAATATTAATAACAATATGTTTACCGGAGTTGTCTTCGCCGATTTTGCAAAGGCTTTCGATGTGATAAACCACACACTTCTGTTAAAGAAACTACACCTATATAGAATATCAAAGAATACCTTTCAATTTTTTGAATCATTTTTATCAAATAGACAACAGTCAGTCTTTGTAGGAAAGTCTCAGTCTGATTTTCTCACAGTGACCAATGGTGTTCCCCAAGGTTCAGTTCTGGGTCCTATACTTTTCTCTATATATATTAATGATTTACCATTGTACATGAATGCTTGTTGTGAATTATTTGCAGATGACAATTCAATTTATGCTGAAAATCATTCCTTACAAATTTTGTCATCTAATCTCCAAGACAATATACATCAGCTTACCAGATGGGCAGAACTAAATCACATGTCCCTTAATCCAATAAAGACTAAATGTATGTGTATAACAACCAGACAAAAGCGACAGAATCAGATCTCTTCTATGTTCCCTATAAATGTTTCAGGTGAAAAAATTGAAGAAGTAAATTTCCACAAGGTGCTAGGAATCATTATTGATCATAATCTTTCATGGCAAGATCACACAATCTAAGTAAAGTTGTATCGCAAAAGGTGTTTCAGTTATCCAAAATAAAACATTTCCTTAATCTTAGCACTAGAAAACAGTTTTTCCATGCACACATAAGTTCTGTTATAGAATACGCATCAACCTTGTGGGATTCTGCAAGTGCAAATACATTAAAACCTCTGATTAGATTATACAAGCGTGCCATTAAACTTATTCTATTGAAATCAAGCTCATTAACTTCCGTGGACTATAAATCAGTTGGTATTTTGCCATTTAAATTGCAGTTGGAATACAACAAAGCTTTAATGATGCACAGAATAGTGTATGGAAATGCACCGCCCACTCTGGCAAAACATTTTCAAATAAATACATATCGTCATTCACATAAACTTACTGTGCCAAAACCAAGAATAGATCTGTTTAAAAGTAGTCTTGTATATAGCGGTGGCACTTACTGGAATAACCTGCCAGCATCCTTAAAAAGTGTAACTTCTATGCTAAACTTTAAAAAATCATTGAAACATTTTCTTATGAATGAAAGGCTGACAGAGACTGGCTGTTGATCTTGTCTTATATATATAAAAAAAAAAAAGCATATTGTTTTCTTGTTAATCGGACAAAATGTCAGTCATGGTTTGCCATGACTTCATTTAATCATGTTTTACATATGTCTTTTTATCAGCTGTCTGTCATTCTCTGTCTGTCTGTCTGTCTGTCTGTCTGTCTGTTTGTCTGCCTGCCTGTGAAACTGAGTATCTTTAGTCTGTCCGTCTGTCTGTATTCTATCTCTCATCTGCCTGTCTATCCCTTCTCTGTCAGTCTCTACTCTACTCTGCTCTGCTCTGCTCTGCTCTGCTCTGCTCTACTCTACTCTACTCTACTC
>CM060326.1:59563112-59578112 GCA_030674155.1 Stramonita haemastoma | reverse complement strand
TGGCCCTGGGGACCAGGCTGGGAGTGTTAGCTATCAGCCTGTGCCCTCCCTCCCTTCCTTTCTCCTGCTGCCTCCTTCCCTACGGGGCTGTGTCGCGTGATACTGCCCATCATGATCCTACCCCGGTCCTGTCTGTCCACGAAACCCCTGTGTGTGTGTGTGTGTGTGTGTGTGTGTGTGTGTGTGTGTGTGTGTGTGTGTGTGTGTGTGTGTGTGTGTGTGTAAGTGCCGGCTTTCAGGCCTGTTAAGTCTGTGTCTCTTCAGTCTGGAAGCCAAACCCCCTGAATCCCCAAACCAAACGACAGCACAAGGTACACAAAAATCTCTGAATACAGAATGATCATCAGACAGACACATCTACAGAGATTTCCTATCACCATGGTCTTTCTCATTTCAGAGAGGGCTTACTACTTTACAGTAAGAATAGGAAGTCACAGCTGGTAACAGGCATCAAACATCGAAGCTAAACGCTAAAAAACAACAACAAAAAACCACCCTAAACAAACAAAACAAAAAACCCTGTCGGTCAGTTTTAACAATTATTGCTCTTTTCTCTATCGCCTCCTCTCTTTCAGATTCTCTGACTGGGAACAGAACCAACGGACACAGCCGCTAACTCCGCTGCCTACGCGTTCAAAACTGAAACCCCTTCCCTATCCTCCATCACCAAAACAGCAGCGACCAACAAACAGCCAGCATGAAAAAGACCCCTCAATCTTCCGCTGTCCCGCACTCCTCTTCCACTAGGCTACAAGGCCTTAGCTAAAGTAGAGGCCTGGCCCCAGCTCAGACAGGGAAAGGTGTTGATCCCAGGAGCCCGAGGACGTGCACAGAACAATCTCGGAACACGGACAAACCGATGACGGAGTCCAATTAGGTCGCCTGCACCCGGACGACTGGCCCCAGTGCCACACACCACAGTCACACCCGGCACGGTCCTCGGGGAGCGGGCTGTCTCGTGCAGCAGGCCGGGGCCGGAGAAAAGAGCCGCGGCTCCGGGCCGCCCCGGGCCTATCGCGTGACGTCCTCCCGCCAGGCCTGAAGGCCAAGGGCCGACAACCTGTCCATTCTGTCTTCATTAGCTGCAGCGGCCCCGCTGCCAAGGGACACAACTCGAGCCGTCGCCATCTTGCGAGTCGCTTCGGTAATGGAGAATAATTTTCCCCACAACGCATGCAAAGTGGAAGAAGATTATGTGTGTGACTAAAACCCGCCCTTTCCCCAAAGGCGGGTGTGGGCGGGAGGGAGGGAGGGAGGGAGGGAGGGAGGGGTGGAGGGCCTGACTGGGGATCCTTCATATCGGGAAGGGGGGGGGGGGGGGTAATTATCGCTGTGGAATGATAGCGCAGAAATCGATGAGGGCTTCTGGCCACAGACATCTCTCTGATGAAACGATAACGGTCGGGACACCCTGGCATCTGTCGCTGGAACGGACACACACACACACACACACACACACACACACACACACACACACACACACACACACACACACACACACACACAGAGCACTATCCAAAGTGCTCTTACCCTTTAGCATCTGAACAAACCACTTGCCCCTTAAGCATACGAGGACAAACCTTTTACGGCCGCAAGCCCACCCTACACACTCTAATCATCACCAAGCCAAACTGTAACGACAAAAACATTGTAGATCTAGAGAGAAATAAAAAAGCCGAGGAAGAAACAAGGGAAGCAAAGTGTACACATCCCCAGCAACACAAGCTGCCACTGATTTCACATGGCATTTATGGTGCACGCCTGACGTGAACCGTGACAGAGAAGTGACAGAAGCCATTCCACACACCAGGGCCGACATGAGCAGGGATGCACCCAGTGCATGATTTGTAGGCTGACCCTGCCCCCCTCAGCTCTGTGGAGTGGAATTCCACCATGCCTCAAAGTGCCAACCTCACCTCAACCAACCACTGTCGCCACCACACTAAGGCTAACAACCTGAATGACTGTCTTTTTCCGGTGACACTCCAGTTCCGTCAACAATGCCTTGACGCTGACTTCTCGTTTTTCTGATCTCTCTCTCTTCTTCTCTTCTGTGCTCTCTGTCTCTCTGTCGTCTGTCTGTCTGTCTGTCTGTCTGTCTGTCTCTCTGTCTGGGCATCATTACTTCACCAAAGTGGTCCTGACTAATTATTATCTGAAACTACGCCAGCCAGAGATGATAAAACCGCTTAGAGGCTATGAGGAATCTGCCGGCTCCAAGACCAGAAACAATTTTGTTTTCATTCGTCATTTTCGTCCAAGCCTCTTAAAGTTCGCTGCCATGTAACTTGTGTCAATGTTTTACCATACACAATATCATCTGTTTTTTTGCCATCAATATTCCATCATGATATTTCTGACCACAAAACCTTTCTTGCATTAAAGCCGTCATGATCTTAAAATCGGCCACGTTCATAATTAATCATGAGACAATTTTTTTTTAAAATAACAAAACTACCCCTGTCCAGACTTCTTTTCAGTATATATATATCTCTCTCTGTCTCTTCTCTCTCTCTGTCTCCCCCCCCCCCCCCCCCCCCACACACACCACACAATGCAGCGCGAGCACATGCATAATAGAAAAAAGAACAAGAAATCGTGTTGATGCCAACTGCAAAATAATATCCCACTAAGTACTCCTGTGAACACAACGTCTCCATAAAGCACAGGCCTTTTCCCACATCTCTGAGCAGAAAACCTGACAAAAGCTGTTCATGGCAATAAATGAAACAACACACTTTCAACATCAGTCAATGAATTCAGTCCAAGATGACAACATTAACGCGAAAAATACTGCCTTGCTTTTAGATCAGCTGAAAGGGCGATAAAAACGAGAGAGAGAGAGAGAGAGAGAGAGAGAGAGAGAGAGAGAGAGAGAGAGAGAGAGAGAGAGAGAGAGAGAGAGAGAGAGAGAGAGAGAAGACAGACAGACAGACAGACAGAAGACAGAAGACGAGAAGACAGACAAAGAGACAGAGAGATACTGTTTATCCTTTCATCCTAAGAGCCACTGTCATTGCGCATGCAAATATTGGCAGAGGCCTTTTCCTCGGTTGATCAGGAGTGTCACGCGATAAAGCCATTCCCCGTCTGGCTGCAGCAGTCAGCTTCCCGGCACGTTCATACGCCTAGTGCTCTGACTCCTTTGTTTTTGTACTGTTTAATTCATTCATAGATTTCAAGCCCCGTTTTGCGTGGCAGTCAAATAAGCATGAGCCGAATAAGATCTCATAAAGTTTTAAAAAATCGGATTTTAAAATGGTTATTTTAAAAAGGAGGTTAAGAAACACACACACACACACACACACACACACACACACACACACACACACACACACACACACACACTGCACACAATGCAATCTTCTACAATGACAATGGTCTTAACATTTTAAAAAAAACAACGAAAAAAAAACCCACACGTCACACCAGCCTTTTCATACACACGACAGCCCCCCCCCCCCCCCCCCCCCCCCCCTCTCCCCAGTTCTGCCAGCAGCAGATGACAAATGAAGGCGGAGAGAGAGAGAGAGAGGAGGTTGGATAACGAGGCGTGATGTAATGCCAGTGTCACACAACTTGACTCTCAGGTGTTCCCCCCACAATAATTATGTCACACCACAACCAGGGGGTTAGTCCTCCCAGTCAGTTCGCCTCACAACCAACACAACGTCTACAGCACGCAACGGGAGCGGAAACTCTGTCTTACTTCTTCTCCCCCCAGAATTCTATGTCAACACACCAATACTTCCATACTTTGTAGAGTTAAACAGATTCCTGCCAATCGTCTGCAGTACTGGCATAATGCAGTATACCGGGTCGTGTGTGCAAGTAACCTATCTTCTTTATCGCGTCAGACAAGATCAACATCATCAACAACAAAAAAATCAACTAACCAAGCAAAAAAACACACACCCAAAACAAAAACAAAACAAACAAAAAACCAACCGTGCCATCTATAATACAGTAATGTTTTTGTTTTATTGAACATAATAGTAGCTGAAGAAAACAATTGAAGGTAACCACTTACATACACATGTGCGTGGGCACAGAGACATACGCACCCACTCACACCATCAACACACACACACACACACACACACACACACACACACACACACACACACACCCCATGACGCATACACATCACACACACAACACCACACACACAACCACCACCACCACTACACACACACACACACACACACACACACACACACACACACACACACACACACACACACACACACAGTGTGCGCGCACACAAAAAAAAACTACATGGAAAACAACCACCATTCTTTTCTCACTCATGATGTCATCACACTCAAAATGTCATGACGACTTTACGGCAGGTGTAACGTCAACAAAGTTGCTCAACCATAATACATTCGTTTCGCGAAAAAAAACCCCAACTCCGGATAGTTTCGTTTTTTTGGGTTTTTTTTAGCGATGTCTAGATAATTCTGCATGATTGCTTTAAAAGAAGCATTTTCTTGCAGCAACATGGCCTGCACAACACCCAGCCATGTTTGTACTTCTGGCATGAGATGGTTGGGGGTGCAGGAAAATATTTATGTGAACCACGTCAAAATGAAATGAGAATGGGTAGTTAAAGTGGTTATGGTTACTACAAAGAATGAGAACGCGTACAGGTGTGTGTGTGTGTGTGTGTGTGTGTGTGTGTGTGTGTGTGTGTGTGTGTGTGTGTGTGTGTGTGTGTGTGTGCACGCGCGCATACAGGTGCGCGCGTGTGTAAGTGTGTGTGTGTGTGTAATTAACGCTTGCGCGCATAGTTTAGTACATGCGTGTGTACTCGAGCAGCGAGTTTTCCATGCTGAACAGAAAATTTCAGTACCCCTGTATTTCCATACTGTTTATGTGACCCAGTTTTCAATCTGGTTTGACCGCATTCAGCCGAAGAGCCAGGCAACAAAGCAGGTGACATCACAGCAATCAAACGTGTCAGAAATGCAGAGTACCTGAACAACTGTAGTACTTGTACCGTGTGTCAGTCACAAACCACTGACATCAGTGTTGAACCATGACAAACTACTGTCAGCAGTCAACAGGACAACAGCCCTCAGCCCTCCACCCTCTCTCTGTCCAACACACACACACCCCACGCACGCACGCACGCACGCACGCACGCACGCACGCACGCACGCACGCACGCACGCACCACACACACACACACACACACACACACACACACACACACACACACACACACACACACACACACACACACACACACACCCAGACTACACCCACAGGCCTGCAGAATACTAAACACCCCAAAGACTGACCTGTGTTGGCCAGATTTCACCACAAAAAGAGTGATGCATGGGTGCGTTCATCCAGCTAGCTAGCCCCGAAAAAGAATTTTATTTCTTCGTTTGTTTGTATATTGAAGGACTCTTTCTGTTGATATTCAAAGATGTTTTTAGGTAGCAAACCCGTGTATTTCTTTTTTTCGATTTTTTTATACGTCGATACTTTTCAAACTGTTCAATCGCTACAATACAGAAGAGGGGAAAGGAAAGGTGGACACTGGGGGTACATAGTCTAGATTAGTACAGATTGCTTGTGTGATGTGAAATGTTTCCCCATCTGATAAAGAATTAAAAATAACACCGTTATTCTATAACAAATAATGCTAACATCAGTCCCCTTAAACTAAGAACCAAGTGTCAAAATGTAGTGTTACGCAAATCTGCACACACACAGACACACTTTTCCCCCCCTCGTTCATGCAACATAATTTCATGGTTAAAAAACAAAACAAAACCCAAAACTGTAAGGATCAGTGTGTGTGTATGTGTGTATGTGTGTGTGCATAGGTTATGTGTGTGTGTGTTTGAGTGCATGTGTGCGTGGGTACGCGCGTGCGCGTATGCGTGCGCGCATGCATGTGTCGACACACTGGTAGTGGCTGAACACATCCCTGTTGCCTTGTTACACCTCTCACGAGCACACCAGCAGTACAGGCGTCTTTGGCGGGTGGCAGACAAGCGGACGCCAGCGAGGAGCCGCCATTTGCCAACTGACAGTAACATCAGCCCCCCCCCCTCCCTCCCCCCTTCGTGATGCCCTGAGACAATATGAAGTAAAACAGCTTTACAGCCTGCATGCCTCACTTGTACCCCCACCTGACGAGTGTGGGCTCAGGGAGCGGGAAACGTGAAGAAATGCCCGTTAAAACTGCCACCGGGCTGTAAAGTCTTTGCTAACTAACAAACTGTCCTCGGTGGGATGGGTGGGGGTGGGACACCATGGTGACACTAGCAGAGCAGAGGTTACCTTTCTCCGGAAATTACTGCACAAAAACAAGCAAATAAAGAACGAACAAATATTTATATTTACTATAGTATATAATTGTGTCCAGAGCAGCAGAAACTTAAAACACCACAAGGGGGAAAACCCTGTGTGCATACACAGACACCTGGGTGTGTGTGTGTGTGTTGTGTGTGTGTGTGTGTGTGTGTTGGTGTGTGTGTGTGTGTGTGTGTGTGTGTGTGTGTGTGTGTGTGTGGGGTGCGGAGAGAGAGAGAGAGAGAGAGAGAGAGAGAGAGAGAGAGAGAGAGAGAGAGAGAGAGAGAGAGAGAGAGAGAGAGAGAGAGAGAATATCTTCAATTGAAAGGACCTGACAAATCTAAGACTTGAAATGAGCAAACTCTAGCAAGTATTCCAGCATGCATTTTGAGTAGCGTTTAGCATCCAAAGGCTTTATGCCAGAGATTCTGGACTAAACTATTCACATTACTTTGCTTTTCTTCTAAAAGTAATACTGTATCATCTTTCTGCTGCATAAAGACACTGCTCATGACATTAATAGTCCCCATGATATCCCCACCCCTCCCTAAACACACACACGCTCTGCAAAAAAACACAAAAAAAACACCCCAAAACAAAAAACCAACAACAAAAACCCAAACAAAAACCCACGTTGCTTGTGGTGTAGTCAAAGTTAAACCTAAACCGAGGCTACCACAAGACCCGAAACTGTCAGCGTCAGGCTCCAGAAGGTCATAAGGCTCTGTGTAAAGATGTGGTGGGTGTCGTGTCAGATTAATTTGTTCTTCTTCACTTTCTCTACAGCCATTATCCTTCCTCCCCTACACGAGTTCTTAACCAAGCAAGAAAAAAAAAGCGAGACCATGTCTTGCATCCCAGTGACTCACGTCAAGCTGTTAAGAGTCCAGCCCGGGTGATTAATTAAAGTGGGGAGCTTGTACAGTGACTTTCCAACACTAGCCTCCCATACCTAGCTAAGTCCTCACGTCACTCTGCAAGGATTCGTCTTCCATTGTGGCATGTTAGCTGGTCATGCGGCCAAGTACCAGTCCATTTCCCTCCTGACCTGACCTTGGGTCGTGTCCAGAATGCTCTGTGTGCGTGCGTGTGTGCGTGCGTGCGTGCGTGCGTGCGTGCGTGCGTGCGTGCGTGCGTGCGTGCGTGTGTGTGTGTGTGTGTGTGTGTGTGTGTGTGTGTAAAAGTGTTCTTTCTCGTGTTCTCTATTCATCATCATCAACATCATGTGTGTGTTCTTTCCATGTTCTCTATTCATCATCATCAACATCAACTCGGACACTTAACCTGAAGGTTTTTTTTTCTTTTTTTCTTGAACAGCTACTCTAATGTAACAGAGTGGAGATCTTTAATCTCTGCACCACCCTGGGTACATAGGCACGATACCAGACAGTGGAAGTGGCCTAAACTCTAGAAAGGGGCTGGAATCAGTCAATGAGAAAGAATCCCCATGCCTACTCTATTCAGGCCCTTGCTAGGAGTTCTAGTGCTGTAAAGTAATCATTGGCGTAGGAAGGCGAGAACTGCACAGAAGATTTGGAAACAGTCATATTTAGACTGGTCTGTATAGAATGGTAGAAAGCAAGGCCGTTTTTCTCTTCTCAATATGTATTTGGTGAGAAACTGGATAGTCTTCGTCGTCAACTATTCAACAGCCCCAGATCAAAATAGACATTTTCCTGAAAGTCAATCCTTCCCTGGTGTTTAAGATCGTGATGTAAGTCTGTGTTAGTTTTCGGGGTAAGGGGATGTGTGCTTCATCATGATGTGGTATAAAGTCTGTGTTATGACAGTTTTTCAGGTACGAAGATGTGTACTTCTTGTTGATGCCACGTCTTTAGCTCCATAAGCAGGGCAGTGTTAGAAAACCAGGATTCCTCTGTGATCATCCTAATTTCGGGAAAACAAAACCTTATTGCTAACAGAGGGAGGTCTTTATTCTCCCTTCACTGTACTACCCTATATCGCAGGGTAGAATGGAACAATGAGACAGTGTGGAAGTGACCTGCAGAGAAAAATAAGCTACAAACATTCTAAAATTCACCTTGTAGGCGAAGTGTACTGTACAGCAAAGCGGTCTAAACCACCATCTAACGAAACAGTCTCGCACAATTCAGAGCTGCGACAGATCTCGGACCGCATGGGAGGTTACCTTATGATCACCCGTCACATTAAACATTATGTTTCTCTGTTTCTAGTAAACATACAAAGTACAGAATGGGTGTCGTGAAAATGTCATCCATTGTAAACAATACCAGTCATTCTACTGCCATTATTATAAACAATGCCGGCCACGCTTTTTCTCGGCTTCTGTGTAAAACTCGTCATTCTCACGACTTCCGGTGTTTCACTTTGTTTTATTTACTTGTTTTTCTTCTTTTTTTTTAAAAAATAACAACAAAGTAGCGAGACAAAACCAACGTAAGTAACCAGTCACCATTCTCACTGATTAAAATGCATGTCAAAATTAGATAAAACAAACAGGAGATATCGAGGATATAGAAAATGTCTAAGACAGTGTAAGGAATAATCAAAAGAAAAAAATAAATGTTTCTTTAAAAGAACAGTCGACACCTTTTATTCAACAATCGCCTTTCTTTCTCTCTGAGTGTCTTTTCTTGTTTCTTTTATTTTATTTTCAAAGTAAATAATTATAGATCTAGTCTCTGAGTGACAACAGCTCGTAAACAAACTGAAGGTAGGTCTGTCTACTTTCAACGGTTAACTTGCCTACAATCTTTCAATATTTCTGTATACATCGTTTCTCCCTAAACTTTGTTGCTACTTTAAAAAAAATCATATCGTTTCTCCCTAGTCTGGGTGTCAGAAACAGAATTAATGGTCCTTTTTTCTCTCAGCAATTTGTCCTAAGGCCGTTCACACGAGGATTTGTCTTTGATATTGCGTTGTAGACTTTGCAACAAGCTACCGTTGAAACAAGCTGTCTCCTGGGATACCTTCAGGTGAAGAAGTCGTTCTCTCTAGCCCTTTGTTCCGTCTGTTTTTAAATGGGTCTGCTGCCTATGATTTCTGTACACGTGTCACCCAGCACTGACGGCGTCTTTCTTCACCAAGACTGTGTACAACTCTACTGGGTGGCGGGACTGTAGGTCAACTCAGTGACTAGGAAAACACACACACACACACACAGGACCTCTTTTCTCGTTAAGAGTGTTACTAATGACTGCATCTTTCCACACACTGAAAGTCTTGTGCCCAAACAAGGGAAACCAGACATATGCACGTCGACAAAATAGATTGTGACCATACCGACAAACAGGTTTCTCCACTTGAGCTTTTTACAAATGACTAGTATAGGGACTGCATTGTTTTGCAGAGTCAAAAGCAAGGCTACATACACATCCTATACTATGTGCTTGTTTTCCGCCCACCTACCTACTAAACCTCAGTCCTCAGGTCGCTTCACAAGATCTTGTCTGAGGCGCGTTCAGCCAGTACGACAGACACGAAACAACATTGGCTACAAAGAAAAAAACGGATTTTCGAATTTAACCGCATCCAGAAAAGTCGCAAAACCACTCATGATCCCTTTTATGAACAGCTGGCCCAACAATCATTATCAAGAGAAAGATGAAGAATAACAGTCTCTAATCCAAACTAGAATTAAATTTTTTTTAAAAACAGAAAAAACGTTCAAAACTGAACTGTATAGGCTGTGGATACAAGTCTAACCTGAGAACACATGAGATTATGCTTCCATCTTTTGCCATGTTGATGTAAAAACCCTCTCAAGACAGTATCAAGGTAGTTCATATTTGCAATCACAAGCAGGCACAAAGGCTATCTGTATTTCGAGGAGGGGAAGGGGGTGGGAGTAGGAAAGAGGGGAGAAAACCGCATTAAAACCAGGATCTACAACAGCTGCACTGAACACCTTTATATCTATGTTGACAATGAAACAACTCAACAATTGGAATCAACTTCAAGCTGCTGCTACAAGAACCCAAAACTAACACACCACACACACACACACACAACACACACACACACACACACACACACACACACACACACACATTGAAATCACATGGAGAGGGAGAGGAAGCCCCCCCCCCCCCCCCCAGGAAGACTAATACACTGTGCATGGTGTGAAAACTTCTTTTGTAGTAAACAAAATTTCCCAAAACATTCGATATGGAGAACCATCACAAAGGAAGATCTCTTATAGAAAAAAAAGAAGAAAAAATGGGTTTTTTAAAAAAAGTAAACGATTTGGGAAATAAAAAGAGAAGACAATGCTCGACAAGAACCAATTGTTTGTAATGAATTGTAATTCAGGCTCTCTACACCTGTCTGCCAAAGAGAACTTGTCTTTCCCTATTACAGGCTACACATACTCAGAAACGTGTCCGGCCTATGCCCATGCACAAACTAAATAAAGCATTGGCAATAAATAATATAAATTAACAACTTTTTTCTCTCAAAATTAAAGTTTGTTCCGTTTTGCTTTTATTTGTTCGTTTGACTTGATTTCCCAGCCATTATTCAGACACAACCACGGCTGTGAAAACCTGGCTATGAAAACCTGCAGTGGGGTCGGGTCTGTCTGTCCTCAGCACATCCTAGTGGTGGACTGTCCCTCTTCACACCCTGATGACTGCCTGTCCACGAGTTTCGGCTGTCCCCTGGGGTCGGTTGTGACTGCTGGGCAAGGCAAGGCAAGGCAAGGCGTGCTATGCCGTGCTGTGCTGGTCTGTGCTGGGCCGGACTGATGTATGTCCAATTACGCGGCCACCAAACGGCTACTGACAGCCCTCTGTGCTGACCTCATGACAGCTTCTGCCTGCCAGACAGACAGACAGACCCACCAACCCACCACTGTACATCAAGCGGGAAAGATGACGTGGCAGGTATTTATTGGCGTTCTGTCAGTGTCAGCGGCCATACTGGACGGTAAACAATGATCAAGATGTAGACTGGCCGACAGTAATGGACGACACTTTTACTTGGTCAAGTGTGAAGGGAAGCCACTTGCCCGGGGTCTTCCCCTCCTTCATAAACAATTCAATTACGACTGGCTTACCACTGCCTGTTTTTCTTCTGCTGGTATTTTTCTTTCTGTATGTCCATTGTGAGAAAAAATAGTAAACAATTTTAATAAGGAGTTTAGACCTTAACATCTGTCAAGAGGATGAGGGAGAATATAAATATGCTGTCTTACTCAGAAACAAGACAAACAAAAAAAAAAAGAAAAAAGTGCACTTTGCAGACAGAAACAATTTTCAGAATGTATTCATATCCTATTTCTTGAAATTATCCGGACTTCTAATTAATTTCTACTAACAAAAAAACTAAATATGTAAGTTTTGGGATTCCCACAGTTTATATAATATTATAAGTTGTGCGTTCCTCAGCTTAACACAATGGGGGTCACCCTGATCTGACTCTACTCAATCCCACCTGGGAATCACTGTGAGACTGAAATTGCAAACTGAATGAAATTTGCAGTGTTGACTGTTTTTAAGTACCTCGCCATATAGGCAGCCATCCGACTTCAGAGATACTTCATAGAACGTCAATGCTGAAGTCATTAATTGTGTGATGGTTAGGATACATGTGTGATGTTGTGTGTCGATGTGCTAAATATACACGAACATTGGTTTTATACATATTCCATGTAAACAATGTTGTTTTTTATAAATTCTTGCTCTTCTAGCATAACCATAGCAAACAATACGATGCAGCAGTAAGGGCGTTCAGAATAAGTCGTTTTGTTGTTGGTTTTGTTTGTTTGGTTGGTTTTTTTGGGGGGATACAATGTATATTATACATCATCAATTTCAAAAACAGTCTTCCGTCTTGTGAGTTATCCAGTTGTAAGTCGTTAACCGGATTCTGATTCTTTTATAACTTTCTGTCTCCTCTCCCTCCCCCCTTCCCTCTCACCTCCCCCCCCCCCTCCTCGTGTCTCTATTCTTTCCCTTGTCCTTTCTTCTCCTCAACAACAATACAATGATTAACGAGAGTGGCAGCCATGACTATAAACCAACATCTCCTGGCTTAATCCAGCCCATTCTGAAACCTGATGGAAAACATGACAAATGCCAAAATTACAAACACTCTCCTGTTTTTATCCATGCATGCAAGGTTAGTAGCTCTGCGGAGGCATTTCGAGGACAGGTGTCACGGGAGGAAAAATGCTCTATCACCCTATCACCGCTTGCTCCTCTTAGCCCAGCTTGTGCTCACGCTAACAAGCCCGGCCTGGAGACTCCAGACAATTTCGGATGGGACACACATGTGGTGGGCAAAATGTGGAACAGTAAGTGGCCATGTTTAATCTAGCGTGTTGCTGAGAGAAACCCGTTTTCCCTCAGACCACCTGGAACAGAGCATGCAAGACTTAGACTCCAACAGAAGCTTAGGAGAACAGACTAGTGCAAAAGTGGTTTACCCTGCCTGTCCTGCTTATGCACAAATGGGCATGTAATTATATAAGGGGCACAGGAAGGAAGGCAACTTAGCCCTAGCCCGTTATTTACATTCAAAGCAGATTAGGACAAATTGAAACGGATCAACAGATTAGAGGTTCAAAACTGGGATTGTATTTTGGCCAGAGGTATAACTAGCAGCGCTGTGGGGGTAAGTCAGTCCAGCCCAACAGCAGCTAGACTAATAGAGGCCTGTATAGCCCGCGTGCTGCTGCTGTCAGGATGGGGGGGGGCTGATGAAGGGGGTGGGGGTGAAGGGGCAGACAGGGTGCACAACAGCTCCATCTTTCCGCACCCATGACTGGCTCTGTCCTCCGCCATCCCGAAATAACCGCCACGGCCACCTCAGGGTCAAGGAGAACGGACGCATTCATAACCATTCTGACAAACAAACAAACAAACAAACCGCTTTTTTTTTTTAAAAGGTTGACAAACAAACAAGACCATTCATCAACGAACCGAGCGTGGGAGTTCTCCTTCCTTCCCCTCCAACTCAAAACCTAAACGTAGCACCACCATCCCCATAATAGAGCCGTTTTTATATTATTATTTAGAAACACATCGTCTGCTCTGCTCTCTCTCTCTCTCTCTCTCTCTCTCTCTCTCTCTCTCTCTCTCTCTCTCTCTCTCTCTCTCTCTCTCCTTGTCGTTCCTGCCGTTTCTTGCGTCTTGCGTTGTTGTCTTTGGTCAAACAGTTACTTCTGACAAAATGTTTCAAACTTAATTCCAGGGGCCTATAAGAAAACATTGTAGTACTAACCCTGTAAAGATATATTTTCTGCATTTCATGTCTAACTCGTTGAAGAGTGTTGTGGGGTGGTGTGTGTGTTCGTGTGTATGTGTGGTGTATGTACTTGTTTTCGTAGTTTGTTTTTCGTTTTAAGGTAAACAGCTTGATCATTTACTTGACAAAATCGAACAAAATTCGACAATTTAACTATCAGAGGCCCACAGAATCTGTCGAAGTACAATCCGCCAAAGAAGTCATTTTTCTGCATAAGCGCATGGTGTCTGAATCGCTCGTTGATGATAAGATTGGCTTGTTGAGGTGGCCTTGGCAGTACATTTTGGTTGTCTCTTTACTGTATCTGGTGTGGTCTTTTTTCCCACACTCAATTTTTAAGAAGCGCTTTGATCGTCCTACTTCCAGTTTTAGCGTTATAATTATTATTAATTGTATTATTATAATTATTATTATTAAGTACAAATAAACAGCAGACGATTCTCTTTTTTTTTTCGGAAGGGGGAGGGGGAGCGGAGGTGGTATCAAACGCAGTGAAAGTATGGAAACAGTTTCAGAACTTTCTGGATATCCTAGAAATAACACTGTTGCTCGAATCTTTCCATACCGATTTTTTCCCTTTTTTTTTTTTCTTAAGTAGCGGACAAAACTGTGGTGTGTTACGGTCTTGCATTGCGCCTATCCATGCAGCCTGTGTCTCCTTTCTTAAATGCATTTCTATCTGAAGTATCATGTCCTCTGATTTTGCTGTTATCATATTATGTAGCAAAACAGTTGAAGAGATTTTGGTCTGATTCGATTTGTTTAAATGTTTAACTCTCAGCGCTATCGCATTTATTATAAAAAGAAGAAGGGGTAAAGAAGGAAAAGAGGATATACCGTTTAACCAAAGCAGCACTGGCATTATTACAACACACACACACACACACACAACAACACACACACACACACACACACACACACACACACACACACACACACACCACACACACAAAACAACAACAACAACAACAACAAGAAAAAAGAAAAAAAATCAACAGAAGAGAAGTACCACTGCAATGATGCTGGTAGTTTCAGAGACATTTTGCGCACACGTTAGGCTAAATCCTGCTCAGCTTTTCGTAAGAGCAAGCCACTGCGTGCCGATGGGAACAGATGACAAGATTTACAAAATTGCATACACATGGGGACTGGATGTAAATAAGCACACGAGTGCTTGTTCCATTATCCTCGATATATAAAAATAAAAGGGGAAAAAATGAAAAGAGAGGCAACGTAAAACTGATGGAGGCTTCTGGCAGGAAAAGCACTAACAAGGGATGGGGGGGGGGGGGGGGGGGGGGTAGAGGGGGCAGAAGGGAATGTAAAGCGGCCCAATGCCAGTCACATACACACAGACATGCATGCTTGAACCATACACGACTTCACGCAGTACAGTCACGGAGTAAACCCCGAGCCAAGGTCAGGCCTGGCTGCAATAAACAGTTAAGCCACGGA
>CM060326.1:59538112-59553112 GCA_030674155.1 Stramonita haemastoma | reverse complement strand
GCAGCCTGTTCTTAAAATAACGTTTACTTTTCAGCAGACTGTTAGTTTTTTTATGATGGATTCGCTCTGTATTAAAAAAAAATTATCAAAAAGGAGGGGGGGGGAATGGTGCCCGGTGGGGGGGGGGGGGAGAGGTAACCCTGGAACAGCGCCAAGGAATCCAACACAGCACCGACCTCTCCAGCGGCATTTGAGCTGAAGAACAGGAGACCAGAAGAGACAGTCGCTATGGCAACCATGCAAATGAGATGGGGACGGAATAAACACAACACGATGGCCAGTTGACGCTCTTGCCCCAAACCACACAGCAGTGCAGTGGCTGCAAACCTGGTCTACCTTCTCTCTTCATTCCCACTTTTCCCTTTTCTTTCTTTCTTTCTTTCTTCTTTCCTTTCTTTTCTTTTTTTTTTTTTTTAAAAACCACCTTCAAACAGCTCGTGTCATGTTGAGATGGCAGTTGTCAAATGGGCATACGCTTCACTCAGCGGAGCTCCTCGCATATTCTGTTGGCTCGTTGGAAAAAAAAAAAAGGTTGCTATGTCAACTGCCTGTCGTCTGACACACACACACAACACACACACACACACACACACACAACACACACACACACAGAAGCATTTTTGTTGTCAGATTTAACATTATGCATTGTTGCTGTTGTGTGACAACGCAGCGTTAGATAATCCCCCCAAAAAAAAACCACAACAACAAACAAACAAAAACAACAACAACCCCACAACCCCCCCCCCCCCCCAAAAAAAAAAAAGCAAACGAAAACCAAAAACAAGAAAACTCTGGGATGAATCTTTCAGCGGATCAGATTCTTCACTCAAGTATCACGTTAATTAAAGGACAAACGGGTGGGGTGGAGGAGGGAAGCTTAACTGTCATCTCTTTGAAGGTGCTACACAAGGAAATGATTTTCAACTTGGGCTGATGAAAGATTATGGTGGTGTGTGTGTGTGTGTGTGTGTGTGTGTGTGTGTGTGTGTGTGTGTGTGTGCGCGCGCGCGCGCGTTGTGTGTGTGTGTGTGTGTGTGTGTGTGTGAGAGAGAGAGAGAGAGAGAGAGAGAGGAGAGAGAGAGAGAGAGAGAGAGAGAGAGAGAGAGAGAGAGAGAGAGAGTGGGGGTGAGGGGGCAGACCCCATATCACCGCGGACAGACAGGCCCAACCACCAAACCCCCAGAGCTACATACATGTTGCGTGCTGGTTGTTTCTCAGCCAATCGATCCGTTCCCACCGTCACCACACACATACATCATCAAAGCAGCGACACGCCACAGGGTATTGATCACAGCAGACCACCAGTGAAAACCACAGATCATCCTAACTCCACAAGTGAGCTGTTTCTTTTGTATCGCCAGCCACTAGCCGCCACAGGATAGATACAAGCAAAATAATTCTCTTTCACCTCCTTTCAATTACCCACTGAGAGTTTGAATCTTCGAATCTTCGTTACCTTAGCCTTATATTCCTGAAAGCACTAGGCTACTCCAAATGGAGTCTAGTACTTCTTTAAACTGCTTGATTACAAGACAAATCAAAGCAAACGTTTAGACTAATTAGGGTAGGAGGTGTGTGTGGGAGGGGTGGGGGGTGGGTGGAAGACTCACTCCAGATCTTCCCCAAATCATGACCATTAAACCTCCACTGGTCCACTGGTCCTCTGTTGCCGCTTTGAGAGCATCACTGAACGAAATAGTCCTCAAATGCGTGGAAGTGAATCGTTAGTCTTTGTAGGCTTGGGCGGCCATTGTATCTGGGGTGTTCTTACTGCTGTCTTCTTCCCCAGGAGAGGAGGAGGAAATGGTGAGGGGGCGACGTTTATCTGGCCATCAGAGCCCCATCCCGGGCCCAGTCAAGAGGAGAAGGGTGGTAGTTAGGGTGTGGCCACACAGCCCTATTAGCTGCACGCCACGGGGCCCCGAGATAGGGGGGTGACACACACAGCCTGTCTCCCCTTCTTCTGATCCAGGCTATTTAGTGACGTGCCACGTGCCTGGCCAAGCTAACCTTACTGGGCGCACGTGCACGTTCCCTTTCACCTCCCTATTACGTGCTGGCTGTTTACACACATTTCTTTAGGTATTCTACGGTTTACACCACTGTAAAAAGTAAATGACGTCCACCTTTCCAGCTTCATGTCGTAAAATGGGGGAATAGCTATATACCATTTTCATCATAATAACAACCACGCCACCCACCACCAATAACAACCCTATCTTGGCAATCTGTCTGATTACGTGATAAGCTGATTTATCCCTAAGCATACATATTCTTTTTTCCAACCTGAGCCAGGTTCTCATCATCTCCTCTCTCTCTCTCTCTCTCTCTCTCTCTCTCTCTCTCTCTCTCTCTCTCTCTCTCTCTCTCATTCAAACTCCCAGAGCCCAACATCACAATGGTGGTTCCTTGGAAACAAGACCAAAGAGAACTCCCTATCACGGGTTCGCAATCTAAGCTCCAAGCTTGTTGCTCATAGTCCAGTCTTAGTCACTGGCTGATGGTGGTGGACCAATTATTCTGAATAAACAAGGCTTAAATCAAGAGATCCCAGTCCTAACGACCCCTTTACTCTTCCCCAGAAAACAGAGTTTTCATTGTCGATGGACAGGACGGTGCTCCACAAAACAAAAACGAGCTTTTTCCCCACAGTACGGGCCGCAGGGTAACGGTCAGTTTATGGAGTGAAGGGACAGACGAGTTTCCTTGTTGGTGACAGAGCGTGTTGTCCAGTGATAATATAGTGTGGCAGGGATGGCCCATAAGTGTGTCATCCTGTGTGTTGGTCGGTGGGGCCCACCTTCACCAGCCATTACACGCTTACAAAACAAATAGGACGAGGAGTCCTTGGCTCACTCCCTTTTCTTAGTTTTTTTTCTCTGTGTAGAGAATTGTTACTGCCCATGTCTGGTCTAGAATTGTTAGTGAGTCTTTCATAGAAAACCCTGGTTTGAAAAAAACAACCCCCCCCAAACCCCCCCCCCACCCCCCCCAAAAAAAAACAAAACATGAAACATAAAAATGAGACTCAAAACTATCACCTTTCTCCCCCTTTCACAGACCCCTCACTTTGCTTCTGAGCGTGATATTAAGAATACTTTGATTAAAACAATGGGTCGGTTTTGTTGTTTTGTTTTTTTTTGTGTTTTTTTTTTTTTTGGGGGGGGGCCAGCAGAAAAACAAAACAACACCACAACAAAATCTGTTTAGATCTCCCAGGACATCCTCATCACAATAACAAACTACATTATTTTTTAAACCAGTACCTGTTACATTGCAAACCACATCCTTATTCTAAAAAGAAAGGGTGTCTAATTTTCAGACAGTATCCCTGAGGTTGGAATGTGGAAACCTTACTGGTGGGCAAAAACCATTATATATATACACAAAATCTCACCACTGGTGAACATCCCAGCTCTAGCCGAAGAAAAAAAACCCTGTTCATTGGAAGGGCTAATCACCACAGCAGCAAATTAATAGTAATGGAATAAATCATACAAATAAAATACCATGCACCAAGTCGAGGGGGCAGCTCTAGTAATAGCCGCAACAACTCCCAAGCCCACACAGGTGATTCTTTCTAGAATAGTGAAACAAACAAACACAAAGCTAGCAATCAACACACACATACAACGACATCAAACTCCACCTGCTAATTACACACTACAGTTGCTGGTGTCAAGGAGGAGGGACTTGTTTTGAAAACAATCAAGCCCAACTCCTGACAACCTTACAAAGCCGTAAATCACAAAGATCAAAGGGGTTGGAGAAAGGAGAAAAGCAACGGTTGCACACCTTGCTACACAGGTTACACAATAGTTAACGGCTCTTGGGCCAGAAACACAAACCCATGGAGCGAGGGTGGGAGAGGTGGTGTGGGCGAGTTATAAGCTGTGGGGGGCGAAGAAGGAAAGAAGGAAGGATCGAATGAACAGGGAACAGAAAGCTCGCGAAGACGTCAGGCACAGAACGACCTCATGCGACCGAGGAGAAAGCGATTTGCTGGCATGTTAATGAAAATCAACCGGCTCTCTCCCTTCCCGCCACTGTCCAATAAAAATTGAAATATGTGGACTTTTCTCTCTTATGTGCCTCTCAAACACGAGGCCCTGTCCTCATAAATAAGGCGGGCAAGACAGCGTGCATTTTGAGGGCCCTTGTTTCAGACCACAGAGGGAGAAGAAAGGGGGGTATTGTGGAGAAGGAAACCTTCCCCCAAACGCCAAAACCCCGTGACAAATGGCCGCCTGTTCCCTCGCCAACACACCAATCAACAGCGATAAATGATAATAAAATCGTCGAAAATGTCGCACGGAAAGAACCCCCCGCCTATCCTTCAGTGATAAATCACACAAACGGAAACTGTGATCAAGAAAAAAGAAAGATGGGGGTGAGGAGCGAAATAAACAGGGAGTAAAAATGACAATTAAGTCATACCCAACCCTAAACCTCGCCAAAACAGGTAAACAAGTCTAATGAATGACCTACATCCGTGACAAGAGTGAACGATGTGAACTAAGGGGGAAATAAGGGAAACTCCTTTTCTAACACACTTCTTACACACAAGACAGAGACAATACTACCTTAACCAAAATAATATACAAATGACAAAAACTGTTTGTTTTTGAACTGTGGAAACACATACAGATGTTTGCAAAAAATTGTTGATTTAAAAAAAAAGGCACTCAAGTTGTACAAAAACAGAAACCAAAAACACCAACAAAAAACATTTTGTGCGTTTTTTGTTTTGTTTTGAATCTTTGATAATACAATCCCTGAAGAAAACGACAAACAAAACAATATCACATACACCCACAAGCACAAATGTATGACAATGACATACTGACCAATTTGAAAAAAAGTTTATTGTAAGAGTTGTTTCTTTGGAGGGGGGGGGGGGGGTCTTCGATTTTGTCAGACAGGATGGCTCAGTTTTTAGAATGAAGGCACCAGTATGATGCAGGTCCTTCAAGTCCCTATTTACTAATCCTAAGATGACTTTAAGCAGGTGGCATACTTCCATATTCAGAAAAACAAACACCCATATCCCCATTCACCCCCTCCCACACAGTCTCCATTTTTCCTTTAAAAAAAAAAAAAAAAGAGGAAGAAAAAAAGACAATTTATGTTGTCCCAAAAGTTCGTTTTGCCTTGGTAAACCCTTATATCCTCCTTCTGTTTTCCCCATTTGGCGAAGTCTATCTGTAACGAAGACTTGTGGGTGTTTGCTAATAAATTTGGGGTCACACAAAGACCACATTGCTTATAAATTTCGGGTCACACAAATACCTCTTTCCTTATAAATTTGACGTCATACAAAGATCACATTGCTTAATAAATTTGGGGTCACACAAGACCACTTTGCTTATAATTTTGGTATCATACACCGATCACTTTGCTTATAAATTTGGGGTACACACAGACCCATCTTATAAATTGGGGTCACACCAACCACACCTGTTCAGTGGAGAAGTGCGTTGCCCAAAGAAACACTATCACTGCCTTTTTCTTTATTGCAGAACGTGTGTGAACCTGGCGCCATTATCATGCCGGAACATTCTTTCTTCCGTCACCTGATACACTGATATCAACACCGCCTATTGTTTTTGTCTCCCTCCCAGAAACATGCTTATCCAGACTTCTCTCTCTCTCTTCTCTCTCTCCTCTCTCTCTCTCTCTCTCTCTCTCTCTCGTCGGAGAACACACAACACACACACACACACACACACACACACACACACACACACACACACACACACACACACTGTAAAACACGTTCACGAACATTCATTCACCACACAGGAGTTTTGGGCATGCCCCTAAACACTGAAAAAAATGTACTGAATTTGTAAGAAAAGGATAACAAAAAAGGAGGATTGTTTTTAGGTTGTTTTTGGGGTTTTTTTTTTTTTTTAAATAGCACAATGTTTAATTTTTTAAAAATGAAACAAAACCAACAAAAAAAGATCAGAGGATGTAATAATGTAGATGGATGGGAACTCACAAGTTCCCTGAAAAGTGGTGAATCCGGCAAAGTGTAAGAAAAAGATGCAGCAAGAAGGCAGGCAGGCACAGAGAGACAAAAGCAGAGAAACAAACAACGAGAAGAAGAGTTAGTTCCCTGAGGAGGGGGTAAGACAAACAGCCACCTGGAAGATCCTGCCTTAAGTTGCCCCTAGCTGGTGACATCAGGCCATAGGTTATCTCTATCTGCCCCAACGTGGACTGGGCAGTGTGGCCATTCCCCCTACCACTACCTCTCTTTAACCTACACCCCTCCCCCCATCCCTCATCCTCACTGGTAAAACAGTTTTCTTCGTACTCTGAACATCCACAGCAGCTGGCTAACCCAGGGGGGATAGGTGGAACTGGTAGAAGTAAGTCATCTTTTTTTTTAAGCGACGGGTTGTTTTTTTTGAAGTGGAAATGTCCCCCCTAAAAAGATGTGATTCCTGTATTAAAAAATTATAATTGTTGCAGAACTGAATCTCTAAGTATTTCACTTATTTGGTTTTAATGGAAATATTTGTCTGGTTATTTTTTCTCCTTTTCCTCCGTATCGATTCTTTCTCTCTCTATTTTTTTTCTTTTCTTTTACGCTCTTCAAACTTTCTGAGCTTTGTCCATCACAATTTTAGCCAACAGCAGATGAAGTGTGCAGTTTATTTCAATTTCCAAGACAAATGATGTGTGGATCTGCCAGTGTTTTAATCCCCTGTTTGTGTGTGTGTGTGTGTGTGTGTGTGTGTGTGTGTGTGTGTGTGTGTGTCGTGCGTGCGTGCGTGCTGGTGCGTGTGTGTGTGTGTGTGTTGCTTGCTAGCATCCAAAAATGCAGGCAGCACCAATGAGCCTTAAGAGCATAGGCATCCATTTCAAATTGTTGCCCCCCCCCCCACCCCCAAAGTAACATTTCAAAGTCAGCAATGGATAACTGCAAACTTAACTCTGGTTTGTGAGTAAACACGATGCCAGTCTCGAACCCAATGTTTACACAGAAGCCCACACCTTAGAACAACACAGAACAGATTCTACCCACACAAACAGCATTTATCAAGGAGAAGTGGACAAACACCCTGTTGTCTACAGGCAACAGAACGGGGACGTCACTAGCTTCACACACCTGCAACGGGCTGCAAACAAGCGTACATCACGAAACAACATATCAGATAATAATTAATTATCTCCTCCACCCCAACTCATCCCACCCTTTTGCTCCATCCTACTATCAACGTTTTGTTCTGAGAATGGAACAACGGACAAAACATGCTCATATTCCCAACAACACAGACATACAATGGCAAAGACTTGCAGACACTGTGAACGAAAGATAGGGAGGGGACGGCATAGAAGTGGACAATGTGCCACGCTGCTAAGGACAATACAGTACACACACACACACACACACACACACACACACACACACACACACACACACACACACACACACACACACACACACAACACACAACTCTGTAGTCGGCTGGCTTTGAATCTCCCCACAGCCACTCTCCGCTATCTGCTGTCAGGCCACCTATCTCCGTCTGGAACCGTTCTGTTCCCTCCTTCCTTCTGCACACCCCTTCCTTGCCTTGCCTTGCCTTGTGTGGCCTCTGTCAAGTGTCACCCTCACGACAAATGCTTTCTCCATACACTGCCATTTGTCTGCATTCCCCAGCCAAGAGGCAACTGTAGCCTATCGCTGGTACTGATGAGGGCATTTCAAGGATCCTCCTCCTTGGAGAGCGGCCAGGATGTAGTTAAACTACTTCGTGCCGCCGCCAGGGATATTAATGAACGAACCCTGTTGTTGTTGTGCACCCAGCGTCATCTGTAAACATGCCTGACAACACCTCGAAAGGATCCGTGTGTTTAAGAAAGATGAAGTGGGAAATATTGTGTAACGCACAAGTATCATACACAAACATGTTGTAACAATAGGTGTCCAAATTTCTATGTCTGATCTCCCCCCCCCCCCCTCTCTCTCTCTCTCTTCTCCTCTCTCTCTCCACCACCCTCACTCATCTCCTCCTCTCTCACACACACACACACACACACACCACACACACACACACACACACACACACACACACACACACACTTACTTTGTCACCACTACACAAGAAAGAACAGAAAGACAAAGACCAAAAAAAAAGTAGACTTGCGGCCGTCTCTTTGGGGAATTCAGGACATTATGCCTAGCGTCAGCATTGCCAGAGCAGGCAGATAGACAGACAGACAAGCAGAAAGACAGGCAGACAGACAGGGCAGGCAGACAGGCAGCGAGGAGTTCTGAATCCATTTGTATATATAATGATGCTGGTTTAAAGCCCTGCACCCGCCTGAACTCTCGCGCTGTCAGATTCAGGAGAACATCCCCCTTCTATCCGCATATCGCAGCGTCAGGGCGTCTGTCACTCCCCCATTGTCCTGTTTCATATAAATCAACCCGCTCCTGTCAGCACAGCGCACCCCGGACTTTAATGCCCACCGCTCTCTTTAAGAGCATGTCATAAACGCGTGTGAACGCAACAACTGCTGTCTTCAAACATGACTTACTTGTTGTTGTTTTTTTAAAGAATATATACAGGTACCTATCTATCAATCAAAGAGTTGGCTTGTACATGGTCTTCTTTGTTTCATTTAAAAACAAGTCAGGAATGTCACAAGCTTTCAAAATATAATGACATTGATCTATTTCTTTTGTTGTCTATTTTCATAAGCTTTCAAAACATAATGTGTGTGTTTTTCCGATATTGTTTATTTGTTTGTTTGCTCATGGCATCAATACAATGTTTTTCCTTTATTTATAAAAAAAAATTTGGGGGGGGGGACTGTGCTCCCCCCTTCTCTTGCTAAAGCAACCAGTATCTAACAATCACTATTTCAGTTATCTATCTAATAATCATGTCAAAGAGGGACACACTTCTACAAGCACTCTAGCTATGGCGCTAAGCCAGAAAAACTTTTCCTCTAAAAGCAGTAATACATTTTGAGCATGTCAGTATTTGCCATGAGAGCAACTATAGCCATAAAAATATCCCCCAAGTCGTAACGTGGCTGCTACCTTAATGGTGGGTAAAAACCGGTCGCATAGCAAAATTTACCATTGGTCAAACTCGGAGTTGTAGCCGAGGAACAGGGCCAAAACAACAACAAACAAGCCATAACAGTAAATATTGATATCGTGTTGCATAGGGATTGCGTTATATCTCCCATGCGTACTTTAAAATGTCACCACACCCTTAAAACACAGGGTTACTCTGGACAATGCATATCCGCGAAAACGGAACTGACGAGAGAGAGAGAGAGAGAGAGGAAGAGAGAGGAGAGAGAGAGAGAGAGAGAGAGAGAGAGAAAGAAGAGGGGGGAGGGCAGGACAGAGTACGCGCGCAAGAGAGAAGGGGGAGGGAGGGGCCGGACAGAGTACGCGCGCGCGCGCGCGCGAGCGAGGAGAGAGAGGAGAGAGAGAGAGAGAGTGAGAGAGAGAGAGAGAAGAGAGGAAAAGAGGAATAAGGTACATCATCAAAGCCATAAAGCACGACAGACAGCAGCAGAGCAGGGTGGGTTAGGTACTCGGGCGACAGCACCACTGCGGCACCAGTGAAATCAGTAAGAGTCAGAGACTGACTACGTGTAGTGTCATCAAAACCGCCTGAGCTTGCTTCTATAGCCTAGTAGAGCTAGCCCCCAACTACCAACCACCACCACCCCCTCCCTGTAAAAGAGGGTGTGCACAGACGGCACTCCTCGTTCAGACATGCTGAGAAGACAGCTTCTAAGTCACCACTACCACAGAGAGACAACTGGTAGAAGAGGAGCTGCCAAGAGTGTGTGAGTTCTTTCTCTTATTTATTTATTTTTGTTTGTTTGTTTGTTTTGTTGTTTAAAGATAAATTTTTAAAAGTTTTTTCCATTGTGCAACTACAGAGTGACAAAATCCAAGTTCTTTCTTTAATCGATGTTAATTATTTCTATTGATAATAATTTTGTTTATAACAATGACTTGCAAGAATTGCAAACTCTCTGCAGTGTGTGCATATATGTGTATCTTTGTTTCTCCCCCCCCCCCCCCCCCACACACACACACTTTTTTTTCCAACCTTCTGACACCTCCACTCCTTCCAAGCAATGCCTTGGGCACACACACACACACACACACACACACACCACCACACACACACACACACACACACACACACACACACACACATACGCACGCACATTCACATCGAATAAAAATCAAGAGTAAAAGAATCATATGCTGTGTTTGGATCTAATGCTAGGCGTTGAGCATTACATAATCCGCGACCAAGAAATTCACTGCCCACATATGCATAGTTAACAGAGGAAAGATAGCCGTGAACACAAGCTTTTAGAAAGAAAAAAAAGCAAACCTATATAATATCATATTCCACCCAAAAAGGATGTAATAGTACTTCCCCTAAAAAAACAACAAAAAACACCCCCACCCCTGAAAAAGGGGAAAGAAACAGAACAAAAAGGCAACGTGGGAACATGTTAGAAAAGGTGCTGCCAACTCGATGCAAGATACATCGTCTGCCAAGAAGATCACGTACTCCAGCAGACTGAGGAGATTATTTTATAACGAACCCCTTTGCCATAAGGTCAGCTTGTTCGCACACAATCATCCCCCCCCCCTTTCCCACCACGGCAATGTAAGCAACTAGCAATTCTCTACGAATACTCGTTAGTATACACGCAGCAGTGTTTTGGAATTAACAGAATCAAGCATTTTCTTTGGCAAAGTTCGTTTGCTCTTTATGAATTAGTTAAGTACCAACGCTCATGTGCAAAGAACACAGACGAATATGCGTATGTGTGATAGTGTACGTGTGTGAGAGTGACAGAAAGGGAAAGAATAGAAGAGAGAGAGGGGGGGGAGGAAGATCAAAGAGCCCGCAAGAGAAGAAAGAAGCCAGAAAGAAGAGAGAGAGAGAGAGAGAGAGAGAGAGAGAGAGAGAGAGAGAGAGAGAGAGAGAGAGAGAGAGAGAGAGATGTCATCTCAGCCAGGCCACAAATCAGGCAGCTGAAAACCTCTCCACTGGTTCACCTCAGGCGGCACTAGGTGCAGAGACAAGCTCACAACTCAACACGTCCTTGCAGATAGCACAGAGAGAGAGAGAGACAAGGGGAGACATACAGAAAGAGAGAGAGAGGGCACAACAAACACACAGACAGCTAGACTATCAGCCAGCCCCCACCAGCTCCTGGCGGAGTGGGGTACAGGGCGGAGGAGGAGGAACAAGCTCGTTAGCCTGGCTGCTCTGTCGGGGTATCTACGGCCTCATCTTTCCATTCTTCCTTCATCTCTCTCCTCGTCCAATGACCAAAGCCTCCACCGCACAACTTTTAACTAACGACCTCTCTCTTTCCTTGTTCTCTTTGATGTCGTCGCCCTCTTTTGTCAACCTCTTTGAAAGAGAACGTCGCGGGTACTACACTGCACTAGCTTACACCACACCGCTTATTTCATATTTCTTAGAGAGGTGGGAGGGAGGGAGGGAGGAGGCTTGTTGAGTGATGAGGGGGGTGTTCTCGGGTGTGTGTGTTTACGGTGTAATTTTTTCCTTTTTTTTGTTTTGTTTCGTTCTTGTTCTGTCTGTTGCTCATTAACTCTTATATTTTCTGTTGGAACTGATTGCACGAGTCTTAAACCGCACAGGAGGGGTAGGTAGTAGAGGTGAGTGTGACTGACTGCAGAGACATGATAGGGACAGAACCCTCGTCCTATTGTTAAAGGTAAGGACACTCAGCAAAGATTTATCTGGAAGCAGAGGCTTTACCAGAGAGAGAGAGAGAGAGAGAGAGAAGAGAGAGAGAGAGGAGAGAGGAGAGAGAGAGAGAGAGAGAGAGAGAGAGAGAAGACAGACAGACAGACAGACAGACAGACAGAGACAGACAGACAGAGACAGAGACAGACATATGCTCCAGAGATAGTTTTATGACCCATTGTGGCGCAGACAACGAACAAAGCAGGCAACTCTGCGCTCTAAAAGCAATACCCCATCTCAACCCCCATCTCTACTATCCATCCCTGTTTTCTGATAGCGGGGTTCATCTCCCTCATCAGCCCCTGCTTGTCCAAAAGACAGAGTCAGCCACTCTCTAATGACTTCCTTTTCCTTTGATCTATCCCCCCCGTCCCCCCCCCCCTCCATCCCATTTTCTTTTCCATTCTCCAACATCGCCACCATCTCCCTCTATGCTATGCTTCCTGCCCCTGTGCTGTATGTAGCCTATGTCTGTCTACACAGAGAGGTGTTGACACGCTACCTCTCCTTTCTGAGGATGAAGAAGGGCC
Organism: Stramonita haemastoma; assembly: GCA_030674155.1. Taxonomy (NCBI): domain Eukaryota; kingdom Metazoa; phylum Mollusca; class Gastropoda; order Neogastropoda; family Muricidae; genus Stramonita; species Stramonita haemastoma. The sequence goes on along the minus strand of CM060326.1, from coordinate 59,540,790 downwards.
TGGCTGATGGACAAGCAGTCCTGACACATTCTTCTGCTAGTACTTCTTCTTCTTCGTTGTTGTCTTCTTTTCCTTTTTTTCCTGTCTGCTTGTGTATTTCATTCATCAGATTTGTTGTTTAAAAGCTCCTCGGTGTGTGTGTGTGTGTGTTGTGTGTGTGTGTGTGTGTGTGTGTGTGTGTGTGTGTGTGTGTGTGTGTGTGTAAGCACGCGCGCGGGCGATATGTGAGAGAGGCCACTAACACCCCACAAACACAATTCATTATCGTAGTTTGGGTTAACGGTTTAAATCCGTCTACCAAAAAAAAAAATAATACTCTGGTATTTTGGTTTTGATAAAACACAAACGGGGGTCAAATGTAACCTATAATCATTTTCGTCGCCTGAGAGAGAGAGAGAGAGAAAATTACGGACGATGACACTTAAAAAAACACCAAAAAACCCTATGCCTTCCAGGCAACCCATGAAATTTTGCAAGTTATTTTTACGACTCTTGAAGGGCAGGCGTTACCCAAATTAATCAATATTTCATCCTATCACTAATCCCATGTCTGAAGTTCACTCTCACCATCCCGCACTGATACCGGGAGTTGAACAGTAATACATACATTTCACCTTTATGTCAGAAAAAGCTCAGTACTAACGGGGCCAAAATGTTTGACATAGCCAAAAGATGAATCTCACACGATTCACCTGATCGACAGCTTAGACATAAAAACGAAGCCATCCCTTACGTCAAATTTATTTCTGCGGTCTTCAATCATAGACCATATTCACAGGGAGAGAGAGAGAGAGGGAGAGGGAGAGAGAGAGAGAGGAGAGAGAAGAGAGAGAGAGAGAGAGAGAGAGAGAGAGAGAGAGAGTTCTTTTTTCCAGCTATTAAACGTAAGCAGCAGTATTAACCTCAGATGCTGATGAGGACACCCTCAGGCAGTCATAATGAAAAAAACACATTTGGATGGGGGAAGGGGGGCGGTTCCACCTTACACAAACATACACACGCGCGCGCTCGCGCACGCACGCACGCACGCGCACGCGCGCGCCCACGCACGCACGCACGCACACACACACACACACACACACACACACACACACACACACACACACACACACACAACACACATGAGAGCGAGAGAGAGACTTAATGTTTACTATGCGCAGACAGGCTCAATCTGCTCTGTTAAAAATGATATGAAACAAAGCAAAACAAAACAAAACAAAACTGAAGCAAAACGCGAGCAGCATGCGCGCTCTCCCCTTCCTCCCCGTCACCCACCCACCCACCCATCCACAAACGCACGCACGCACGCGCACGTGCGCGCGCACACACACACGCATAACGCATAACGGGAGAGGGGTTTGGAAGACAGAAAGAGATTGAGAGTGTCGATAAAGTGTTTCGACTGGGATCCGACCTTTGTTGTTTTTTTTACATCACAGAAAAAAACGACTATTTTTATGATAAAAAAATCATTATTGTTAAAAAAAAAAAAAAAAAAAGGAGAAAGAAGAAAAATGTACTTGGGAACTTTCCACACTGCGCGCGCAGCTAACTTTAACCCAGTTATTTTCTGTATTTAAAAATCTTTTCTAAACAAAATAATAATATAAAAAACCAACAACAACAACAAAACCCTGAGAAAATTCAGCAGCCTTGTACATATCATAGTAAACTACCTATCTCCCCTCTGTACCTTGCGAAACAGCCAAGGGCTCAAAAAGGCAATGACTTTATTCTTACATGTGGTATATCAGTAGTTTTACAAGACGGTGTTCTTCACAATATTAAACTTTATGACAGAGGTAATATACAGTTTCGTGGAGGCAAACAACTTCAAATTAAAAATTCCCAATATTAGGACGGAAAAAATTAAGAAAAAATAACTCTTCTTGCAATTCTCACAAGTTAGTCTGTTCTGGAACCCCTCATCCAATACAGATATTTATCTTCCCCCCTCCCCCAGCATAATAACAGTATATCCCTTTGTTGCAGAACTGCACCCATCGCCTTAAAATATTCTGTGACCATCTTCACCGTCTCTCTCTCGTCCTGTAACTAGAACACTGCAAAATCTGAAAAGGCATAAATGTTCTGCGCACAAATACAAGGTGTTTTAAATATGAAACAGTGAAACAAAGAACATAATCTTTGTCATTAACTTGGGCGAAATAAACAGTATACAAATAAGAAAAAAAAAAAAACACATTCGTAAGCACACTTTGCCTTTAAGTCTGTTAAGTGATATATATATATATATATATATATATATATATATATATATATATATATATATATATATATATATATAAAGAGCAATGGCGGCATATTTCATTAAAACAAAACAAAAACAAAAAAAACCTAAAACGAATAAACCCCGAAAGAAAATGAAGTCTTCATGTTGGATGTTTGTTTTTCACGTACGACAAGAACATGATGTTCACACTTCTCCAAGTCTCCTTCCCTGAGGATAAGCACGTGTACCCCCCAATATGAGAGAGAGAGAGAGAGAGAGAGAGAGAGAGAGAGAGAGAGAGAGAGAGAGAGAGAGAGAGAGAGAGAGAGAGAGAGAGAGAAGAACACACACACACACACACACACACACACACACACACACACACACACACACACACACACACACACACACACAACACAGACAGTCAGACAGACAGACAGAGAGA
>CM060326.1:59500612-59533112 GCA_030674155.1 Stramonita haemastoma | reverse complement strand
CTCACTCACTATCCTACCAGCGCTGCCTACCTGCCTGCCTGCCTGCAAATGTCCGCCCTATCCATACGGCCAACAGGTGGCATTGATTTCATGTCCAACCTCCCCAAGGCTATTCCAACTGGAGCGTTCCCCCCGTTCGAAGTTTACAAGCAATTACCTGGGTCCATAAAGCCGCAGGTGGAATTGATTTGGCCGTCCACGCGCCAAGGTTGCCTGTAAAGTTTCTAACCTGTCACCTACGATAATCCTTGGACTGTAACGCCTATGAATACTGGGTTTAAACATCGCATGCACTTTGCGCCGGCATTAAACCCTGAGGGGTTTAAACGCGGTGCAAGGTGGTGCACGGCTCTTAAATTGGCTGTATGTGAGTGTCTCTGGGCAAAGATTGAGGTATCGGAAGCCCCGCCGGCCATCGGCTGTCTGCCAGGTGACTGTCACATACCTCTTCTTTGAAACTAATTTACACCATCCCAGGTAAACAAAGGAAACCGCAACAAAATGACGCAGGTCGGGATATACTTTTTTTTTTTTTTTTTTTTTTTTTTGCATGCAAACCAGGCCATACGAATTTGAGATACCTCTGGCCCTCAGGAAAAAGGTGAACTTAAAAAAAAGAAAAGAAATTAAGCTGGAGCCTGAAAAGAAAGAGAGAGAAAGAAGGGAAAAAGTAAATGTAAGAGAGAGAGAGAGAGAGAGAGAGAGAGAGAGAGAGAGAGAGAGAGAGAGAGAGAGAGGAGAGAGAGAGAGAGAGAGAGAGAGAGAGAGAGGAACACACAGACAGACAGACAGACAGACAGACAGACAGACAGACAGACAGACAGAGGCAGAGTGAGTCAGCCCTCAGGGGACAGGGCAGCCAGATTTTGAAACAAAGCAGGAAGTGTTTGGAGAACGAAAAAAAAAAAAAAAAAAACGAGGACGAAACACTAAAAAAAAAAAAAAAAAAGGAATAAAAAAGATGGTGATCTGACCACCCTCACCACTAAAATCCTCCCTCCTCCCGCACTCTCTTCTTCGACCATTATCTCCCCTTCTTTCTCCTCCACCCCCCTCCCACCTCCTCCCCTCCAAATCTATGTGGTTGTGATGTAGAAGCGTGGGCCATCCATCATCCAGTATGAAGGAAGATGTCTGATGAAAATATCATGAACTGTTTGCTCCCACCCCCACCCCTCTCCTTCCCCTACCTAACTATATACCTTTCCTCAGGTGCCCACTCCCTTTCCACTATATACATACATTATTATTATCAGTTTCTCCAGGAAACAGCATGCATGCATAAGGATGTTCTGATAGAATGTGCTAGATAGAGTCAGAATGTGTGCGCACACACTTTTGTGTGGGTCTACAAAATATGTAAAAATATAAAAAGCACACACAAGTGAACAGGTTTATGCGAGCTATGAAATCTTCTCTCTCTCTCTCTGTCTCTCTGTCTCTCTGTCTCTCTCTTATTTCTTTGTCACAGCTGTACTTTACCCTGTATTCTATACATTATTTGTTGATTTGATCTACAACCTCCTTTCAGCATGGGCAAAACGCTTCTTTATTAATAAATCTTTTCCGAATTCAGAGCGCTCTCTTTCTCTCTCTCTCTCTCTCTCTCTCTCTCTCTCTCTCTCTCTCTCTCTCTCTCTCTCTCTTCTCTCTCTCTCTCTCTCTCTCTCTCTCTCTCTCTTCTCTCTCTCTCTCTCTCTCTCATTTCATTCATTTTCTTTCTTCTTAGCAACTCACTCACACACACACATGCACGCACGCACACACGACGCACGCACGCACGCACCACGCACACACACACACACACACACACACACACACACACACACACACACACACACACACCACACAACATCTCCGGCAGAATATTAAGGGACCTTGACAAACCACAAGTAGGGGTGGTGATGAACACATTTTCCCACAGTGGGATGCGGAACAAGACACAGACTGAAGGTGAGAAAAACAAAAACACACACAGTACAGGATCACTGGGGACAGAGAGACCGACCGAAGCAGATAGAAGCAGAAAACCAACAACATACGAAAATTGTGTGGTGTGTGTGTGTGTGGGGTGGGATGTGTGTGTGTGTGTGTGGGTGTGTGTGTGTGTGGTGTGAGAGAGAGAGAGAGAGAGAGAGACAGACAGACAGAGACAGACAGAGACAGAGAGACAGACAGACAGACAGACAGACAGACAGACAGACAGACAGTGAGGGAGGTGGAAACAAAGACAAACAGAAAAAAACCTTTAAAAAATAGTGAACAGGAGGATGAAGAAAAAAAACAAAACAATGTGAAGAATCTGCTTGTACAATAGTTAATCAAATACATCTAGCAAGACAACAACAATAACAAATGCAGACATCACCCAAAGTCTGTGTGCAGGTGTTTACCTAACCTACTGCCCTTACCTGCCTAATCTTTGGAGGCCATCACACATCCTCGCTGGTACTGTCGCCATGCTGCTTACAATACTAGTGCATGCAAATGTCTTCCACAACATACTGATTTTGTGCAACAACTCATTACTGGCCTGGAAAAACGGCACAAGTTTTCCCCAATCATTGTCAACTTGTGCCGTTTCTCCCTCCTGGCCAACAATGAAATGCTGATATGGTTTGTACAGAAAGGAATATACAAAAAATGATGAACGCATAAATTCTTGATGCACACATAAAGAGAAAGCCATGAGAAAGAAGAAATTCAGAAAGAAGACTTGTCATGAGAAAATGAAAAAGAAACTGGCAGGAGCAGTTTAAACACAAAACAGAAAGAGAAGAAAAAAACTGAGATGAGAAAGAATTAAGAGAGAGAGGGGGAGAGGGAGGGAGAGAGAGAGAGAGTCGAGAGAGAGAGAGAGAGAGAGAGAGAGAGAGGAGAGAGAGAGAGAGGAGAGAGAAGGAGAGAGAGAGAGAGAGAGAGAGAGAGGGGGGGGGGGAGAGGGAGAGGAGAGAGAGAGAGAGAGAGAGAGAGAGAGAGAGAGAGAGAGAGAGAGAGAGAGAGAGAGGAAACATAAAAGAAAAAGAACATTGAAAAAAAAACAGAGAGAGGACACACACATAACTGCCAGTCCCAAAAGTGTAAAATTCATGAAGTTGCTGGCAACAAAACCAGTGGATACGGCACGGCAATTTTCTTGAGGCTATAAGGCAGCTGCTGATAAATTTGCACAGAATATGCTTTCTTCAAAATATATTGATCAAAAACAAACCCAACAATTAGTTTTGAGAGAAAAAAAAATTTTTTTAGCTTTTTCCTTTTATCTTTCTTTCAATTTTTCCTAGAACAACAGAAAAGTATATGAGAGTGGGAATTGTTTTCTGAATTTTGAAGGAAGTAGGTTAAAAACAAAAGGAAAAATACCTAAAGCTTTTGATTGGCAGTTATGACAGACAGAAAGAAAGGAACAAAAGAAAGAAAGAAAAGAAAGGGGGACAAACAAAAAAGACAAAAAGAAATGAACAAGAAAGAAACAAAGAAAGAAAGAAGCAAAACAACTAAAAAGAGAATGAATAAAGAAAGAGACAGTAAAAGTACCAGACAGTTAATAATGTTATGGTGAAGAGTTTATAAAACAAAGAAGACCAAGCAGAACATAGACACACACACAAAAAAGAAATTCAGCAACAAACCATACAAGAATTCAGACATGTGACAAACGAGCACAAAGAAGTAACAGGATTCCAAGGTTGAAAAAGTCCCCCTGACAAGGAAATTAACGGCAGATTATAACGATGCTGCATACTTTCCCTAAGCACCTTGTGGGTGTCTGACAATTTCAATTTGTCATTCAACAGACTCAAGGGAGGGAGGGCCCGCACATTAAAAAGGATTTTCTCCTCCCGAAAAGACGGTAACGTTTGTAGACCTACCTGAATCAGTGTAATGAATCACGCAAAATATTAATCATGCGGTATGCAGCTGCTTGGAAAAATCTGTTATCTAATTCATCTTTTTTCTTTTTTACTATTTACTTCTGCTTTATACGAATCCAGACAAGCAAAGCTCAAGTTGCAATGTCACAATAGTAACGTTAACAACTGTCATTTCTCATTATCATAAAAGGTTAAAAAGACCTTGAACTTTTTTTTCTTTTTCTTTTTTAAAAAGGCCTTGAACTGACGGATGACAACAGAGGTTTTCTCTTCATTATCTCCGAATGTTCATGTTTTTCCCTCTTCATTTTTTGTTTGTCTTTGTTTTGTTATTTCCTCCATTAATGACAAATGTCATCCTTGTCAGGATACCAGCAATGGTTTCCTTGTCTAGATGGACTTTTTCTCCAAATAATCACACCACATCTTTTAGCAGGAAGAAAACCCCACCTAAAAAAAAATGGCTATCACAACCAATCAACCAACCAACCAACAAGCAATACAACCAACCCACCAACCAGCTAACTATGCACACACATAGCACATGGAAGACAAAGACATGCACTCATGTCCTGATATCTGCATTAAAAGTTTATAAGAGCAAGATGTCCAACGCAACTAAACAATCCTGCACATGGGGTATTAATGTGTGTGCGTACATGTGTATGCATGTTCGCATTAATATATGCACACATTTTCCTGCACACATACACACTTTTTTTTTTTAAAGATCAGATTGTAAGGTTTTTCTTTACCCAACTATGCAGTGATAAAATCACATCCGTAGGCTAAGGAGTACTGAAGTGGTAATCTTTGCTTTCCTATCGCTATTGTAATGGACATCAAACACATACACATACTAGTGTATACATATGCAACTGTCTACCAATATTCAAGTAACAATACCATGTCACCATTTAGAAGGAAAATCGCAGAATGACTTTTTTCCCCTCAGAAAAAGAACACAGGAAAGAGTGCACAGCTTCACCTTGCAGAACAAAAAACCAAACAAACAAAACAAACCACAAACAAACAAAACAAACCACACACAAACAAAACAAACCACACACACACACACACACACACACACACACACACACAACACACACACACACAAATTAACAAACACAGGTGACTCACATTGGGATCCAGTGTCCTGTTTTCGGGGTCCTCGTCGTCCATCTCAAAGTAGAGTTCAGACTTGGTGATGGACATGGTTCCCTTGACCGTGACCCCTGGGGCGATCAGCGTGCAGCTGGTGGACAGAGCCACTGGACCTGCACAGTAATGACCTGATACAAAGGTCAGACAGAACACAGCCATCCCCCTTCAATGCTTCTTTCTGCCGATGAGGAGGAGGATGATAGATATAAAGTGAAAAAGAAGAAAATAGAAAAAAACGAAAGATTCTAGGGTAAAAATAGATCAATACTTCTCTCTGCTGATGATAGACAATGAAAAAGAAGAAAATAGAAAAAAGATAAATAAAACGAAAGAATCTAGAGTAAAAATAGATCAATGCCTCTTTCTGCTGATGATTGACAATGAAAAAGAAGAAAAGATAAATAAAATGAAAGAATCTAGTGTAAAAATAGATCAATGCCTCTTTCTGCTGATGATAGACAATGATAAAGAAGAAAATAGAAAAAAAAAAAGATAAAACAAAAGAATCTAGTGTAAAAATAGATCAATACTTCTTTCTGCTGATGATAGACAATGATAAAGAAGAAAATAGAAAAAAAGGATAAATAAAACAAAAGAATCTAATGTAAAAATAGATCTATGCTTCTTTCTGCTGATGATAGACAATGAAAAAGAAGAAAATGGAAAAAAAAAGATTGATAAAATGAAAGAATCTAGTGTAAAATTAGATCAATGCCTCTTTCTGCTGATGATAGACAATGATAAAGAAGAAAATAAGAAAAAAAAGATAAAACAAAAGAATCTAATGTAAAAATAGATCAATGCTTCTTTCTGCTGATGATAGACAATGAAAAAGAAGAAAATAGAAAAAAAATTGATAAAATGAAAGAATCTAGTGTAAAATTAGATCAATGCTTCTTTCTGCTGATGATAGACAATGAAAAAGAAGAAAATAGGCAAAAATATAAAACAAAAGAATCTAGTGTGAAAATAGATCAATACTTCTTTCCGCTTATGATAGACAATGAAAAAGAAGAAAATAGAAAAAAGGATAAATAAAATGAAAGAATCTAGAGTAAAATTAGATCAATGCTTCTTTTTAAAAAAAGGCGAGAGGGGGGGGGGAGGGGGGGGAAGTTGCTATTTAATCAAAGGGACACAACTGGCTGTCCCCCCAACTTCTATATCCCTTCACATGAAACCATTCCCATCACTGCCATACAAATAAAAATGGAGCCTCCATAGTTCTATAACTTCCAAACTTATACTGTGTGGCGTCATCAAGTTTTAGATTTCTTATGAGTGTGTCTCCAAGTGATACAGTGCAGATGTCATTGTTGTTGATTTGTTGTTGAAGTTATATTAGAGTCCCAGTGCATTTACTCTGATTTAGGGACTGTGAACAAAAGGTCAGAAGGTCTTCCACTTCAGCGCCTCGGGCCACCCTAAAAATAGTACAACTCTGTTGAAGGCAATGAGAGCCAAAGCTTCATTTGTGCAGATGTCCTGGCTCTACTGCTACACACACAGACAGACCTGTATTGTTTTCACATCCCCTGCCACCATTGTCTAGTAGTTACTCAGAACTCAGATATAGTTTTCATGGGGATTTTATGCAGACATAGAATCTGTGCACTGTACACCCCAGCCGCTCTCATCATGTGAAAGGCATCTCCCAGACATACACAGAATACTGAAAACAAAACCCCGTTCAGAAGACTTGTCATTCTTTCTGGTTACAGAAACACATCCCAGATAACAAAAAAAACAAACCCTGATGTGTACCTCATGTTATGTGATTGGTATCATAGAGACTGTACATATAATAACTGGAAGACCACTGGTACCAAGTGAAAAAAAATTACACCAAAAAATGAAAGGTTTTAGAATTATGAGAGAATGTTTTTGTAAGGGGCTGATTGTGATCAATTCAGGATGACGATATAGGCACAGTGACAATAGTAATAAAAAATAAAACAAACAAATGGAATGACAAACCCAACAACAACAAAAAACCCAAGCAGCATGAACACACACACACACACACACACACACACACACACACACACACACACACACACACACACACACACATTCTTTTCAAATATGTATGAGATAAAAAAAAAAACCCAACCCAAAATGTTAGTAACTCAAAAAAACATTCACAGCCTCCCCTCCCCTCCCCTCCCCCCCCCAAAAAAATGTAAAGAAAATGACTTTAGCAAGGTGCCAAAACTCTACACCACCACTCCCCCCTACCTGAGAACTCCTGTTCAAAGTCCTTCTCCTCCATCATGAGTTCCTCATCGGTGTAGTCGGTGATTTCTTTCTGCACTTTGCGCATGTTGGTCAGGTGAGCATGGAAAGCTTCACGGGCCTGGTTGATGGCATCCTCTGTGGCACCTGCACAGACACGTCCATTTTATTTATTATTTGAATACAGTTTTTGTAAATATTGTCATTCCTTTCCATGGCACACAATGGCCTGCTACATTGTACAAAGAGAAGAATGGGCTTTAACATGTGGGCAAATCTTCTGCTTGTGTTTTGCACACGGACCTCAGTATCTCAGCATCTTACTCACAATGTTCAATGGCTGCTTCAGGGGAGAGAGCAAAACCAGTAATGACTGACATCACCATGCTCAATGGCTGCCTTCAGGGGAGAGAAGCAAAGCCAGGAGTGACTCACCATGCTCAATGGTGCCTTCAGGGAGAGAAGCAAAGCCAGGAGTGACTCACCATGCTCAATGGCTGCCTTCAGGGGAGAGAAGCAAAGGCCAGGAGTGACTCACATGCTCAATGGCGGCCTTCAGGGGAGAGAAGCAAAACCAGTAATGACTGACTCACCATGTTCAATGGCTGCCTTCAGGGGAGAGAACAAAACCAGTAATGACTGACTCACCATGTTCAATGGCTGCCTTCAGGGGAGAGAAGCAAAACCAGTAATGACTGACTCACCATGTCAATGGCTGCCTTCAGGGGGAGAAGCAAAACCAGTAATGACTGACTCACCATGTTCATGGCTGCCTTCAGGGGAGAGAAGCAAAGCCAGGAGTGACTCCCATGTTCAATGGCTGCCTTCAGGGGAGAGAAGCAAAGCCAGGAGTGACTCACCATGCTCAATGGCTGCCTTCAGGGGAGAGAAGCAAAGCCAGGAGTGACTCACCATGCTCAATGGCTGCCTTCAGGGGAGAGAAGCAAAGCCAGGAGTGACTCACCATGCTCAATGGCTGCCTTCAGGGGAGAGAAGCAAAGCCAGGAGTGACTCACCATGCTCAATGGCTGCCTTCAGGGTGGCCTGGGGGTGGGTGGACCCCAGTGGATTTCGCACCAGGCGTCTGCGGCGTCGAGAGTCATCCTCCCACACTCCAGCTTCCAGAAATCGTTGTCCACACTGAGGAACAGAAGTGTTTGTCAATGACAACACCAAAACAACAACAACAACAATGACAAAACCTCAATCAACCAATCAAGAAACCAAACACTCCCAAAGTTGGAATGTGGCTTCCGTAATGGTGGGTAAAAATGGTTGAATACACAAAATCTCAGAATTGATGAACTAGGAGCTCTATCAGCTCCAAGGAATAATGACCCTCCACTCCCCAAAACCAAGCTTCTACCCTCCTATCCACCACAATAAACCACAAAAATAGATTTAAAAAAAACAGCACCCCACCCCTCCCAACAATATCAATTAAAAACCAGTACCCCCCACCCCCAAAAAATATCAATTAAAAACAGCACCTCTAATCCTCCCAAAATCAATGAAAAACAGTACCTCCATCCCCCAAAATAACCCAAAATCAATGAAAAAACAGTACCTCCCACCCACCCCCCAAAATCAACCCAAAATCAATGAAAAAACAGTACCTCGCATCCCCCCAAAATCAATGAAAAAACAATACCTCCCATCCCCCCAAAATCAATGAAAAAACAGTACCTCCCTACCACCCCCCAAATCAACCCAAAATCAATGAAAAAACAGTACCTCCCACCCACCCCCCAAAATCAACCCAAAATCAATGAAAAAACAGTACCTCGCATCCACCAAAACACATCAATTAAAAACCAGCAACCCCCACCCCCCACATCTGAAAAAATAAATTAAAAACCAGCACTCCCACCCCCACCCCAGAAAAAAAAAACATAAAAAATCAGTCAGTCAACAGACTGTTAACCCTACAGGTAAAACCCCATCCCCCCAATGCAGGTAAATGACCAACCTCTTTGGCGCAGTGCCCCAGGCTCCGTGTTTGTTGGTGAGGATGTTGATGACCTTCTCCTTCAGCTTGTAGGCCACCGTGTGGTCCCTGCGCTTGGCCGACTTGATGAGGTGGTCACACAGCTTCTCCTCCTCACGCCTCTCCAACATCAGCTGGGCTGACAGAGACTGTCACACACATGCACACACATGAAATGAATGTTCACACACTAATAAATGCATGCCCACACACATATATAAATATAAATGCATGTACACACACATAAATGCATGCACACATACATAGACGCATGCACACACACATACACACACACAAACAAACGCACGTACGTACACACACACACACACACACACACACACACACGTGCGCACACAGACGCGCACACACAAACACACACCATTCCTTCATAACTTCCAACATACTCTGGATTGTGATGATGTGTGGGTGATGGCGGTGATTGTGATGGTGAGAGGAAAGAAAGTAAAGGTGAAAAGAAAAGGGGGAAGGGGGGGGGGGGGGGGGGGGGTTGTGGTGGAAGAAAAATGAACAAACAAAAAAAAAGAAGACAAAAATGATACGATTTACATTCAACATATTTTTGCTCATCTTCAGCTTCATTGGCCGAATATATTACCTGATGATGATGATGATGATGATGATGATGATGATGATGATGATGATGATGATGATGATGATGAAGATGGTGGTGGTGGTGGTGGTGGTGGTGGTGACAGCGTGTGTGTGTGTGTGTGTGTGTGTGTGTGTGTGTGTGTGTGTGTGTGTGTGTGTGTGTGAGTGTGTGTGTGTGTGTGTGTGTGTGTGTACGTGTGTGTGTATGTGTGTGTGAGAATGAATGAACGAATGAACGAATGAATGAGTGAACGAATTTTATTTGACAAAAGCTACAAGCCCATCAGTCAAAGGGGGTTAATAAAACATGAATAATAACTCGAAATCCAGACAAATATCAACAACTATTTTTAGTTATTACTTACAGAATCTATTTGGTTCATAGTCTGCTTGCGTTTTTCTAAAGCCTGAGTTACATATATTGCTAAAGATATCATCTTGGACATATTATTTGAAGTTAACACTTTTTGTACACGACTAGTGGACCTGTTGGTTGGGTTTGTCAAAAAAGTAACTTTTTGACGAATTTCTTTGTAAGCTCGACATGTAAACAAAAAGTGCAATTCGTCTTCTTTTTCTTCTCCACATGCTGGACATGGATTAATGTCTGTCTCCTCTGTAATATACCATTGCCTACAGTTCAATAGACCACATAATCTCAGTCGAAATTTCAGTAGATTGCTTCGAAGCCTCTTATTAGTTAACGATATCAAATATTGTTCTGGACCAAACGCATCTTTAAATGAGCTATACCAATGGTATTTTTCACTCGACATTAACTTTTCGTGCCAGTTTTGATGGAAACATGAAATAAGTCTATCTTTCAATTCTCTAACAAACATTTCTTCATAACCTACCCCCTGGCATAGCCAAACAAAACCAAATCCATTTATCGTCAAAAGATCTTTTACTTTAGTTGCCCAAAAAATGAGAAAAATGGACTTATGGGGACCAAAAACTTTAAGTAACAAATAACTACAAGTACCTAGGAGTAACATTTTCAACAAAATTGTGCATTAGCTCTATGTTTGACATGATGTGCCAAAAAGCCAAAAATGGAGTTATGCAAATTATCAAATCAATGAGACGATTAGCTTCTGCTGATTGCACTCTATTTTGGAAACTGTTTGATGCTCAAATTGAACCTGCCCTGACGTATGCAGCAGAGGTATGGGGTTTAGAAGATACTACCCAGATTGAAAAAGTGCACACTTTCGCAATGAAAAAGTTTTTATGTATCCCATTATATGCATCAAATACACTTATATATGGCGAAACGGGTAGATATCCATTGTACATTAGAACCATAAGGAAATGCGTTAAATACTGGTTAAAACTTATCAAGCTGCCTATGTCCAGAATAAACAGACAAGCATACGAGATGTTACTTATACAACACAATAATGGTATGTGTGTGTGTGAGAGAGAGAGTGAGAGAGAGAAGAAGAGAGAGAGAGAGAGGAGAGAGAGAGAGAGAGAGAGAGAGAGAGAGAGAGAGAGAGAGAGAGAGAGAGAGGAGCAAGTGAGTGAGTGAGTGAGTGAGTGAATGAAAGTGTGCACACATGAATGCGAGTATGATGCAGACAGACAGACAGACAGACAGAGAGAGAGAGAGAGAGAGAGAGAGAGAGAGAGAGAGAGAGAGAGAGAGGAGAGAGAGAGAGAGAGAGAGAGAGAGAGAGAGAGAGAGAGAGAGAGAAGGTGACAGAGACAGACAGAGACAAATAGACAGACAAACAGACAGCCAGCCAGCCTGTCAGCCAGCAGCCAGCCAGCCAGAAACAGACTGACAGACAAACAGAGAGAACGACACTCATAGTTATGACAAGCATGATGAGTCAGTCAGTGAGACACGGACCTCAAAGTCGGCATGTTTCTGCACGTCCTCAGCCCGCATGCGGTTCAGAATGAACTCTGCTTCGTTGGCCACCCGCACGATGTGGTCTCTGGTGGCGTGGGCCAGCAACCTGAATAACACACACAGACACACAGACACAGACACAGACACACACACACACACACACACACACACACACACACACACACACACAGTCAGTTCAAACACTTCACCCGACTTCTTTCCTACTCTTTGAGGATGACAAGATTTACAAAACTGCAAACACATGGGGACTGGATGTTAAAATGCACATGAGTGTTTATTCCATTATCCTTGATATAAATAAATAAATAAATAAATAAATGAATAAATAAATAAATAAATAAATAAAATGTCCTGAAATGTTCAGGTAGAGTGTCTAGACTAAATCAGTTGAAGAAGTCAGAGGCGCTGGGCCTGACTTGTCAGGCACTTAATGGCAGCGTTACCACCCCTCACTACCTACCTGCCCTTGTTGACCAGTTACCCCCCTCACTGCTATACCCCTCACTGCTACACCCCTACCTACCTGCCCTCGTTGACCAGCTACACCCCTCACTACCTACCTGCCCTCACTACCTACCTGCCCTCACTACCTACCTGCCCTCACTACTACCTGCCCTCATTAACCACCCCTCACTACCTACCTGCCCTCATTAACCACCCCTCACTACCTGCCCTCATTGACCACCCCTCACTACCTACCTGCCCTCATTAACCACCCCTCACTACCTACCCTCGTTGACCACCCCTCACTACCTACCTGCCCTCATTAACCACCCCTCACTACCTGCCCTCGTTGACCACCCCTCACTACCTACCTGCCCTCATTAACCACCCCTCACTACCTGCCCTCGTTGACCACCCCTCACTACCTACCTGCCCTCACTACCTAACCCTTCACTACCTGCCCTCGTTGACCACCCCTCACTACCTACCTGCCCTCACTACCTACCTGCCCTCATTAACCACCCTTCACTACCTGCCCTCGTTGACCACCCCTACCTACCTACCTGCCCTCACTACCTACCCTCGTTGACCACCCCTCACTACCTGCCCTCGTTGACCACCCCTCGCTACCTGCCCTCGTTGACCACCCCTCACTACCTACCTGCCCTCACTACCTACCTGCCCTCACTACCTACCTGCCCTCATTAACCACCCTTCACTACCTGCCCTCATTGACCACCCCTCACTACCTACCTGCCCTCATTAACCTCACTACCTACCTGCCCTCATTAACCTCACTACCTACCTGCCCTCATTAACCTCACTACCTACCTGCCCTCATTAACCTCACTACCTACCTGCCCTCATTAACCTCACTAACTACCTGCCCTCATTAACCTCACTACCTACCTGCCCTCGTTGACCAGCTCGATGAAGGCCAGGCCAGCGTGTTTCTGCAGGGAGTTCTGCCACTCCTGGGAACACAGCAACATCACCAACTCCACCACAGACGTGCTCTGCTTCAGCGTCACCAGACCTGCATCACCACATCACCCACCCCATCATCAGTGATTTAATGTTGGTTCATACCAGTAGCTGATTGCTTAATGGTCTGTTTAAGGTCAACTAGGAGCTCCACGCAATGCCACCAGGCTTGACACCTCTCTCTGTCTCTACTGAGTTCTATGATGACAAGATTTAAAAACTGCATACACACTGGGATTGGATGTAAATAGACATGAGTGCTTATTCCATTATCCTTGAAATAAAGATTTTATTTTAATTATATTAAAAAATATGATCTTCTGTAGCCCTTCCAGACCACTGAACTCTGATGTTGGCAATGTAAGGATGTTGGTGGCATGTTTGCCTCTTTTCTTCTGCCCTCAACCTTACCTATGAGAACTGCATCAGCTTTGTTTGTGTGTTTCTGTTTGCATGACAAATGATCTTAGTCTGCAATTATCAACTTCAGCCAACATTTGTCTTTGCATTGAGAGTTTATGAATATAATGCTTTCATCTGTTCTTCTGTCAGACCTTTGGACTTTAAGAAGTTGCCTGTAGAACCACATTTTGGTTGCTTTATTAAGATTTAAACACATAAAAAAAGAAAAAACCCAAGCTCTGTCAGCTTATAACAAACCAGTTGGTTACAATCTTTAAACACACACACACAACTCAACACTGATGCATTTTGCTTCAGTGACATTAAACTCTGGCAAAACCCCTAAACAGTCATGATCTCATCAGCAGTCCTTCATTTCTTTTGTTTAGAGAAGCAGCCTATCACTGACATGCCTGAAAGGATTAAAAACATGCACAGCTGCATGAAGACATCCAAGTGCTGTCACATCACAACAAAACACTGTTAAAATCTTCACACACACACACACAATGTAATGTTGAGTAATACAATGATACAGAAATGATACACAACCTACTACCTTAACCCTCTTGCATTCGAATTCTCTGAACACAAATTACCCCAGATTTGCATTCCATCACAAATCAGGTCATGGCACATGCTACTTGCTTTTCCTTAAAGTACATTTCCAGCACTAAAATTACTTCCAGACTCTCACACAGGTCTGTGCATGTGGCCTGAAAAGCTTTAATATAGGTAGCTATTGGTGAGGTCACTGTGTGATGGATATCTACTGTGTGTAAATCCTGGAAATCCAGTTCAGGGGTTCAAGGGGGGCAATTATTGATCCCCGGCAAATCCCGGTTTGGGACTAAGAGGGTAAACACAAATTAACTCAGAAAACATAAAACAAAAACACAACCAACACAACAACAAACCACACACCACAGACACACACATCACAAAGCACGAAGCCCTCACCTCCGATCAACAGCTCCTGGCCGTGGGAGCCAATCAGAGTCTTGGAGAGGAAGGGGGCAAAGTCCACAAACACCTCCCGCAGCAGGGGCGCCACGACCCCAGCGCCCTCTCCAGGCGCTGCGTGAGTGACCCCCCATCCACGGGCAGGGTGTGCAGGTGGTCGGGGATGTCCGGGTGGGTCAGATCCAGGTGGGCAGGTTTAGGGGTGTCCTGTGTGGGTGGCGCCCTCTGCAGCCTTCTGGCTGACGGAGATGGAGGCAATGGGTTGGTTGCTGCTGCCTTCCGCTTCCTCTCTCTCCTCCAGTCTGTCTTTACATCTCCTCTTCTCTTCTTCTTCTCCTCCTTCTTCTTTGTCATCGCCCTCCTTTGTTTTCTTGCTGGCTTTGTCTCTTCTTGGCCGCTTTTGGGGCCTGGTCGTCGGAGGTTTCTTTTGATTCGTCTTTTGATTCGGTCTCCCGGCTGTCTCTGTGGTGCTGGAAGGATCGTCGGTGGTTGTGGATTCGGATATGTCATTGTCGGTTTGGGGGGTCTCTTCTGGAAAAAGAGAACAGTTTGGTTTCTGTCCTGAAGGCACATTTGTTATTTCAGGTGCTCATTTATATATTGTACCCTGAAGAAATTTACCATAATAGAAAAACTGTTTTTCAATTATTTTTTTTAATTAAGTTTTTTTTCTGTCTGTTTAAATTTTACACACAAACACACACACACACAATCAAAAACGAAAAGAACAATACAAAGTGCAATAAAACAACCTGATAAGGATTCACATCATTTAACAGGTAACAAAAAATTAGCTTTAATTAAACAATTTTTTCATATATGCAGTGGAATACAATATGGTTTAAAAAACAACAACAACAAACGAACACAGGGGCAGAGAAACTAAAAACAGAGGAGCTGAAAGCAATTTCAAACTTTGCAACTTGAAACAACTCTACTAAATAAAATATCTGCTTGTTACCTGTAAGAAGAATTTACTGAGGGAGAAAAAATTGTTTAAACAGCTATGAATAAAAAGTGCTTTTATTTGACAAAACTTCTTTTAAAGTTTTCTTTCCTTATATCAAATATATAAACACTCTTTTCTCTGTCTGTCTGTCTGTGTCTCTCTATCCTTATATCAAATATACAAACACTCCTCCTCCTCTCTCTCTCTCTCTCTCTCTCTTCTCTCTCTCTCTCTCTCTCTCTCTCTCTCTCTCTCTCTCTCTCTCTCCTTATATCAAATACATAAACACACTCTCTCTCTCTCTCTCTTTTCTGTCCTTATATCAAATACATAAACACACTCTCTCTCTCTCTCTCTCTCTCTCTCTCTCTCTCTCTCTCTCTCTCTCTCTCTGTCTGCCTTATATCAAATACATAAACACTCTCTCTCTCTCTCTCTCTCTCTCTCTCTCTCTCTCTCTCTCTCTCTCTCTCTCTCTCTCCAAATCTCAATTTCTCCACATTACCATCAGCACTATCAGCTTTGTCCTCCAGTTTGTCCCCATCATCATCAGCGGCAGCAGCAGCAGCGGCAGGGGCGGAGGCCTTGGCGTCCCCTTTGTCATCGGCTGAGGCCTTGTCCTCTCCTGTCTTCTCTGTCTGGTCCTCCCCATCCCCCTGACCCTCCTTCCCTTCTGCAACGTCAGTCCATTGCCTTCACATCAGCATTTTATTTTTAATTTATTCATCTATCCATCATCTATCTATCTATCTATCTATTATCTATTATTTATTTATTTATTTATTCTTTTATATCAAGGATATTTCAGCTGTAAATGGGTACCTGCCCTCTATAGGGTCAGGGAAGGTAAAGCAGCGAGGGAGAGGAGATGGGCGCTGCCCTCAACATGATGGCCCCTAGAGAAGCTGAGGTCTCTGATGCCTCGCTCCCCTACAACCGCCTAGGTTATGGCACACCTTTACCTTTTACCTATCAAGGATAATGGAATAAGCACTCAGGGGCTTTTTTTACATCTAGTCCGTGTGGTGGTGACTGACACAGCTTCATGTAAAAGGGGAAAATGTGAAGATAATTGGTATGGCACATTCTGACGCTTTTCCAGCATTCTGTTCATGAATACGCTATCTACCTTGCAACTTTTTCTAAAATCAAATCCTACAACAGGTAATATAATTAATTTCTTCTGCGGTGCACACACACACACACACATTCACCACACACACACACACAACACCACATATGACACACACACACACACACACACACACACACACACACACACACACACACACACACACCACAACACTACACACATATGCACACACCCTTTTTCTAGAAATCAAACACAAAACTTGAAATATATATAAGAGACTGGAAAATATGAATTTTTTCCCCAAAATCAACACACTCCATGTCTTGGATTGTTGCTATTGCTGTTATTTTTTCTAACTCTTCATTTAAAATCATAATTTTTATTGGAAGTTTCTGGTCTAAAAAAACCCAACAAAAACAAAACAAAAACGAAAAACGTTAAGGTCTGACAATTCAGTGGTTAGTACCTTTACCATGGCAGTGAGCACTGACCTTCTTCCTGATTGGCGGAGCCATTTTCTGCTGGTCCATCCCCATCTTTCTTCTCCGCTTCCTTCTCTTCTGTGTCTGCTTCCTTCTTCTCTGGGGTCATGTCCTGTCTTCTCTGTCTCCTTCTGCTCTGGGTCTGTCTCCTTCTGCTCTGGGTCTGTCTCCTTTTGCTCTGGGTCTGTCTCCTTCTGCTCTGGGTCTGTCTCCTTTTGCTCAGTGTCTGTCTCTTTCTTCTCAGCTGCTGCCTCTGTGTCTTCTTTGTCCTCTTTGTGTCCTCTGTGTGGATAAATGAATCTGATGGTTAATGTTGTATTGAGCAGATGCACTTTGCCAGTATATATCTTTTATGCCTTTGTATGTCAGCGGCATTTTTGACAAAGTCAGTTCTCAACAAATACATGAATGTATAAAGTAGTTAGTATTCACTTAAATGCATATAATCATAACAATATATGATTATGTTTTTGGCTACACGCAGGTGATATTGCACATGACCATTTTATATAGGGAACATGTGATAGGGATTAATGAGTATAATAAGTTTATACTTAATATAGTATGGTCTACGACAAGTAATAGAAACATGGACCTAGGTTAAAGACTGGAGGAACTGAGTCTGTATAAGTTTGTTACAAAAGAAAGCCACATGACAGGAAGCAGAAGAAAGAGAGAAGGAAGAAGGAAAAAGACAATAAATAAAGATAACAAAAAGAAAACAAAGAATACGACCCCAAAACCCAATAACACCTCTGAGTTGTGAGTGCCGTCAATCAAATGTCACATTCACCGCTTTATAATCCAGTCCCTTAGCAATGACAAAAATTCATTTGCATTCTATTACCATCCAAATGTGACAAGCTGAAACAAATATAAGGATAAATATGTTGATAACAATGCAAATCAGGCAATAAAAATCACCAGATGAAAACATGTCTGGACAAAAAAACTCATGAAATTGTAATGATTTTAACGTTACCACAAAAAAAGAGGAACAAACTCAGACCAGTGTCAGCATGAAAAACTGAGCCATGTAAAAATAAAGTAAGGCTCACATACTTTGACTTGAATAGGTTAGAATGACTAAAATGCTTTCTTTGAAATTCAGTTCAATGCTTTTTACATGCTCTGGTCTAGATTAGCTCTTAATTGATTTCAGAACCTAATGATGTGATTTTTTTTCTTAAAAAGACATTTACCGATATGGTCTCAGCAGATAAGCACAAGGACAATTCACAGCTGAATCCTTGAGTTAACACTCTTCCTGTATACTTTTTATCATTATTGGGGTCCATATGATTCTGAAGATGGCCTTTCATTATTCAGTCATTTGTGATTACTGAGACTGTGAACTATGAATCCCAATTGTAAATCAGCATCAAAGAATATGACAAGATAAGATAGACAACATAACACTTTTCAATTCAACAATACAATACAATATGACACCACAGTAAAGCAATATACAGCATCAACACAAACTGAACAACAAAACCCCTATTTTTAAACAACCTACATGTTACTGTCAAAGTGAACACAGGAGGAGAAAGACTATGGGGGTAAAATTGTGCAGCGCTCAAGAAAAAAGCAGAGCACATAATAAATTCCATGGTACTTCTTGCCTTTCTTTCAATCGATATGTGGCCTTGACTTGAAAAAAAAAAACCATGATAACAATATGTTTATCATGTCGCTCACCCAACAATAAGTCTGTATGTCAAATAAACTATTTTACTCAAAGAAAATTCAATGTCTTTTTTATTGTGTGCTTTACCAATTTATTTTCACCCCATATGCAAAAACACAGCCATCAAAGAAAGCAAAAGACAGATCAGACAGGAGAAAAAAGGCAACAGAGGAAGATGAATAGCACAGAGTTACAACAGATACTATGAATAACAAGATGACAACTTCCTGATTTCTGAAAGTTTTAAATTCAACTCTTCACAGCAGTTTTAAATCAACTTTTCCACACAAAGAAACTGTTTTCAGAAACTGATGAAAAAAAAGTAATATAACGTTCAGATAATGTTATATATATATATATATATATATATATATATATATATATATATATATATAATATAATATACATATACATTAATATATATATATATATATATATATATAAAAACACATTTGTATAATTCGACATCCTGTGCTCCACATTATCATTTTCAAAGAACAGACTCTAAACAATAATCACAGTGTAATAAAACAAACATTGCAATCCAACAACACAGATATATCAACAACAGAAAAAGCTCTACCATACAGACGGTGAATAAAAACAAATATCGTAGTCATCAAATACCACAATAAACACTTACCCTGCTCAAAAAAAGCACTGATTTTAAAAGTGCTTTTACTGCTGACAGAGGTTTCTGTACCTAGATACTCCTAAAGTTATGGCAGTTAGATGTCTTTGTAAAAACAGTTATAAAATGTAGCATTTCTTTCAATCAATCAATCAATAACTAGCCCTTTTTGTTTATTTGAAAGTCTGCTTCTCCATCAAAATGAAATTATTTCTAGCAAACTTTAAAAAAAAAAATAAATCCCCATACACACTTGGTCTATGCAATGAAAATACCTTAATCAAGTAAAACTGAATAAGGAAAAAAAAAAAATTAAAAAACCCTATAAAAACATGAACAAAAACCAACAGTGCCAGGTACTTGCCAACTTTAAAACAAACGCTGAAATTTAAATTCAACAAATGACAGCTGAAAACAACTGCAACATACCAATCTATTCAACACCAAAAAAATATGAAAACAACTGTAAAACAATCTATTCAATACTAAAAAAAATTGAAACACTGTAAACAAATCTATCAAAAACAAAAAATAACGTGGATGTACATAATACATACAACAGCAAAAAACAAAAAATCCAAGTTAAAACACAAAAGAACAACAACATCAAAATAAAGAACAACAGAAAAGAAAGAAAGAAAGCGGGCATGCACAAAGCGGGAGGGGTGGACAGACAACCTGAGGCAGGGCACACATCCAGACTATGGCAGCTGCTGCTAGCAGCCATCTGAGCAAGGATGCTGCTGCCCCCACACAGGTTGTCCTCGGCAACCAAAGGTCACAACACTCAGAGCTAGGCCACGACGTGATGACAGGGGGGTAAGCCTGTGTACCGGCCACATCCACTCTCTCACCCTTCTCTCCACCTGTTGCTGTCACTGCTGCTTCTGGGGGCTTAGCCACAGCTTGGGGTTCCTCGCTGGCTTCTTTCTTCTCCTCCTTTCCTTTCACTTCTTTGTCTTTCTCCTCTTCTTTTGTCTTTTCTTCTGGGGTAGAGTTTGGTTTGTTTTCGGCAACGTTCCCTTCCTCTTTTTCAGTTTTCTTCTGGTCGTCAGCAGACTCCTGCTGTTTGTCTTCACTGGGTTTGTTCTGTTCTTTGGAAGGTTCTCCTTCTGCTGGCTCTTTTTCTTCTTCTTTCTTGTTGACTTCTTTGTCTTTCTCGGGTGAGTTTTCTTTGTTCTGGTCAGACTTCTCTTTGTCACTGCTTTCCGCAACTTTCTTCTCCTCGGCAGGTTTGTCTTCCCCTTTCTCAGCCAGGTTTCTTCTCTTCTTCTCAACAGGGTTTTCTTTGTCTTGGTCTGCTTTCTCTTTGTCTCCAGATGACTTTTCTTCTTTCTTGTCATCCGCTTTCTCTTTCTCCTCAGACGACTTCTTTTCTTTCTTGTCATCAGCCTTCTCTTTGTCTTCAGAGGACTTTTCTTCTTTCTTGTCATCCGCTTTCTCTTTCTCTTCAGACGACTTCTTTTCTTTCTTGTCATCAGCCTTCTCTTTGTCTTCAGAAGACTTTTCTTCTTTCTTGTCATCCGCTTTCTCTTTGTTCCCTGTCGGCTCTTTTTTCTCGTCTTTGTTATCCTTGTTCTTCTCGTCTGCATCTTTCACTCCTGAAGAGCTGCCAGCGTCCGATGTTGCCTTGTTCTGGTCAGAATCTGACTGGTCCTTGCCGGACACTTCAGACTTGTCTGCTGCCTGTTCTGGAGGTGCACTCCCTTCAGGCTGGCTGGAGACACTGCCCTCCCCACTGTCCTTCTTCCCCTCTTTGTCCCCCTCACTGCTACCAGTCTCCTTGTCAGTAGCGGGGCAGACCTCACTGTCTGGTTTAGTTTTCTCCTTCCCCTCATCCTTCTCACTAACACTCGTTCCATCTTCCCCCTTTTCTTTGCTTTTTTCCTTTTCCTCGCTCTTGGCATCTGCGGTCTTCTTGCTCGCATCGTCCATTTTACCGTCGTTCTTTTTGCTCCCGTCTTTCTTTTCCTTGCCGGGTTTGGTTTTGGCGCTGCTGTCTTTACCTGCCCCGTTCCCTTCTTTGTCCTTTTCGTCGCCTTTCTCCCCGTTTTTGGCGCTGGTGCCGTTGGTGATGAGGGAGGTGGAGGAGGCACTGTCTGGCAGGAGGGGTATGGCGGAGGTGCTCAGCTTTTGCCAGGCTGAGGGTGGAGCCAAGTGTGCCAGCAGCAGGGGAAAGATAGGACATGGCTGTCATCAATACTATCAACATCTATTTCAACATGTAGAAATTATTCATATAAAAGCATCCAGATTGGAATTTTTCCATGCTTATCTGCACATCTTTGATCAATACTATTGTTAACATCTATTTCAACATGTAGGAATTGTTAATGTAAAAGTATCCAGATTGGAAGTTTTGCATTCACCATTTTGTATTTGTGTTTTGTACCACTTTACGTCACAGCAGATTTCTCTGTGTGAAATTCAGGCTGCTCTCCCCGGGGAGAGCGCGTCACCACAAGTCCAGCGCTTACCCATTATTTTTTTATTATTTTTTAAAAATGTTTATGTAAAAGTATCCAGACTGGAAGTCTTCCATGTTTAACTGATTAGATTTTTGAACAGCATGCGCAGCAATGTGGAAGTATGCTTTAGTATGAGTAACTGCATGCACTCAACATAAGTATACACATGTTCATGAGTGTACAAACACGCAAGCACGCACGCACGCACACATGCACACACACACACACACACACACACACTGCAACAACTCACTGTTTCCTCACTGACAAAAAATTAAAAACATTCATACTATAACTGGAGTCAGTATAATTTTTTTTCAGAAAGCTCTTACACATCAAAAACACATTAGTGAAAAAAATAAAGAAACTCTTTGTCAGTAAAAAAGGCAATAATGACTGAATGTTTGCCTTGTCTGATGTGTCTATTGACACTGAATACTGGTATCTGGCACATGGAAAACCATGGTAATTACAACAAATTTTGTCATTCTTTTCAGATGACCGTGCTCACATTCTGGTTTATTTTGTGTTGAGTGAGAAACTAAAGACTATTTGTGCATCACAATTTCACATGCATCTAATCTCTGGATTCACTCTTTAATGAAATCATCCTGTACAGCTATACAAACAAAACTGTATCAATCAGGACAGTCTCCAGGTTTTGGTTTGCTTGCTGTTTTGTTTAATGATGCTTTAAAGCTTAGCAACCAAGCAGCCCTTCCATCATCTACATGCTCAACATCATCACAGTTCATCTCTTGTGCAGACTTGCGGAAACTGACAGTTTGCTGAAAAGCTACTGGCCTTTATACAACAATGTATAAGAACTGCACCTCCACCAAAAAGATCCCTTCACCAAAGACAAATACTCCCTCTGTAAGAATATGATTCTAAAGAAAAAAATCCCAAAACCCCAAAGCTACCACTGATTTCCCTCACCACATAATGTTGAATGAAACAAACACATCAAGTCCACAACCCTTCATTTTCACCAGCAAAATAACAACAAAAGCTCAGTCCCATATCCCCCACCTACATCCATCCACCTTTCTCACACACAGAACAGAAAAATGATTGGACCTTCTTTGAGACAGACACGGTCAGACCCATAGCAACCCAAATCTGATGATGGCAGTACACACACACACACACCACACACACACACACACACACACACACACACACACACACACACACACACACACACACACACACACACACACACACAACACACACAAACACACACACAACACACACACACACACACACACAAACACACACACACACACACACACACACACACACACACACACACACACACACACACACACACACACCACACACACACACACACACACACACACACACACACACACAACACACACACAAAACACACAACACACACTCACACTCCACAAATACACCACACACACTCACTTACTACCACATACACTACATCCCATCCTCTTACCTGTGCTGTCACGGCGACTGGCCCTAACTGCCCCGGCAGAGGGGGTGGCGGTGGTGGGGGTGGGGGGCTCGAGGATGTCTCTGTACTTGGACACCATCAGCACGGAGGTGAAGTAGACAATGGCCAGAGCCAGGAACTGGGCCTGCTTGGTCTCCTCCTGGTGAACAATGCAACACAACACATCACACATCACTTCATTTCATTTCCATCCTGAGGGAAGGTGGTAGGATGCTTAAGACGTTTGCCTTGCCTTACACGTAAACCTTGAGGTTCTGGGTTTGATTTCCAGTCTTACTACCACCCCTCCACTCACACACACATGCACGCACGCACGCACGTACGCACGCACGCACACGCGCGCGCGCACACAACACACACACTCATCAAACACCACACACACACACACCTCCACACACACAAAACAACACAAACACAAATCATGGCTTCATCATCATGGCTTGGCTTCGCAAACGAAGATTAACTCATTAAGGGCACTGTCCACGTCTGGTGCAGGCTCGCTGGTGGCTGTTCAGTCCAATGCATGACAAACAAACCCGGCCGCAGCGGCTGCAGGGGAAAGTCGATTCTGGGGTTGATGTAGAGGGGACGCGGTTCTTCCTCCTCATTCGCCTCTCCTCAAGGGCCGCTCTGCGATTGTCCTCAAAGGAGGAGACCGACTGATGCACAGTGTGTCGCCAGGCCTGCCGGTCAGCAGCAAGGACTGACCACTGGTTAAGGTCTATGAGGCAGGCTGACAGAGATTTCTTCAGAGAGTCTTTAAATCTCTTCTTTGGTGCGCCTCTGTAGCGGTGTCCGGTGGAAAGTTCACCGTAGAGAACCATCTTCGGTAGGCGATGGTCCTCCATTCTAGAGACATGCCCTGCCCAGCGTAGCTGCGTTTTCAGCAACATGGCCTCAATGCTGGTGATCCCTGCTTGCTCCAGCACCTCAGCATTCGTGGTGAAGTCACTCCAGTGGATGTCGAGGAAACACACAAACACACACACAACCCCAGGCAAACACAACCCACCCCCACCCCCCACCCCCCCACACACACAGAGGCATCCTCCTCATCCTCACTCCCTCACCACGTCTCTGTAGACAACAGCCCTCAGTCTGTTGATGTCCATGTCCTGCAGCAGTTTTTCAGGATCCTTGATGGGGGCCACCTGCCCAGCCAGGTTCTCCACAATGTTCTGCAACAACAACAACACCAGTGAAACCAACCATTCACACACCACCAGTGACATTAATGATTCACACACTGTACTGCCTGTAACTGCGTTTTATAATGCAGGCATCTGTGAGTACTGTCATAGAAAAGTCTGTAGGAATGAACAGGTCCGACTCCATCCCCCCCCCCCACCCCCTTTCTGACAATGTCAGGAGAGAAATCAATGATTCACACACTGTAGAATCTGTAAGGAAGGCATCTGTGGGTAATGTCACTCACAAGTTTGCAGGGGTGGTCATGATTGTCTGAACTTATGGTAGTTGTGATTGACCTTTTCTGTGTGTGTGTGTGAAGGTGTGGTTTGGTGTGGTGTGGTTTGGTGTGGTGTGGTTTGGTTTGGTGTGGTGTGGTGTGGTGTGGTGTGGTGTGGTGTGTGGTGTGGTGGTGTGGTGTGGTGTGGTGTGGTGTGGTGTGTGTGTGTGTGTCTGTGTGTTGTCTGTGTGTGTTGTGCATGCCTGTGTGCGTGTGTGTATGCAAAAAAAAAAAAAAAAAGGTTAGCAAGTCCACAAATATTTCATCATTACATTTCTTTGCTTTGTTTTCACTCATTTCTTTCTTTAGTTATATGATACTGTAATGTGCATTGACTCCATTAAAAAAAAACAAAAAAAAACCCACATAAAAACACTAAAAAACCCAACAAACCCCAACAAAAACCACACAAAAAACCAGAAAGCACCTCCACACTAAACCACAACACCACAAGCACCAACAAACCTTGGTGGAGGGGTGGGATCCCCCGATGAGCGACTGTATAGGATCCACCCCATTGATGGGTTTGCCCCCAGAGGCCCCTGAGGCCGAGCTGCCCCCTGGGGAGGGAGGCTCTGAAGATGGACGGGAATACCGGTGCCTGCACTCCAGGCAGTTCCGCACCGCTGCTGTGCACACTGAAATCACACAATCACATACATACATAATTATTTGTGTCAATGCTGCTGCAATCACATACATACATGTTTGTCAATGCTGATGTTTCTTTTTTTGTTTCTTGGCTACAGCTCCAAGGTTCACCAATAGTCAGATTTTGCGTATACAACTGATTTTGCCCACCATGAAGGTAGCTGCATTCCGACTTTGGGGGATCTATGCTGGGTGTGTTTGTGTTTTCGCACCCCACCAAACACTGACAAACTCCTAAAAAATCCAAACACACCTTTCATACAAAAGATTGACAAAATATACATATTTCAGATATATCTTGCATCAGGAAAGGAAAATAAATTACAATTCAACAGAATTTTTCTTTTTAAATCAAAAATACAAAACAAAACCCAAACACACCTATCACACACCAAGCTGAACAAAACAAGACATATTTCACATTATCTGTACACACACACCATAAAAGCAGGTATCTACAATGACCCTATCAGTTGTCCCTGGCAATAATATTCTGTATATAAAAAAAAACAACCCTCACTCTGATAGAGAAATAAATACACACGCAGACAGGGAAAACAAAACAAAAAACCAAGAGGCGCAGCTCTTGTGGTGACATGCTCTCCCTATGGAGAGAGCAGCCCAAATTTCACATAGAGGAAATCTGCTACAACTTCACCCTCTTGCATTCGGATTCTCTGAACGCAAACTGCCCCTAGATTTCGCATTCCATCACAAAATCAGGTCAGGCACACATGCTGGATGGCCTTTTCCTCCTTCTAAGTACATACCAGCAACTATAATTACTTCCAGACTCTCAGCAGGTTTTGCACCCCTGGCCTGATAGAGCTTTGGCATGTGGTAGCAATTAGTGATGGGCACTGCGTAATGGAAATGTACTCTGTGTAAATCCTGGCAAATCCCGGTTTGGGACTAAGAGAATTAAAGTGGCATAAACAAATGAATACAAACAAAGGGGCAATTATTCAATCCTGGCAAATCCCGGTTCGGGACTAAGAGAGTTAAAGTGGCATACACATATGAATACAAACAACGACGTGCACAACACATCCTATGCTCACTACTCACCGAGGCGGAGGCACTGTCGCAGGATGCCCCCTGAAGGCATGTTTTTCTCCTGCTCGAGCTCGGCAAAGTTGGTGGAGGAGGCAAAGACCAGGATGTCAGTCATGGCCATGATGCGCTGCAGGATGGACACTGCCTGCTCGATGCTCAGCCCCTGGTTTGGCTCCAGGATGTCTATCTCCCCCTGAGAGAGAAAGAGGGAAAATTCTCTCCTTTAGCATTTAGGTACGTGTCAGTGAGTTAAGCTCCAGATGTCTATCTCACCCTAAGAGGTAACACAGAACAGAGTGAGTGAGTGAGTGAATTAGGCTCCAGGATGTCCATCTCCCCTGAGAGAGAAAGACGGTAGTGTACTTTCCTTTAGCATTTAGGTTACAGTGAGTGAGTGAGTGAGTGAGTTAGGCTCCAGGAAGTCCATCTCCCCCTG
Organism: Stramonita haemastoma; assembly: GCA_030674155.1. Classification (NCBI taxonomy): domain Eukaryota; kingdom Metazoa; phylum Mollusca; class Gastropoda; order Neogastropoda; family Muricidae; genus Stramonita; species Stramonita haemastoma. The sequence goes on along the minus strand of CM060326.1, from coordinate 59,506,151 downwards.
AGAGAGAAAAGACGAGAGTATACTTTCCTTTAGCATTTAGGTTACAGTGAGTCAGTGAGTGAGTGAGTTAGGCTCCAGGAAGTCGATCTCACCTTGAGTTGGGAAAGACAGAACAGTCTTTCTTTTAGTATCTCTTTATATGTTACATGTTCTCTGGTTTTAGTGTAGGTCACTCTTGTATGAGTGAGTGAGTTGGGCTCAGGATGTCTATCTCCCCCTGAAAAGTAATACACAGCAGTCTTTCCTTTAGCATTTAGGTATGTGTTGGTGAGTTAGTGAGTGAATGAGGCTCCAGGATGTCAATCTCACCCTGAGAGGGAAAGACAGAACAGTCTTCTCCTTTAGCGTCTCACTTATATGTAATGTTGTGTGTTCACTGGTTTCGGTGTAGGAAGGAAAAAAGAAGCAAAAAATAAATTAATCAAATTTTTTAAAAAGACTCACATTGGGGGGAAAACAAAGAAGCAACAAATAAATTATTTTTAAAAAGACTCACATTGGGGGGAAAAAAGCAAAAAAACAATTTTTTTTTTTTAAAAGACTCACATTGGGGGATAGAAAGAAGCAAAAAATAAATAAATAAATAAATAATAAATAAATATAATAAATAAATAAAAAGACTGACATTAGGGGAAAAAAAAAAGCAAAAAAAACCCCCATAAATTAAAAAAATAAAAAAGAAACTCACATTGGGGGATGTGGCAGCAGCCAGCAGAGGCAGCAGACCTCCACAGGAGGTGATGAGGTTGTCAGCCAGTTGAGAGATCATGTGGGTCACATTCACCACATAGATGTGGTTCTCACTGGCGTTCACAAAGTCTATCACATTCTTGGAGCTGTGACTGGAACAAAGAAAGCCTCACCAATCACTGAGACACTACCATCCACGTGCAATATCTGACAGTGATAATGATGTTGACACTTCTGTTTGTAAAAACATAAACTCATGTGGTGTGCTAGCATCTTTTTATGTTGCAAAACATAAACTCATGTGGTGTGCTCATATTCTTTTTAGTTGCAAAAACATAAAACTCATGTGGTGCGCTCGCATCTTTTTACTTCAGCACATAAATTTACTTCAAATATTTAATGAACAAAACAGCCGCAAATTAGAGTCACTGCACAAAAAAATAGGAGCTAAACTTAACAATCGTGTCCAAATACCTTACTCAAATATGGCAAATTAGCAAGAATGCAGATTCAAATGCCTTAATTAAGGCGGCAGGATAGTCTAGTAGTCAGAGTGTTACATTTGTGATCTGACAGGCCAGGACTGGGCCACGACTGAGGCACCTGTTTAAGAGGTTGTTTTTTTTACCTGGAGCTAACATCAGTACCACTCCACTCCCCCAAAATCCCTTCAGATAAGACTATAAACCAAGGTCCTGTGAGTGAACACACACAAAACATATTTATACACACATTAAAACCTGTTCTGCCTTTTGGAAGAGTAGGCCTTTGCATGCCAGTAAGAACAGATGACCAAATTATAGAAAAAAAAAACTGCATGCACATTCATATCATGTTAAGACATCATCCCCAAAAGTTGGAATTCAGCTACCTTCATAGTTGGCAAAAACGGTCGTATACACAAAATCTCAACGCTGGTGAACCTCAAAGCTCTAGCCAAGCAATAGGGAGAAAATCCATTATTTTGTAGGAGTTCTAAGACATGCTGATTTTGTCATCCTAGTCCACTGGGTGGAGCCAACACACACAAGTCCAGGTGTTTTCAGAACCACTGCAATTCTCCACAGACATAAGAGAACAGGCAATACACTGAAAATCCACACTTGTATTCTTAAAAAAACTTTTTCATTTTAAATATGAAAAATCAAACTAAACAACAGACGTCAACACCGCTCACCTTTTCCACACCTGCACGTCCGTTTCCACAGCAAACAGCAAATCCGACAACAGCTTCTGGTGCAGGTACGACCAACGGAACTCGGGGATGCGGAAAGGAGGGGCACGAGGACCGGGCTAAAAATAGCCCTTCCCTGACGCTGCTCATCTCCGGAGCGACCTCCGACCCCTGAGGGCTTGTGGTGACCTCTGGGGGGCTGGGTGCGTGCGGCACTGCCTGGGGAGGACTCTGCTGGCCTGGCTGAGGCACTGTCCCCGGCTGAGGCCTTGTCGGGGGAAGAGGCTGCTGCTGCTGAAGGCTCTGCTCCTCCTTCTGCTGCTTGTTCCTTCTTTTTGGAGCCGTCGTCAGCGTCTGTGGCTTCCTTGTCTTCAGCCTTGGCCTTGGTCTGCTCCGATTCTTCTGCTGTGGACTCTGGTTTGGGTTCTGCGTTGTCTTTGCTGGCGGATTCTGAGGTGGGTGCTGCTGCTGCCTCTGCTTGGTCACCTCCTTCCTTCTTCTCTTTGCTTTTCTCGTCTGTGACAAAGAAAAGCAACTTGTAACAGAAACAACAAAAAAAAAAAGAAGCGGAGGTGATATTCTAAAAGAACTTTTTCATGACTAGTATGATAATATTTGAAAAATTAAATTCACCCCCCACCCCCACCCCCCAAAATCATATGAAAAGTCAGGAAACAAAAATTCACAGAAAAAAAAAAGAAAAACCGAATGCAATGAGAAAGAAAGTAATGCTAGATGTATGATGAAAATCACAAAAAAAACAAGAAGAAAAAGGGCATATAAACATAAAATATTCCTATCTTTCAAGGCATATGATAGTCATCACTTCATGTGATACACGAACCAAACAGTAAAGAATATACATGCCCTATAACGACTCAAGATCTAGCATATGACAAATAAAAAAAATAAAAAAATTTAAAGCAGTATCTGACAAATCTTGCACCCCCCCACAACAAATCTGACATTACTAGTTAAAGTTTGTCACCATACCCCTGATAGACTGCTATTTGGATATATCATATTCCCTCTATTGAATCAAATTTGTTTAACCCTCTTGCATCCAGATTCTCTGAACACAAACTGCCCCTACATTTCACACTCCATCATGAAATCAGGTCAGGCACACATGCTCACTCACCTTTTCCTCCTTCTAAGTACATACCAGCAGCTATGATTACTTCCAGACTCACAACAGGCTCTGTGCCTCTAGCCTGATAGAGCTTTGGCATGTGGTAGCAATTGGTGGAGGTCACTGCATGATGGAAAACTACTGTGTGTAAATCTGGGCAAATCCTGGGTCGGGATTCAGGGGGGACATTACCGGCAAATCCTGGTCAGATCAGGGGGAATTATTAATCCTGGCAAATCCCGGTTCGGGACTAAGAGGGTTAATTAATTAAACAGACAAACCTGACTTTTCCAAGGCGGCTGCTTCATCTTCGCTGAGTTCGGAGATCTGGACGGAGGACTTGGGGAGGGGTTTTTCGGGGGTGTCGAATGCCGGAGATGGTGCTGATGGGTCGCTGCTGCCGCTCGCTGGGGTCCACGATGTCGTCTGTGCGCTGCTGCTCATACTGGTGGTACATCTTCGACATGTGCTTGCTGAAGTCCTCAAAGGCCACCTGGGGTGGAGTTTGAATCATGCCATTATAGAAGTGTGTTGTGTTTGTGTGGTGTTGTGTGGTGTGGTGTGGTGTGGTGTGGTTGTGGTGTGGTGTGGTGTGGTGTGGTGTGGTGTGGTGTGTGTGGTGTGGTGTTGGTGTGGTGTGGTGTGGTGTGGAGTGGAGTGGAGTGCCGTGTTGTGTTGTCAAAGTCAAATTCTACTTCCAAATGGTACTTTGAATAAGCAACACAACAGCTTCTTTTTCATTGAGCCATTCATCATATTATTTTCATGTGGGCGCGCAGGTGCGTGTGCATGCACAAATGAAAACATACACAACAAATCTCACATCTTTCTGCAATAACAATAAAGAATTGAACACTCCAGAGTCGCTCTTGTGGAGCTCCACTCTCCCGAAGAGAGTAACCCCAAATTCACACAGAGAGCTATGTTGTGACTGAAAGTGATAATTACATATCCAAGACATTTGTGCATTGGCAAACAACAATGCGTGCAGTGTGTGTGTGTGTGTGTGTATGTGTGTGTCTGTGTGTCTGTATGTGTTGCAAAACTGCATACACACACAGGCACTGGATGTAAAAAAAGCACATGAGTACTTACTCCATTATTTATTTATTTTATTTTATTTTATACCATTTTATATCACAGCAGATTTCTATGCGTGAAATTCGGGCTGCCCTCACCAGGGAGAGTGCTTCGCCATAGGTGCAGCGCCTACCCATTAATTTTTTGTCTATATTTTTTTAATCCTTGACATAAAAGAATAAATAAATAAATAAATAAATATAAACAGACAAAGGCAGGAGTACAGCACAGCAGACCTTGGAGTGGAGGATGGCGAGGGTGTCGATCCAGACGCGCCAGCCCCCAAACTCGTACTTGATGGCGTGGTGCAGCAGCATGCGGAAGAGCGCCATGACCATGTCCGTGATCTTCTGCTGCTCCGTGCTGCTGGGGTAGATGTACGACATGGAGAACAGCCAGTCCTGCCACACCGACATCTGCAGCACCGTCCTGTACACACACACACACAAAGACATTTCGCTGATGAAAGAAATTGTATTGTCATTAAGTCATAGTCCTATCATCAGGTTTTTATAGTTTAATGATTTTTTTTTTTTTAATTTTTTTTTTCACTAGTTACATGAATTGCAAAGTTAGTGTTTAAGCTGTCATTTCTTTCTTTTTATTATTCTTGTTCTATGGTTTTAATTTTTTGGTTCATATAGTTGTTTAATGCAGATATTTAGCTATGTGCTCATCCCAACCCACCCAGCCCCCTACCCCCCCCCCCCCTTCCATACACACACTCACTCATATACACTTTCCCGTCTGATATCACTATTTAGTGGAAGGACGTTAAACTGAAGAACTAACTAACTAACTAACACACATATACATACACACAAAGGCTAATCATGTCTAGCTGAGACCAGCAGGCAGACCTCCTGCAGAGTTACAAGCACAGAAGGAGACCAAGCACTACACATCCCACCCCATAAGGGAACACACAAGAGAGAGGAGATTAAAACAAGGCACTGTGATATGAGTGCTTTTTGGTCATTCTGAATATGTTTTTTGACACAGTAAGCATTACTAAATGGTGAATCTTCAGTGATGCGATCAACTCCTTGAGTAAAAATTCTTAGATAACCTGGCACAAACAATTTATTTTTATTTTATTTTATTTTATTTTATTTTATTTTATTCCACTTTATGTCACAGCAGATTTCTCTGCATGAAATTTGGGCTGCTCTGCCATAAGTGCAGCACCTACCCTTTTTTTTTTTTACTGGAAAAGAAAACTGAAAAGAGACAAACATTCTAACTACACTCGTTACAGGCCATTTCCCTGCTAGCCCCTGACACAGGACAAACTACAGGGTCCAGCGGAGGCGCAGCCACAGCTACAGCTATGGTACAGACCTGCGGTTGTCCTTGTTGTTGTTGCACAGGATGGTCAGGTCTGACAGAAACTTCTTCTTCACCTCCACCACCTCCCCTGTCCCCTTCGACTGCCGGATCATCGTCGCTATCACCTTCAATAT
>CM060326.1:59480612-59495612 GCA_030674155.1 Stramonita haemastoma | reverse complement strand
AAATAAATAAGTCATGGCATTACCTTTTTTTTGTTGTTATTATCCCCTCCCTCTAAATTCTATGGAAGACAGCTGCAGTGTTTTCTGTACCTATTATAGGGTTGTTTTTTTTTAATGTCTATAGCCAGGTATTCATACGACTTGGTCTCTACCTGCCACAGGTAAGAAATTAAGCTATCAATTCTTTTTTTTTTTAGGAGAGAAGGGGTTGGAGGATATTAATCACTTCACACAGAATGGATATAGCATTGTTTATATAATTTGAAGGAAAGAGCCCTAAATTAATTTTACAAACCAATCAACTCAATTCAACTCAACTTAACTGTCCCCATCACCGCTGTTGTTACTGGTAAGAGCTCAAAGCAAGGCCACAAGGGTTCGCCATCTCTTTCCGTCTTTGCTGAGCTCTACAATCTCCTGTAGCCCTCCCAGACCACTGATTTCAGTAATATTGGCAATGTAGGATGCTAGTGATCTGCCTCTTTTACTTCTGCCCATAACCTTACCTTGGAGAAATGTCGCCATGAAATTTGTATGTTTCTGTTCTAACCAATGAAAATCTTTTTTCAATTCACCTTTCAAACTTCCCCCTTTCTGTAACCTCTAATCTGCCCTTGCTAATTAACCTCTTTACTGCACTCCAGCAATGCTCAGTTGACGATAGCTGATCGTCATGATTCAACGCTCTCTCTGTTTCATCGAGCATGTGCCTGAGCAAAACATGATAGCAGCAAAAGGGTTTAAGTGAAAAAAAAAAGCACTGTCTACACTGCTCCACAGTGACTGACCTCCACGGAGGTGTGGACCCAGAGCTGAGGGTTGAAGAGGATGTAGTCAAACAGGTGTTTGAGCAGGGTGGCCCCTGTGGGCAGCTTCACCAGGTACTGAGTCAGCTCCAGGAAGGCCTCCAGCACTGCAGGGGTGATGTGGTCTTTGGACGACTGCAAGGAGACAACACACAGATGCATGCATGCAAGCACACACGCACGCCACGCGCGCACGCACACATGCACGCACATGCGCACAACACACACACACACACACACACATGTGTGTACATACATGCATGCAAGCACACACACACAAGCACACACACACACACACACACACATACACATACACACACACACATACGCACACATGCATGCATGCATGCACACACGCGCGCACATACACACACACACACACACACACACACACACACACACACACACACACACACACACACACAATGGGAACAGATGACAAGATTAACAAAAGTACATACACTCGGGGACTGGATGTAAAAAAAAAGTACACGAGTGCTTATTCCATTATCCTTGATATAAAAGAACAAAATAAGATTTTTAAATAATAAAAATTAAAACACACATGGCATGAGAGCTTCCTCTAGCTATTTCTTCTGTGATTTTACATCATCTTCAGTTGATACATCACTCTCACAGCTGTCAGTTTCCCCTACTTTCAGCTCCTCTCAGTTGCTTATTAATCTATCCCATCCCATGTGGGGACATCCATCTGGTGCTAAGTATAGCAGGAACTGACCACCAGACTTGGACTAGGTAAAAGGAAGGGGTGCACTAAATTTAGCACTCTTGACTGAGTGCTGTAGGATTTGTGCGCTGTGCTCCATTTGGTTAATAAAATTAAAAAATTGAACAAAGAACTTCCATGATAGCTCGTAAACACATATCTATGCATGGGCACACAAACACATGTACATAAACACACCCTACAGACACTGACACAATACCCTCGCATGCACTCTTTCACAACTCATCTGAACTTACTCCTTCCTTTCCTTTTGAAAACAAAAATGTATTTCAGTGAATTAAAAAAAATGATACCTTAACAATCATTACAATGAAGCTCACCGCTCTTTTCTTTTTAAGATTTTTGTTTCAGGTACTGACTCTGTAAGACGAACCACACTTTGCTGGACCAGAAATTAGATTCTTGCATTCTTGCATGGTCAAAGATGCTTGTTTCAAAAAGATGCTAGGATATTTGATTTTAGAACTAAAGCTTTTTTGGTTTCAAAACTAAACTAATAAACAAACCTGCGTAAACCAACAATCCCCAAATGTACATGAATTCATGTATATGCACACCAACACTCACAGCTCTCTTCTCCCATCTTTTTACACATGTACGCATGCATACATGTGCACACACATGCACTCATGCATACGCACATGCACGCATGTATGCACGCACCCACTTACCCACCTACCCGCACCCACAAACACACACCTCACCCACCCACCCCCACACACAAAACACCCACACACACACACACACATACACACCACCACCCACCCCACACACAACACAAACACAACAACCCCCCCCCCCCCACACACACACACACCCACCCACACCACACCCACAACACACACACCCACAAGCTGTGTGTCAGAGAGAAGAGAGGCAGGCCTGCTGACTGACTGACTGACTGACCTTCTCCATGAGGTAGGCGATGACCAGGAACCCCTTGCTCTGCAGCAGCTGTTGCTGGATGGTGGAGGAACTCTTCAGCAGGTCACACAGCAGACCCATCAGGCTGGAGCTGCAACAACACATCAGTGATTTTTTAGCTGAATATCTAAAAACAAAAACAAAAACAAAGGTAAAGGTGTCCCATAACCTAGGCAGTCGTAGGGGGAGTGGGGCTTCAGAGACCTCAGCTTCTCTAGGGGCCAGAATATTGAGGGTGGTGCCCATCTCCTCTCCCTCGCTGCTTTACCTTCCCTGACCCTAAAGAGGGCAGGTACCCATTTACAGCTGGGTGAACTGGGGGACTGTACTATGGCCAAGGCGCACAAACGGTCACCCATCCAACTGGCAACCACGCTCAATGCTGCTTATCTTGACTGGGGGAAAGTGAGCGCTCTGACCACTGAGCTATCCCGTCCCTTAGTTGAATATCTGTAAGATGAAGTAACATATAATACCACACTCTTGTAACAGCACAGGGACGGGATAGTGGTCAGAACATTGTACTCGCAATCTGACAACCGGGGTTCAGTTCCCATTCGAGGGGATTTTTCTCTCCTGGAGTTAACTTCAGTGCAGACTCCACTCTCCCCAAAACTCCTTTGGATGAGTCTATAAAATGAGACCCTGTGTGCGAATGCATGGAGAACATCTTGCACACACATTAAATCCTATTCCCCTTTTCAAAAGAGTAGGCCATTGTGTGCTGGTGGGAACAGATGACAAATTGACAAAATTGCATACACACGGGGACTGGATGTAAAAAAAAATCACATGAGTGCTTATTCCATTATCCTCAATAAAAAAGAATAAATGAATAGATAAATAGATAAATAAAAAGCAGTGATTTACATCTGTTTCTGTTAAATATCTGAGACATGATACATCATATGTAACACCCTCCTCTTGTAATGGCACAGTGATTTACATTTGTTTCTGTTGAATATGTGTGAGATGATGTAACACATTTAGTACATCATCCTATTGTATTTTGTTTGGTTGTTGTTTTTTTTGTTTAGGGTTGGGGCTTGTTTGTTTGTTTGTTTTTTTTGGGGGGGTTGGTTCCCTGGCTAGAGCTCCTAGGCTCCCCAATTGTGACATTTTGTGTATGCAACCTGTTTTGCCCACCATCAAGGCAGCCACATTCCAACTTCAGGGGTGATGTCCAAACATGAGTCTAGTACACATGCACTTCATCAAAAAACGTTGCCACCAGTTCCTACCTGCACGCAATGGCCTACTCTTCCAAAAGGCGGAACTGGTTATAACATGTGCATAAGACTTTTTTTGTGCGTTGCATGCAAAACCTGAATCTATTATCTTATCCAAAGGACTTTGGGGGGAATGGATTCTCTACTGATGTTAACTCCAGGGGCTAAATCTCCTTAAATGGGAGCTTCAGTGATGACTGGAACTCGTGTCATCAGGCCACAAGTGTAACAAGCACAGTGCACAAATCCAACATCACTCAGTCCAGAGTGCTAAATTTGGCATGCCCCTTCCTTTGACCTAGTCCAAGTGTAGTCAGTTCCTGCTATAACTAGCACCTGCTGGTCCCAACTGGGCTGGGATGGGATGAAATAATTAGCCGCTGAGAGGAGATGACAGTGGGGGAAACTGACATCTGTGAACACTCTAACAACCATGCTCTCCTGGCCCCCAGGCTTCACATAGGACAGTGTGTGAGGAGATGAAGTTAAGGAATGGTAAGAGTTAGGGACTGACCAGGTGGTGAAGTCGACAGCGCTCTCCTTCTCTGCACCCTGGTCCACAGGCAGGTCCAGCTGACTGAACAGGGGGAACAGGATCTGCCACACAACACAGACATCAGGCATGCTTACATACACACATACCACTGTATTCAGAACAAATATTAACATACATACATCTGTATTCAGAACAAATATTAAAAACAAACTAAATCAAACCAAAACAAAGTAAAACATACCAAACCAACACCTACCCCTTCCAAAAAAAAACCCCTATGATTATGAGTTATAAACAACTTTTTTGAATAAAATATATCCACAACACACACGCATGCACGCACGCATGCACGCACGCATGCACACACACACGTACACACACACACACACACACACACACACACACACACGCACACACACGTACACACACACACACACACACACACACACACACACACACACACACACACACACACACACACACACACACACACACATTCCAATTCCATATCTCAAGTGAAAAAAAACCCAACAAAAACAGCTGAACAAGGAACAAAGTTCCACTTCCTACCTGAACTCCCCCCAGAGAGTGGAGCACACTGTGTATGGAATGAGTGATCACAGCCTTCACCTCCTGCAACACAGGCAACACAAACAATCAATAAACCAATCAGTCCTTGCATGTTCAATGAAACAACAACAACAAAACAGGTTACTGTTTCTCCATACCATCCTTTCTATTCCCCCCTCCCCCCCAAAAGAATTTTTTTTTTAAATATGAAAGGACTGCTAGTAAACAAACGATACACATAAGTAAGCATACATCACTTGTTACATTTAACGGGGTATTTTCTTGATGTTAAAATCTTTTAAGTGGATGGAAGAACAATCATCAATCAATTTATAAAGAACCCAATAAAAGTGATATAAAACACAAACAACTGTATCCAGAAGCAACTTTTATTATGACTGAAATAATGGGTTAACAGCACAAACAGGGATCTACCTATCTATGAATACTTTAGTATGCGTGAAAAAATAATCTGTGGGGGTGTGTGTGTGTGTGTGTGTGTGTGTGTGTGTGTGTGTGTGTGTATAAGTGTGTAAGATTGTGAATGCAGGTATGTACATATGTGCATGCAAGCATGTGTGTATGTGCGCGTGCAAGCATATGAGTTCACATGCATATATCTTAAAATTTGTATTTCTTCTTTCAAATCTACTCATGAAAAAATAAACTTGACAATATTTTTTTTAAAATCCCTGACAATATCTCACACATTGTGACCTATTCTATAAATGGTTTCACTGCTGGCATTTTATTGGATTTTTTTGGGTGGTTGTATCTATCTTATAAATGGTTTTACTGCTGGCATTTTGTTGGATTTTTTGGGGTGGTTGTATCTATCTTATAAATGGTTTCACTGCTGGCATTTTGTTGGATTTTTTTGGGTGGTTGTATCTATCTTATAAATGGTTTCACTGCTGGCATTTTGTTGGATTTTTTGGGGTGGATGTATCTATCTTATAAATGGTTTTACTGCTGGCATTTTGTTGGATTTTTTTGGTGGTTGTGCCTTTCTTATAAATGGTTTTACTGCTGGCATTTTGTTGGATTTTTTTGGTGGTTGTGCCTTTCTTATAAATGGTTTCACCACTGGTGTTTTATTGTATTTTTTGGTTGTTGTACCTATTTTATAAATGGTTTTTTTTGTTGTTTTCTGGTGGTGGTTGCAGATGTCTTTCTAGACTAAACCCTTCCTACCTGACACATCATGGCGTGTGGGGAGTGGACGAAGTAGGAGGGGTTTCCTTTGGGTGAGGACTCCAGGCAGAGCTGACTGTCACAGGCGATGGGGTTGTACATGAACACGATAGAGCTGGTCAGCCGACCATCGTACAGGATCTGCACCCAACAACACAGCACAGCTGAACTCTGAGGGGTAATCACACACTTGTCCGTGTTATGCATGATGTGACACATGGAATACATCATCCTTTTGTAACATCACAGCTCTGAGGGGAAATCACACACTTGTCTGTGTTATGCATGATATGACACCTGTAATACATCATCCTTTTGTAACGGCACAGTGATTCATGTGATTCAAATGTTACCTTTGTACTGATGGTAAATGAAACACTTGTCTGTGATATGCATGATGTGACACATGGAATACATCATCTTTTTGTAACAGCACAGCTTTGATGGGTTAATCAAACACTTGTCTCGGCAGGAAAAGTAAACATTTGTTCCTTCACTTTAGTACTGATGGTCAATTAAAGACTTGTCTTAGCTGCAAGAGTCAAATTTGTTCTGTCACTTTTGTACTGATGGTTTAATTAAAGACTTGTCTTAGCTGGAAAAGTATAAATCTGTTCTGTCACTTTTGTTCTGAGGGTTAATGACACACTTGGTCTGTGACATGACATGACACATGTAATAAATCATCCTTTTGTAACAGCACAGCCCTGAGGGGTAATGACACACTTGTCTCGGATGGAAAAGTAAAAATCTGTTGTCACTTTTGTACTGATGGTTAATTGTTTAAGACTTGTCTTAGCTGAAAGAGTCAAATCTGTTTTGTCACTTTTGTACTGATAGTTAATGACACACTTGTCTGTGACATGATATGACACATGTAATACATCATCCTTTTGTAACGGCACAGTGATTCACATGTCTGTCACCTTTGTGCTGATGATTAATTGAAGATCTTGTCTCAGCTGAAAGAGTCAAATTTTGTTCTGTCACATTTGTATTTATGGTTAAACACTTATATCAGCTGGGAAAGTAGAAATCTTTTCTGTTGTCACTTTTGTACTGATGGTCAATTAAAGACTTGTCTTAGCTGCAAGAGTCAAATTTGTTTTGTCACGTTTGTATTTAATGGTTAAACACTTGTCTCATCTGAAAAAATTGTTAAAGTTGTTCTATCACTTTTGTACTGCTTCAAGAGTTACTCAATGATATGTGGCTATCAAAAGTGTGTATTTATGGAAGGCTGTTGTTTTTGTGTCTGAGATATCACTGACAATTCAATGTTGAGCTAATGTAACCAAAAATAACCAACGACATTTTTCTTTAAAACAAAAAGGTAAAAATCCATCAGGCATCTTCTTAATTTCCTCCCTACTTGTTTCATAATCTATACAACATTCAACATTCACTGAAATTTCTACTAACATTCACCACTAGAAGTAATAAGCTGAATAACAATTGCTGAATAACAAATAATTACGGTCTTAATTTTTTTCTTAAATTAAAAAAAAAAAAAAACTTTGATTCACTTTACAAAAATTCATCTCTAGATTTCAGCCAAGAAACATTAAAAAAAGAGAGAGAAAAAGATATGTTAGGGAGAGAAGAGCGCATCATATACAACTTACAGACGCACACAGATTAAACACAATAACACAAACTAACAAGAAAACCACATAAATAAGGTGTTAAAAGACACAGTCACATGTAAACAGACAAAAGATAAGGCAGCAAATTCTTCCAAACATGCACATCTAAAACATAAGGTGTAAATTTCAATGCAGACACCAAAAATTATATATCTCAAAATCAGTACTTTTGACGGTTTATACAGAAACAGTGAAATAATGTCCAACACGACATTGTTCTCAAGCAAGTAAAAAATCATAACAGAGTATATGACCATTCACAGCGCAAACAATGATCCCATACCACTGCCCAAATCAACAAAACTCCCACATCCAGAGACTTCTTTCCATAATAATACATAATACCTCCAAAAAACAAAAAAGATACAGGCATGGATATATTTTCTATCTTCTTACCACCAAAAACAAAAAACAAAAAGTAAAAGGAATGGATATATTTTCTAACTTATCAAAAGCTCATTATCACCTTCCACATCATAAAAGCAATTCTGTATATCTATTATTTTCCCACACATTCACAAAAAAACTATAACCATAACCTGAAGCAGAAAAAAATGCAGCCTGCACGCACGCACGCACGCACGCACGCACGCACGCACGCACGCACGCACACACACACACACAGACACAACACACACAACATGAGAGAGAGAAAAGAGAGAGAGAGAGAAAGAAGAAGAAGAAGAAGACAGACAGACAGACAGACAGAGAGAAGACAGACAGACAGACAGACAGACAAAGACAGACAGGCAGACAGACAGACAGAGGCAAAGACAGACAGAGAGAAATACTAAATAGAAACAGGCAGACAGACAGACAGACATAGTCAAGTGAGAGACAGAGAAAGGGGAAGAAAGTGGGAAGAGAAGGGGAGAGAGACTAAAGAGACAGACAGACAGACAGACGACAGGAGAGAAGAAGAGAAGAAGGGAGGGGGGGGGGGGGGGGGGGGGGGGGGGGGGGGGGTAAGACATCAATATTTGTGCTGTGATCAAAGACAAAGGCAGGAAGAAAATGGGTCTTTCCTTTGATCCCCTCAGCGCTGGGAATAATTAACTTCCTGGCCTCTCTCTCTCTCTGTCTACGCTTCGTTACACACAGATATCAGATTCTGATCTTCTCCTCAAGTACCAGACATACCTGAAGTACAGTACTGAGACTGATGGTGTAGGGTTATATGGTGTGATACAGAATGGCAGGGTATGGTGTGGTGAGGTGTAATGTGGCATGACATGATATGGTATGGCATGGGTGGTGTAATGTGGCATGACATATAGACATGGGTGGTGTAATGTGGCATGATATGGCATGGGTGGTATAATGTGGCATGATATGGCATGGGTGGTGTAATGTGGCATGATATGGCATGGGTGGTATAATGTGGCATGATATGGCATGGGTGGTTAATGTGGCATGATATGGCATGGGTGGTATAATGTGGCATGTGGCATGGGTGGTGTAATGTGGCATATGATATGGCATGGTGGTATAATGTGGCATGACATGATTTGGCATTGGTAATGTGGCATGGCATGACATGGTAAAGTGTAATGTGGCATGGCATGACATGGTTTAAAGTGGAATGGCATGGTATGTCACAACATAGTAAGGTGTGGTATGGTGCAATGTGGGGATGTGTGATGTGGTGTGGTATAGTATGGTGTAAAGTTGTAATCTTTAATATACATCAACCACTGTAAGATAGTGATAAACACAAGACAGAAAAAGACAGAAGATTGTGGGTTAAACCCCACATAGAGACGTGGCTTCCACAACACATAGTGAAAAAAACAAAACAAAAAAATCCAAACCACAAAACCCCACAAAAAACAACAAAAACAACCACCAGCACCTACTCTATTAGTCAATCATTTGCTAAAGCCTTAAAATGGAGTCACTGACGTTACTTCACAACAAAGGATCAAGCACACCAGAAATCTGAATGCTTCCCAGAGGACAACACTGTCACAGTGCAAGTTAGGGAGGGGGCAGTCACACTCAAGCAGTGTTGTGTAGATTAAACACACACACCCGACAACTACCACATCTCTCTTTACCAAACAGAAAAAAGCAGAAGTGTTCCTAAAAGTCATTATGTATTGCATTGTTAACGGAGCAAATACATTAACTTCTTTCCTTGTTTGTCCTCGGTTAACAAGACAAAAAAATTTTATGGTCCTTCATTTGGAGAGCATTTAAGTTAAACCAGGACTGAGTCAAGTATGTATCAGTGCTATATATTGGTACCTATTACATACAATTCAATACAACAAAGTAAATTCCATGACTTTGTCATCAGCAGTCTCAAATTTCTATAATTTTTTTTAAAGCAATCTTTTCATATTACCTTTCTTTTGAGCATTTTTTTTTCATGTTATCAGCAAAATCTTGTTCACCAAAATACAGAAGAATTAATTTGAATCAATGTGCTGGCTTTGGTTTTTTTTCTTCACTGGTGATTCTTCCTGCTGAAGCCTGTGACCGTTTCTCATTTTTTCCATTTCTACCTTTGTATTCACAGCCTCTTCTGATCCACACCTAGCCTCTACATAGTCATGATGGTATATTATTTTCCCTACTTTACAGCAGCTTAACACTTAATAAATGTTTACATCACAGCTATTTTTTGTTGAAAATATAAGTAGCATTAGACTTTTTTTGCCTATCTACTTTTTCTACCAGGAATTACAATGCAAAAAAACTCACATAAGAACAACCATGATAGTTACTAGATATATACAATCAAATAAAAAAAATTTAAAATATTATCCAGCACACACATGCAAACACACACACACACACACACATACACACACACACACACACACACACATACACACACACACACACACACACACACACACACACACACACAACAGGCTACAAGTGACATGAAATCTCTATAACAACTTTTTAAAAATGAAAAAAAATATAAAGAGCAGCATACAGAAATTTATGACCACTATCTACTACAACATAAAAATAAATGAAAACAACAAATATATATGAATACTATAAATCCCACATGCAACTAAAAATACACCGAAAAATAGTTCACTATACAGAATGCATGCATATATCATGTTTACAAAAACATGTTTTTTCCCCAAAATTAAACATTCATAAGTGAATGATCCCATCAAAAAATCTACAACAACAACAACAAAAAAGAAAATGAAAAAGCAAAGACCAAAAAACCGCCAAAAGCCACCAATGAAAAAAAAGACCATCGTTTATCAAGAATCTTTTTATGCCTTTTTGACAGGATTATGAACACATTTATTCTTTCAGAGTAAGAGAAACAAATGCATGATGCATCTTGCAATCTGATAGTATCTCCTTCTTGTTGTGAACAGTCAGTCTCAGCTACTTTCCAATTCTTAAAAAAAAAAAAAAAAAAAAATTCAACACATCCACCCACCACCACCCACCCACTCTAGCACACACACTTACAACCCCCCCCCCCCCACCACAACACACACACACACACACACACACACACACACACACACACACAACACACACACACACACACACACACACACAACACACACACACACACACACACACATTTACACCAATGTTTAGACAACTGCCTTAAGACAAAAAAAAGCCTGCCAAGAAAAGCATTAACACTGAATCTCTACGCAAGTAAACAAAAAAAAGCGTTCTTGATCCTTCCATTCATCAACAAGAAAAAACTCTCCATCCTTGAATGACTGTCGACATTTAACATGTCTCCCAAGCTTTCATCCCCATCACAGAACCTTTTGCTAACATGTTGAAAGTGTCACAACAGACCTGAAAGACCACAAGCAGCCATACACGCCACAGTTATAAACAGTTTGTTTACGACCATACACATGGGTGCAACTTCTGATTAAAAAAAAAAGAAAAATCATACCCCCCCCCCCCCCCCAACACAACACAAAACCTAACAAGCAGGGAACAGCTAGACTCATGGTAAACTGGTGGGGACCAAAAAAAATGAAAATTCATTTAAAATGAAGCTGTAAACAAAAAAATTTTTTTAGCAAAATGACAGGAAAAAAGGATTTGGAGTCAGGGGTGTTCAGTTTTACTTTTTGTTTGTATGGGGTGAGAGGTTATTTGATTTTTGTTTTATAAGAATTATTTTCTTACTTGACAAAATCTTGACTGGTCCAAATAACAGCTCATTTTTTTTTTTTTTTAAATACTGATTTCAACAATTTCAGTCAAAAAATCAGAAGACTTGCACCCATGCAACACAAAGTTATGACAACACAACAACCCGAACGACGAAGAGTTGCTAAAGTTTGACACGCAAACCACAACAGATGTCAAGGTTAAAAAGAAGAAAAAAAGACAAAGGAGACTACTACACGGGCAGAAAGCATGCCAAGAGTGGTGAGGACAGAGGGGAGCTGTGTTTATTTACCCTCGCTGCCGTCTCCCCAGGTGGCTACATCTCATTGTCAAACCTAAACTGGCTCTGTGGGAGTAAAACACACCACTGCTGTCAACCTCGGCTCGTCATCTCACGTAGGGTGGTATACAACACCCCATACTTCATGTAGGGTGCACATCCACACACCCTATACCCCATGTAGGATGCACAACACACCCATACCCCATGTAGGTACGCACACACCACCCATGTAGGGTACACACACATACCCCATACCCCCATGTAGGGTACACACACACCCCATACCCCCATGTAGGGTACACACACATACCCCATACCTCATGTAGGGTGCAAACACACCCATACCCCATGTAGGGTACACACACACACACCCCATACCCCATGTAGGTACACACACACACCATACCTCATGTATGGTACACACACACCCCATACCCCCATGTAGGGTGCACACACACATACCCATATAGGGTACACACACACCCCCCATACCCCATGTAGGGTACACACATACCCCCATATGTTGAAGCATACATCTGATATATACATGATTGTATACTGCTGTCGAAAGTAGACACCTGTGTACATTCACATATTAAAGAAAGACACATAGTGACATTGTGGTCTTATATATACCAATCTGCTGAACATCTAAACACACACATATACATTCATTCAACTATCTTTTCAGGCACACAGACTTGTGTTGAATGCATGCCAAATATGGATGCATATGTATACACACTCATTCAACTGCTCTCTCATATACAACCCAACGCTAAGCATACATCCACATTATAAACACACTAATCTTTTCACCACAGTCTCATGCGCACCACACACACACACACACACACACACCACACACACACACACACACACACACACACACACCACACACTCACACACACACAATGAGCATACATCCATATCTAATGCAAATATATACATACTTTCAAACTTCTTTTCGTTTGTTGGATACATCCACATACAACAACAAACACAACATACACACACTTTCACTCTCTTCATACTAACATACATCACTATCCATATTCTTCATATTACCTGTGTGTGTGCAGCACTGACTTGTGTGTTTGAATGCTGCCAAAATTTGTTGCTGGTAATGAGGCACATTTTATGCTGTCTCATATACACCAAGCATGTTAAGCATTCATCAACATCTATACACATATATTTTCACCAATCTCATGCACACACATAACACCAATCCAGCATACCAGGACCACATCACAAACATAACATCACCCTTACTTCACACAAAAAACAACACACTCTGTGTCAACATGCATGCATACATGAAGATTTTTACTACTACTCTATTACATAGAGTTCAGTTCATGGACATGCCAGCATGTGCAACATACATAACATACATACATTCATACATCCATGATACTTAATCCAAATATGTTGAATTCTGAATAGAATGATGGCTGTAGAAGATTGTATGTGTGTATTACATGATTGAAGCAGAACAATTGTCAGTTACAATCTCTTATATCACAAGTGGAAGGACATAAACAAAACAAAACAACACACACACACACACAACACAAATCACAGCATAAAGACACATACACAAAACTATACTTATTAAAAAAAAAAACTCATGGTGTAAGACAAACAGAGAGACAGAAGACAAACACACCTATACAAGAGTTCCAGGACATGACCAGTTCCATTGTGCAATATTAACATAAATATCTTTACAGCGCAGTGTACATCTCCCAAAATATGTGAACAAAAAAAATATACATACAAATGCTCAACATATAAGCAGAAATATTTTACAATCATTTTATCAAAAGGATATTAAACAAATGGAATGAAAATACTACTCAACAGAATATAAATGTTCAGTCTTGTTCAAAGTAGTTTGTGATACTGAGCAAAGTTTAAAACAAAAACAATTAGTTCATACTACAAAAAAAAGAAAAGAAATTAAAAAAAAAGACTTTGTAGAGTAATAGACCTAATGTGACAGAACAGAATCTAGCAGTACTATAAACAAAGCAGTCAAAGCAAGTGGGTAAACTGCTTACAAATCATATTTTGTAACTAAAATAAACAATCAACAAACATGAAAAATAGAATTAACCCTACAACCGCCAGGTTATGGCACCTTACCTTTTTTAAAAACAAACAAAAAACAATGATAAACTGCTTACAAATGATATTCTGACACTAAAGTAAAAATCAACAGTTTATTCAAAGGCTTTTTATCATAAATGTTAACACATTTTTTTAGGTGACCGGAATAAAGCTGAAAAATGAAGCACCTTAGTCCACTACCCCAAAAAATGTTGAAGGTATCACAACCATGTTTCCAATGAAACCAGCAAAGTTGGGCAAGTTGTATTCTTAGCTTCCACTGCACAAGTCATCCTGACATTAACCCTCTTGCATTCGGATTCTCTGAACACAAATTGCCCCTAGATTTTCACATTCCATCACAAAATCAGGTCAGGTACAATGCTCGCTTGCCTTTTCCTCCTTCTAAATACATACCAGCAGCTATAATTACTTCCAGACTCAAAACAGGGCTCTGTGCCTCTGGCCTGAGAGAGTTTGGCATGTGGTAGCATCAGTGAAGGTCACTGCCTGATGGAAAACTACTGTGTGTAAATCCCGGCAAATCCCGGATCGGGATTCAGGGGAGGGAATAATTTAATCCCGGTAAATCCGGATCGAGACAAAGAGGGTTAAACAAGAGGCTGAGCCAGAGGATAAAGAAGCAGGCAGTCCATTCAAGTCCACATGTACAGCCAGTGCCTCTGCTCACTGAACTTAGCCATGTCCTCACAGCCATCAACCGAACAGCCAATGAGTCAAAACATAGTTCATCAGAAACTTGGACTGCAAAATAGTGCCCACAAACAAGCTTAGTTTTAAGCCAAAGCTTCAAAAGTATCTTTGTTTTTCATGTGAAGTTTGAGTGACGAGTCTAAGCCT
>CM060326.1:59429907-59480512 GCA_030674155.1 Stramonita haemastoma | reverse complement strand
GGACAGTCGTCCAGTAGTTTCAACATGTGCAGTATGTTGCCAGCATTGTGAATGATGAAGTTGTTTTCAATATCAAACTCTCCTCCAACCAGCTGCAATGAGAAAAAAAAACAACCACTTTTATACATGTTATTTCATAATCTGCTTCCATTGATAAAATATGATAGAAAATACAACCTACAAATAGTAAAATGGTAAAAACAGTGTACTTTACACACATACACACAGTGAGACACTGACATTCACATCCAGACACAAATGCACATTTGTGTGCACCTCTCTCTCTCTCTCTCTCTCTCTCCCCTCCCCAGCCCTCTTAGATGTAACTGTTTAGCTTCAAGTCTAGGTCTTGGATTTAAGTCCAGTTCAAAACTTGGGCAATGGAATGCCTAGACTGTCAAATTCTTACACACACACCACACACACACACACACACACACACACACACACACACACACACACACACACACACACAACACACACAACACACACAACACACACACACACACACACACACACACACAACACACACACACACACACAACACACACACACACACACGACACACAACACACACACACACACACACACACACACACACACAGACACCAGAGGATAGTCTTACTAATCTAATATAATAATAAAAACTGTTATTCTTGATCAATACAAGACCATCCAAAGTCTGAAACTGAAATAATTTACATTATATATATATACTAGAATTACTCAGGTTAACTCAGTAACTGTTTTGTGAACAATACTATTATATAGCACTAACCGTCCGTCTTTTTCACTTTCATTTTTATCCCCCCACCCCCTCTTAAAAAAAAAAAAAAAAACAGAGAGCAAGAGACAGAGACAGAAACAGAGACTCAGAGATCTATACACACACTCTCTCTCTCTCTCTCCCTCCCCCCCCCACATACGCATGCACGCACGCACGCACGCACACATGCATGCACGCACGCACGGACACACACACACACACACACACACACTCTCTCTCTCTCTCTCTCTCTCTCTCTCTCTCTCTCTCTCTCTCTCTCTCTCTCTTTAAGACTTTATGTTCATTTGTATGGCTTATTTTTTTAGGTTTTTATTCTTATATGATTTTTTTTTTGATGAATGGCTTGTCAAAAAAAAAGTAATTGTATTGCTTATTCAATGTGCCATCTGAAAATTAAAGTTTGGCTTTGACTTTGACTTTGACTTTCACACACACACACACATCACACACACACACACACACACACACACACACACACACACACACACACACACACACACACACACCACACACACACACCCACACACACACACACAACACACACACACACACACACACCACACACACTTAAAAAACACACACACACAAAAACAAATAATGGGTATCCAGGTTCTCTATTAACCTTATCTAGGCAGTCTTGTTAATACTAATAGCCAAGTATCATATACCACTGCACTCTAGTCAGATGCTGTTACAGCTCAAGCCATGACCTGGCAATCCACATCCATCCATCCATCCATTCTCTCTCCCAGCCCACTGCCCAGCCCACCAATAGAGCAGTTAGCAAACAAAGAGAAAAGATAGATCTCTCTCTGAGTCCACATTTTGATTGATGTCAATGACTTTAAGCCCGTGCCTTTTGGCTATACTATTATGAACGTGTGCCTGCAAAGACATATTATATTATCTGCACACACATGCACATACACACACGCACACACACACGCACACATGCGCACACACACGCACACATGCGCACACACAACACACACACATGCGCACACACTCAGAGATTGTTGTGCAAATATATATATATATATATATGTATGTATTCATGTGCATGTCCATACATGCATTAACTTTAAAGGCAAAAATGCATGCGCATGCACACATGATGAGTATACACATATAGACAGATGTCTGTTAGTCACTTAGTGTGTGTGTGTGTGTGTGTGTGTGTGTGTGTGTGTGTGTGATGTGTGAGTGTGTGTGTGTGTGTGTTTGTGTGTGTGTTTGTGTATGATGTGCTTTTTGAAGTTTTTCACAAACTTCATTCTTGTGTTTACCACCTGTGCATTTGTAAGTCACATTGTTTTTACCCCTACCCCCTCCCCATTCCCATCAGAGCTGAAATCACACTTGTGCAGTTATGGATGTGGAGGGGGTGTGATCAGCTTTATTATGAATTAAACATGTTCATTCATTCAGAACTGAGAGAGTGTCAGAATGATGTTCACACATAATCTGAATGACATACTGAGTTGTACGCTGTTATGCAGAACATATAAAGCACCGGTGGCCTCTGTAACAGTGTTACCTTCAGGTCAATTACCAAAGCAGTCAGCAGTGACAGAAGTGACAAATCTACTTATCTACTATCTAGAGGTAAAACTGACTTAGTGATTCTATTCTACAGTCTGTTTTAAGATGAATCTCAAACTGGATGAACAGATACATGTATACGTATGCTTCTTTTGGACAAAGGAGCATGCATGAAATCTGGTGAACAGTTGATAGGCACAATCTAGGGTTCTAATTACTTATAAAGGACTAGGGAGTGACCTGATAATACATGTTTAAAAATTCAGGCACAGGCTTGATACTGTGGATGTCTAAAGCAAAACAGTGGGGCTTTAAAATTACAAAAGCCGAATCAAAACAAAGTTACAAACACAAAGCCATACATTATGATTATAATAACACAATGATATGACTGATCAACTTATCACATCAGGAGACATCTGAATAATCCTCTTAGGAAAAAAAAGAGAAACTGTTAACTCAGCTATAATACAGTTATAAATACACATACTGTGTATACTACAAGTTCAAATGACAATTATCACAGATCCATATATATATATATATATTATATATATTCTCACTTTCAGTTTCACTTCACCTTCCCTCTGCATAAATACATATTATATGCTAATCCTACTCTGCTGGCAGGTATGGCATCTTAGCACTGTCAAGGAGGTGATAATTGGTTACTAAGTTGTGTGCACTGATCACGAACGATGGAAGCCTTGCTGAGATTGTGAGAACCAACTTTATGCAACAGCTGGTGAAGAGTTATTTTGGTGTCTCAGGAAAAGTATTATATTCCACATTGTCAGATCACTTTCAACCACATGCATGACATTACCATAGCATGCTTGAAAATGAGCTTGGTACAGAACAAGTAGGCTTCCATCTTACACATTGGTGCAGAGAACAAAGCTGAAACATGATCACTCAGAAACGTAGAGACATCAATTGTTCTTTGCTAAATTCCTTGTTTGGTGGAGTCTGTAAGTACTGTAAACTGTTGCAACCATTCTGCATGAACTGTCTTCTGGCTACTCTTCCCTGAAAAAAACTAAAACAGCGCTTGAACTAAAATGCATTCATACTTGCCTAAAAAAAATGTTCTTCTGTCCACATAGCACTGTTTCCTTACAGAAATGTGCCAGGAACAGCTTTCTTGTTGCTGTGGGTTTTTCTAAATGAATGCATCGGATGTTATATTGTACATGGGACGTCAATTTATCTTATTTAGTAGATCTATGGGAAAAAAGTTCAGCTTCAGACAAGATCAGACATGTGACCTTCCACTTTCTAAATGGACGTGTTGCTGCTAAACAACCAATCCACCAACCCAAGGTCAACAGGCCTCATAGAGCGTATAGACTATGTAGGCTGTAAGACTCTAGGAGTAAGATCACAGAATTCTGGCTCCATCTTCAATTCTCCATGATGGCATGAGGGAGAGCCGCTTCTTAGTGTTAAACCAAAGATTGTTTTAGTAAAATTTCTGTTCAGCTGGCAAGGTCTGGGTGCATATTATATATAGTATCTGACAAGATACTTGGCATTGATATGAAAACAGTGAGCACTATCATTAGCTGCTTTGTTCTTTTCTTCTTTTTTTATGAAACCTAAATTAATTTCCCTTTTAAAAGTTATTCACTAGCTCAGGATCAAACATAAACTAAGTTCTTGTAAAAAAAAAAAAAAATAAAATGATGAAGTGTATGTATACATGTATTATATATATTATATATATATATATATATATATATATATATATATATATATAAATATATATATTATTATATACAACTACATATCATTATGTCCACAAGTTTACAAAAAAGAGAAAAAATTGAGAAGAAAAGAAAACTCCATGATAAAAATCAGAACTCTAGTTTTATTCCCCATCTGAGAGAACCATAGTACAATGGAGGTGGTGCAACAGTATCATTTCATGACCTGTTTAAGTATTCAAACAGATCTATCTTGATAAAAATGGCCACAACAAATTCTACATGACACAAGCTTTTGCTTATAATACACAGTTTGGAATGGCAAAGTCTAGAAACCTTGCCCTACTTTGCTGTTGTTATTTTTGTCCTTTGTTTTGCAATGATAGGATATTTTTAACTTTAACAACCACACACACACACACACACCACACACACACACCACACACACACCACCACACACACACACACTCACAAATCTAGACAATTTCACACATGTATACAGGTCTACAAGTGTACATCATGATCATATCACACACATAGCAGGGGGGTGTCTAGTAGTACTAGTATATAGAGTAGTAATGATATGATCATTCAGTCTTTGTGAAGACATGTTATTTTTAAAGACCACACAAACAAACATGCACACACTTGTAAACATGTGCCTAAAGTATGTACCTGCGTGTTTTTGTTGTTTGGGTTTTTGCTTTTTTTCATTGCTGGGTTTGGGGTGGATTTTTTTGTTTTGTTTTGTTCAGTTTCATGTTTTTGGAGACGGGTTTTATTGCTGAAATAGCTATTTTTCTTGTTAAGTGCTTTCTGTTCTTGTTCAATGGTTACGATATAAAATTATAAAGCAATGTGATCCCAATTTCAATGTACCATCTTAGTATCAAAAAATTATATATTCTAAACACACACACAGTGACACACAACACACACACACACACACACACACACACACACACACACAGACACACACACACACACACACACACACACACATCACACACACATGCGTGCAAACACAATTATAATTTATATACACATGTATCATACAGAGGCACGTGCATACACATGCATGTGGGGGCATGCACGCACGCACACACACACAGAGACACACACAGACACACACACAGTGACACACACACACACACACACACACACACACACACACACACACAGAGTGACAAACACAGTGACACACACAGCGACACATTTCATAATTCTGTTGTTGTTTTTTAATGTAATGCTGCATAAAATTTATATTTCATGGGCATAACTTAGAATGCTGAACAATACAGTGTAAAAAAAAAAAAAAAAAAAAGGCAAGAAAAACAATAGAACAAATCGATCTGAACCACAATAAACCACAATGACTTAAAACAAAATCTGTCATAATCCTCTTTAAAATATATATTACTATCTATAGATGAATCACTGAATATCATGATATTATGATAATAATAGTGCACATATGTAAACCTTAAGATGTTAACTTGTTACGCCATTAAGTGTGATTTCAGCACTGGATGAGATGGAAATTGAAAATATGATGGTACAAATGGGGAATAGCAGAGGTTAAAAAAAAATTATACAAGATGCAAACTCACAATCACTTGAATCAGAAATGTGTGAAAACAACATACTTGAAAGTAAACACACAGATATCATAAATGCAATAAAAGAGCCAGCAAAGTTTAGCCCTAGTTACTCAACTTACTGGATAACAAACCATGTACTACACAAAGTCTACATTTTGGATTTAATAGCTCTGAAATCCCCAGGTAGTGCATTCCATCACTTTATCACTATCAGGATCATGACAATACTTTCAGGCCTTAACACCCTTAGCCTTTACTGCTTTAGTTTTGATGTCATGTACAACAGGTGCAACAGAAGAATCAGTCTTACTCCCTCAGTCTTTGTTGATTTGGTTAAACAATCTTTCTTTTCAACGTTACAATTCCCTGACATCATGAAATGTGCTATGAGTGTACTTTCTCTCTTCATGAAACTAAAAGAGATAAGAAACAGAATACATGTATGATCTCCTTGGTTATACACAAGGAACTGTAGAAATTATGACAGGCCCACCTTGACAAATTATACTTTGATGCTGAAAGTCCATCTTACATAATGCATTTTTCATGCATTTCTTTTGTTTTTGCTTAGCCAATGGCAGTGCACAACAAAGATTATCTAATGAAAAAATAATGGGGGAGTGAACTGCATCCGTGCATGTTTGTAAATTTTATGGGTTGTTAAAATTTCACTGGAAGGTGCTTGCACGGCTGTATAATCTCGAGCATGAATAATGAATGAAATGGTTAAATCTTTAAAAATAAGCTCAATGTGACAATCTGCACAGTGAATAACAACAATTTCTTTTGTCAACTGGATTGAATTGCCAACGTTTACGTTGCACCATGGTGAAATCAATAACCATCGCAGCTTATTGACCCGCAGGCTGTAGCGCATGGACATGCCCACTGCACGTCACTGACTTGTCGTCTGCTTCCATGCAACGATTTAACACTTCTACCTCGCAACCTTACATGCTGACAATCAATTGCACGCAAACATGCACGTTATTTCCAAAACATCCCACAAACACTCCTCTAGTTAAGCTGGAACTACTTACCAGGTGAAGAACCGTATCGACAACATCCTTATTTGACACCTGATTTACTTTGATCAAGCCGATCAGTAAACCGAATTTCAATTCATCGTTCCCTTCTGACTTCAGCACGTCTTGAACGGATTTAATTTCATTGCCACTGTCATCTGCAAGCACTGCCATGGTCACAGTCAATGCCTGGCAGATACTGCGGTATTCGTGAGAAAATTGTCCACACTTACAACATGCAGGATAGGTACAGGGTCACTTCACACTTGTATGATCAAGGGATGTGGCTCGTATGCCGACAGAAAGATCAGACAACTTCCGTATTATCGGGCTGAATAGGAAAGTGATAGCTTACCGACCAAAAAATAAATGAGCAAAACATACTTTTTCTGCATTTTTGTCTACCCTAAATAAAAATTGTAATGAAACTGGGTTTTTTTGTAAGCGTGTCCTCGATATTTCTTTCTTTTTTTTAAAATAACCCCCCACCCGCACTCCATCAGTCATCGTCTCTTCCGGTCGCTTGCCGCAGGAGTTTACGCTTATGTTCTTCTGAAGAATCTAAGGAATTTAGGGTGGAAGAGATCTGCTTCACAATGGCTGCTACCGACATAGAAAGGGTTTGTACTATTCTTCTAAAATCCTTTTGGACATTTGAGGTAGGGATGTGCCTTTCTTTAATTTATTACAACCAGGAAGTGTACTTCCAGGTTCTCACCGTCGGTTCTTGGTACTGCTGGCTCTGAGACAGAGAGTGATGATCAGCCTAGCCTAGGCTCCAGGCCTAGACAGTCTGCTCAAGAAGCAGCCACAGTCGGTAAAAGATTAGTCAGAACAGAGAAATGCGCATGGCTTGTTTGGGAATCAGTTTACTGATCGTCAATTTTTTCTCATCAGTAGCAGTTCTTTAGTCTGCTCTCAAGTACTGAATTAGGCTTACTTAGTTACTTTGTGTTCAGTATCTGTGTAACAAATGCATGTTCTGTAGGCATACAGGGTCAGAACTTGTAACATGTAATGTGTGTCAACTGGTGAGAGCTGAACAAGGAGCCCATGTTAAATAATAATTATAGTGACTGTTTTTTCCAGCCAATTAGTTGAATTACT
Source organism: Stramonita haemastoma (assembly GCA_030674155.1). Taxonomy (NCBI): domain Eukaryota; kingdom Metazoa; phylum Mollusca; class Gastropoda; order Neogastropoda; family Muricidae; genus Stramonita; species Stramonita haemastoma. The sequence continues at coordinate 59,472,744 of CM060326.1, read as the reverse complement.
AGGAGTAGGAATGATAATATTGATATTTTAAAAATCCTACTGTTGATAGTTGATACAGGAAATCCAATGAGGTGATTAACTTACATTATTTTAATGATTCAGTGTAGAATCTTATGAATCACACCAACTATCAATTCCATCTCAAGTCCATTCTGCTATCTTGAGTTAGGGATTAAAAAGTTCTATTTAACAAAACATGAATCGAGGAATTTCTTAAAAGTTTGAATTTTTGTACTGATTTTTTTCTTAGTTTTATCAGTTTTCATTGTTTTATATTTTCTTTTGACACTCTGCCTCTGTTTGTGTAATTTGTGTGAAAGAGATTTTACTTTAAAGAACAGAGAGGACTGGTGAGTCAAAACGAGTACTGTGGAGTTTTAGTAGCTACTTTTACTTTTGATTTTGGCAGTTTTAGTGCTTTTCACTCAGGCAAGTTCTGTAATGCTCTAGGCCCCACTGCTAGTCATAAATCTTCTAAAAGAATTACTGCAGAAAATACCATTCACACAAGTGTATAGTTATAATAAGACTGAACAATGAACCAAGTTGTAGTAATTTCCTTCAAATTCAGTATGATTTGTTATAAATGTAGATCTATAGATAATAAACGTAAATATTAATGATGTCTTAATGTCATAAAAAGTAAGTCAAATAAACTAAAGGGACAATATTGTTAAACTTAACCCTTTTTTGTTGTCTTTTACAGACTTTTAAGACTTTTTTTTCAAAAGGCTTCTCAGTTGTAGAGATTTACTTTTTAATTTATTTATAAATTCTCTACATAAGTCATAACACAGCCAGGTGCATGTTTTGACATAATATGCAAGTTCTCAGTGGCAAATAATGAAAATTTAAAATTTTGCAAGTTATTCTCAAGTTTCTTGGGTTTTCTCATTTTCACAAATCATTGTATATTTTCGGCAAGTTCAACCTTTCTAATGTATTGATAACCTGAATTTGACCTTTTCTTCTTTGTCCTCGAATACTCAAGATATGAGATAATAACTGTTGTTGTCTGTCATAAGTGAAAATGTGTTACGCTGCTAACGCAGCTAAGCACTGGACAAGTTGGGCCCAGCACTTCCGACTTTGGCATGGGAGAGAATTGTTATTTAGATTATGATATCTAAGTCTCTCTGGAAAACAGAAGAATGAACCAAAAAAGCAGAAAATACGTAAGAAGGTTTATCAGGAAGAAAAGAACAAGACAGAAAGTAACCTTTTTAGTAAGAAACAGGGATATAATAGAGGGAATTTTTTGCACAGAATTTTCAAGACTGTGGGGATGCTATTAATTTAATTATAAATCTATACTGACAGGCCCCAGTTATCCCTACAGAACAGTGTTGTCTAAAATTATCACAGATACACCAGTTTTAATAAGACTTGTGTAGATCTTATCTATCTCAGTATCTGTCAGCGTTGCTCAAAAACAGTGAACAATACCTGACAGGGTTGGATATTTTTAGTTCCATGCCATATTTCAATTAATTCAAACCAGTTGAAAAGTTTCTGAGTTGAAATTGACACCAATGTTAAGCTGTGAATGACCTCAAGAAAGAAATTTATCAGGAGATCACTTAAATAATTATCTGTGAGTTTCTGTCAAGTCTTTAAGTTTATGTGCCATGAACCTGGGAATGAAATGGCAAGCCTTAGTAAAGTGTTTTTATCTAACAAATTAAAAAAAGAACCGTAACCAGTAACATTGAATGACTGACACAGTGACAGTTATTCAGGTTTTTTGTTTAGTCCCTAATGAGATCTGTGACAGACAGACTGACGCTGACAGTTCCTGACCAAAAGTTAGACAGACTGTGAGGGCCTTTTTTTCATTCCTTTTTTGTTTTGTTTAAATATAAATGTTTCTTATGTTAGTTTTAGAAGTAAAAAATCTCTCTCTCTCTCTCTCTCTCTCTCTCTCTCTCTCTCTCTCTCTCTCTCTCTCTCTCTCTCTCTCTCTCTCTCTCTCCTCTCCTCTCTCTCTCTCTCTCTCTCTCTCTCTCTCTCTCTCTCTCTCTCTCTCTCTCTCTCTCTCTCTCTCTCTCTCTCTCTCATTGAGGAGAGGGAGGGGAGGGTGTCTTTGGGACTGAGAACATTTGGGTAGAATGGGTGGTTTTTTGTTTGTTTCTTTTGGGGGGGAGGAGAAAAGTAGTTTTCATGAGAAACACTTTGTCTTTGTAAAGCTATGCAGTATGTTTAATATTTTTCTTGGTTGTTTTTTTTAACTACAGGTTGTGCAGGTTGTTGAGAACAACCTCAGGAACCTGAATCTGTCTGGCCATGTCGGATTTGACAGTTTACCGGACCAACTGGTCAACAAGTCTGTCTCTCAGGGATTCTGCTTCAACATCCTGTGTGTTGGTGAGTTCAGCTTCTGATGTGCTCAGTGCTCTGACTCATCTTCAGCAGATTGTGTTTTTTGGATGTGTTCATAGTGTGAACACGTGTGTGTGTGTGTGTGTGTGTGTGTGTGTGTGTGGTGGTGTGTGGTGTTGTGTGTGTGTAGACGTGATATTTTCAGTTTAACGTTATATGATGTGTGTGTGTGGAGACAGAGACAGAGAGAGTGTGGTGTGTGTATACCATACATGTCACTGTGTCAAAGTGTGTGTATGTGGTGTGCATGCCCCCCAGCCCCTCTAAATTTTCATTGATCATAGAGATGACCCCCCACCCCCCCCACACACTGAATAGTGTATTGCAATTCACACCACACAGCATGCATGCACACACACACACACACCACACACACACACACATCACACACACACACACACACACCACTGTAAACCCCCCCCCCCCCTTGTATGAGAGAGATGTTGGTTAGAATGTTAGAATATGTATTATCATTAGAGTAGTTGTCTTCAGGAACTTGAAGAAGTTCAGTTCTAACTGTAAGGGAAACATGATTACTACTTTGTGAATGTTTACCCACAATGCACAGTCACAGAACACATTATCATCATCATCATCATCATCATCATCTAACTTTTTTTCTTTTTTTTCATCATCTAACATTTAGCTGTCTTTTATTTCTGCTTGTCAAAATAAGTTCACACATTACAACTTAATAATAATTAATATGTTCTGTTATATTTTTTCTCCATAAAGTCAATTCTATTTCTTAATTAAAGATCTTGTTTCTCCATATTTATATCCTTATTTTTTATTAATGGTTGGATTGATATTTTCAGGTGAAACGGCATTGGCAAGTCCACCTTGATGGACACCCTGTTCAACACCAATTTCGACTCCACCCCAAGTTCTCATGATTTACCTGGAGTCAAGCTCAAGGCTCACACCTATGGTATTATGATTAATTGCTTTAAAAAATTTTTTTAATGATCAATTGCTTTAGATACTGACCAGTGTCATTTATTACCTGTAGATCTATACCAACTGGTGAGATCAATTGCTTAGGAACAGATGACAAAATTTACAAAACTGCATACACACGGGGACAAGATGTAAAATAGCATATGAGTGCTTATTCCTACATTATCCTTGAAATAGAAATAAATCAATTAAAAAATCTGACCAGGTAATTTAATACCTGTAAATACCAAAGTGGTGGGATCGATTGCTTAATTAGATACTGACTGACCAGTGCAGTTTATCACTATCACCTTAGATCTATACCTGTTGTGATCAATTGCTTTAGATACTTGTGTTGTAGTACATTTCCCAGGATACTTAACTGGGTCAGGATGAAATTGTTCTTTTCTTTGTTGATGATAGGAATTTTGTTCATTTGATGTGTACTGTCGTTCTTGGGGTATTTTTTGTTGGGGCATAGGGTGAAGGGGGGGAGACTATTCTAGTACTTAAAGTATAATACAAGTAAAACAATAGACTGACAATTCAACAGTTATTTGATGTAATTGTGTAGATGAAGTTAGTTCAGCCATTTGTTTGCCCCTCTTTTTATCTGTCTTTAGCTTTATTGTTTTGTCATCCTTTAAGTGCTTTTTTCCTCATTAATGATTATTTGCTTGTTTTTTCCATGGTATTGTCACACATTATTTTTCTATTCCAGGAGAAAATTTCCACACTTTAGAACATGACCTGATCTTTGGTTTATGTAGCCAAAACTAATTTTAGGTGATTCACAGTGTTTGAATCAGACCTGTGTGCATAAAACAGAACAGGTTTTTAAATTAGTGTGGCTTGGGATTACAAATTCATTGATAGGTGTATGCAAAAGCAAAAACAAAAAAAGGATGGATGGGTCTAGAGGGTTTTGTTTTGTTTTGGGGTTGTTTTTTTTTGTTCCACAGTTAGAGCTCGTTTTTTCCCCACCATGAAGGAAGCCACATTCGAACTTTGGGGATTGAGGGAGGGTTGAAAGAAATACTATTGATGTTCCTTGAATTCTGATTTTTTTTAAAATAGATATTTGAAGGATTTTTTTTTGGGGGGGGGGGGGGGGGGGGGGGTCTTTGAAGTTTTGGTTAGTGGGAAAAAGGGAGGAAATGCAGAGTTGCACAGTGATGCTATGTATTCATTTATTGTGTAAAGATGAAAAGTGAAAGAGTCAAATAAATTTGTAGTATGTTAGTGAACAAGATGGATTAAGATTGTCCAGTTTTCCCCTTGTAAAGTGAGAGGAAGAAATGAGGATTGCTATAAAAAAAAAAAAAATTAAGTTATGGGGGAGGAGGAAAGTTGAAATGGTCATGCACCAGGGCTGACCAGTTTTGGTAATTCAGCCAAGTTCAAATCAGTGTTTTGTGTGTGCGTGCGTGAGGCGGGCGGGGGGCGTGTGTTGTTTGTGTGTGTTTGGAGGAGGTGTTATATGGCAGCTTTGCAATTATTATATTAGCTTTTCTGATATTTCTCACTAGATAATTTGTATGGCATGTTTGTAAAAGATTTATGAGAAAATGAATCGATCATTTTGACCTCTTTTTCTTGTGTGTGTGTTCTGATTCTGTTGATCCTTTAATCTGAATTATGATGTAATGCTTCTACCACATCACATGCATTGTGAGAAAAAATGTTGTCGTTAATTGAATGATTTACTTTAATGAAGCATTGCCAGAAATCTGTAAATTGCAGACTTGACTGAGAAGAATGTTCGTCTAAAGTTGACGACGGTGGATACCACTGGTTTTGGGGATCAGATCAACAAGGCAGACAGGTAAAGGGACAGCCAGGTGGTAACACTATAGTGACCACAGGCACCTGTGTGATAAAACACTTCTGTATGCATCACCTGTACACACACCTATGTGATGAACCTTTCTTTCCTTGTCTCACCTGTGCAGCTGTGGATGACAAAAAAAAAAGCAAAGCAGCTTTCCTGGTGTATTGTTCATGGCTGCTGTCTTTCCGCTCACCTTGTGCTGTGCTGTCTTTTTTTTTCCCTTTCAGAGCTGCGCGAGAAGAATGTTCTGTTAAAACTAACGGTGGTCGACTCGGTGGGGTTTGGGGATCAGATAAACAAAGAGGATAGGTGAGCGAGCAGTGGGTGTTGTGCTGTGGCCTGCAGCATGCTGGTTCTCTTGCTGTGCTGCACAGTCTGCTGTGCTGTGCTGTGCTTTGCTCAGTTTCCTTCCTCCCTCCCTCCCTCCTGTCATGCACGCACGCACACCTTCCACCCAGGGTTTCTGTGTCACTGCCTGCTAAGTCTTCAGCTCTGTAGCGTAGATCTGGTTCCCCTAGACTGGTTTGGAGAGGTTGATGTGAGTGCATGCGATATTTGGTTGAAAGTTGGGCTTTCTTTGTTTCAGTTTCTGGGATTTTTTTGTGGTGTTTTGATTATTGTTTGTGTTGTCAGTGATATCTTAAATGAGATAAGAGGTAAGACAGTGAAATGTTGTACACATGCTAGAGCTAATATTGATATTGTCATTTAATATTCTGATTTTGTGTATCATTTGTTGTAAAGCATGACTAATAGAAAAAATTCAAAATTATAATGTATGTCTTAGATCAAATTTAATGTGATATGCATTAAAACAACAGGAACAAAGAAAGAAAAAGCAAAAATCTATGTATAAGAAAGTTAATTTTATCTATTTTAAAAAGTTGTTGTGCACATATATTATTAAATCTGTATGTTTTTTTTAAAAACCCATTATCTGGGGTTTGTACTTGATGATAAATTGGAATTCATAAGGTAAAGTGAATTCATATTCAGATCAATGATCAGAAGCAGTGAACTTGTGTAGTATCACCAATGAAAAACAAAAAGTGTCTGATCAGTATGTCATAAATATCGGGCCTCAAAAATATGTTTCCCTTGAAGCAGAATGCCAAACAGTCCCCAACACCCAGTATGTTTTGAACTCATTTTGGGCACCCACCTGCACTTGTTCATGAATGCTCTTGTTTTATTCTAAATTTGCATTTTAAGTTTGGTTTTAGAGCAGATGTATTCATCATGAAATATACACACTTCACTCAGTAGAGAGCATTTGTATACTGCTTTTTGTGTTTAAATGTGATTATGGCCATAAGTGTGAGGTCTTTATAGTGTATATCATGTCCAGCATGCATGCACTAGAAAGCAGACATGTTTCTTTAGAAAATTCTTTACAAATCAGGTTAGTATGCATGTGTTGTGAAGACTCTATGTAGGAGCAAGCATCAGTGAACTAATTTATTCCTTAGCAGATTATTTACATAGTTTGCATGCATTCCACAGTGTCCTGTGTGGGGATGAAAAAAAAAATTCTTTCAGTAGTCAGAGCATGTTGTAGTCCTCACAGGAGAGCAGTTTTGGGTCCAGAGTGAGTCCAGGAATTAAGTAGAAATGAAAATAGGCCTGAGAATAAGATGAACAAGATTGCCTCTTCGTTTGGAACAAAATAGAAACACTTCTTCAAACAGACAGCATAGAAAGGAGTCAGATTGCTGTTAGGAAAATGTTCTTAAAGTAGCATCTGAAGGCAACATCATTGTGGATTTCTCTTGCTAGTTGAACTTGCAGTTTAAAATGTATTAATTTTGTTGGGGTTTTTTTGTTGATAAAACTAAATAATGAATGCAGCACCCCCCCCCAACCACACACACACACCACACACACACACACACACACACCACACACACACACACACACACACTCAGAGCGATAAGAATTTAAATTCCTTGTTTTCTGAACAGTTGGGATTTGTTTGTCTGTGCACATGTATTTTGAATATGTGTAGGTGTTCGTGTAATGTTTAGAGGGAATGATAAGGAAGATAAATGCTTGATTTTATTTTGCTGCGTTTGGCAATATATAATCATGCCTGTTTAGTTTGTTAGCTTTCTGTCTGTTGGTTAATCCAAAACATATTAAGAAAATTAGTGCATGTGGTTGTAAAATGATATGATGGGAAAAGAAATAGAGAAAGAGAACTGATCGGAAGAGTTGTGCATGAGAAAAATAATGTATGATTAGGGGGGGGGGGGGGCATGAGATAGGAATGCTTGTATGGATATTGAGTATTTTTATGCAGCATCCACAATTTTATATTGTTCGGGTGTTGTTTTTTATTTCAGTATTCATTTAATTTGCATTATGCCATACTACTTTGCTTTTCATTCATTTTTCACCAAATAAAAACACCAAGTGAAACAAAATGAAAAGTTGTTTTTTTTAAAAGGAATGTACGAATATGGTTGGAATACAAAAAATGCTCTGTGTGTGTGTGTGTGTGTGTGTGGTGTGTGTGTGTGTGTGTGTGTTGGTGATGTGTGTGTGGTGTGTGTGGTGTGGTGTGTACACAATTGTAAATTTTGACAGAGTTGATAGGTTAGTTGCTCTTTTCTCATCTTTGGTTGTTTGTGTTGGAAATAATATAGTTTGTGACAGTGTTTCCCCCTCATTTTGTTGTTTGTTTTTATATATATTGTGCACAGTGTTTTCCCCCTCATTTCGTTGTTTGTGTTTGGATATATGTTGTGCACCATGTTTCTCCCCTCATGTTTTTTCCTGACTGTGAGCACACTGTTTTCCTGAAAGTTTTCCATGCAGTGCATTTGTTTTCGGTGTGGGCAGTGCATTCTTATGTGTAGTAATGTCACCGTAAGCTTATCAGTGCGTTGTGACAGTGTTAATTTTCTGAGTTAATGTTTTCATATGTATGGCTTAGCAATTGATTGTAACTAGTATTTTTTATTTATACAGTTTATCACTAGTATTGGTTATAAAGTATTTCTGAAGTAATGTTACCATAAGTCTTGTCAATTCATGGAACTGGTATTTCTGATTTAGATTGCTTTATCATTTATGGCTTACCAGTTTGTTATAGTATATTTTTTAAGGGGGAGGGAGTGGGTTGGTGATGGTACTGCTTTGTGGGCTGCTTTTGTATGTTTGTTATGTATCCTCAATCAATGCTTGAATGTTGGTTTGCTTACTTAGAACCTGTGAAACATTGCAGTCTATAGACACACACATTACAAGGGACATATGTACATCCTAGATAAGTACGCAAAGTATGTTTTATTATGTGCTGTATTTTCTCTTCCAGCCTTCATTAGATTTTTAAATTACTGCAGGTTTTTAGACTGTTAAGATGTGAACTATACAGCTTATCATCCGTACAGCCCAACATCCATCTGTTGTTGTTTTGTTGCTGGTTTTTTTAATCTTGCAGTTGTAAATATGTTTAGAAATAAGGAAATCATGAAGAATTCATTGGGCCCTGTCACCAAAAGCGCATGTTAGACTGAAAAAAAAAGAGCAATTGTTTGGAGGTCTGTTTTGCAAAGTATGTGAATCAGGAATGTGTGTAATGTCAAATGACCAGTCTGTATGGTGAATATGTGTGTATTATCAAATGACCAGTATGAATGGTGAATATGTGTGTATTATCAAATGACCAGTATGAATAGTGAATATGTGTGTATTGTCAAATGACCAGTCTGATGTGTGTATTGTCAAATGACCAGTCTGAAATGAGTATGCGTATTGTCAAATGACCAGTCTAAGTGTGTATTGTCAAAAAGACAAGTTTCTGAATGTATGGAGTATGGTGTGTTGTCAAATGACCAGTCTGTATGGTGTTTTTGTATTTCAAATGACCAGTCTAATGTGTGTATTGTACAAATGACCAGTCTGAATAGTGAGTATGTGTGTATTGTCAAATGACCAGTCTGATGTGTGTATTTTTAAATGACCAGTCTGAAATGAGTATGGTATTGTCAAATGCCAGTCTAATGTGTGTATTATCAAATGACCGGTCTGAATGATGAGTATGTGTGTTGTCAAATGACCAGTCTGATGTGTGTATTGTCAAATAACCAAGTCTAATGTGTGTATTGTCAAATGACCAGTCTGAAATGAGTATGTGTATTGTCAAATGACCAGTCTGATGTGTGTATTGTCAAATGACCAGTCTAATGTGTGTATTGTCAATACATTAATGGACCAGTCTAATGTGTGTATTGTCAAATGACCAGTCTATGTGTGTATTGTCAAATGACCAGTCTAATGTGTGTATTGTCAAATGACCAGTCTGAATGTGTGTATTGTCAAATGACCAGTCTGATGTGTGTATTGTCAAATGACCAGTCTGAATAGTGAATGTATTATCAAATGACCAATATGTTTTATTTGTGTCCTAGCTGGAAGCCGATAGTGGACTACATCGATGCCCAGTTTGATGCTTACCTGCAGGAAGAGCTGAAGATCAAGCGCATGTTGGACACTTACCACGACAGCCGTGTCCATGCCTGCCTCTACTTTGTCGCTCCCACAGGACACTCGTAAGACATGTTGGATTTTTTTGTATTGGGGGGGGAGGTTGATGTTTGTTTGTTGAGGTGGAGTGGTCCAAGTCCATGTCATGTTTTTTTTTCTTGAAGTGTTTTCAGAGATAAATTGCAAAAATTGTAGCTGATAACTTTCTTCTTCTCTTCCTCCTCTCTCTCTCTCTCTCTCTCTCTCTCTCTCTCTCTCTCTCTCTCTCTCTCTCTCTCTCTCTCTGTCTATGTCTTGAAGTAATGGGATAGCCTAGTGGTTAGAACATTGCGCTTGCAATCTGATGACCCAGGTTCAAATCCCGTTCGAGTGGATTTTTTCCCACAAGTTAACATCAGTGCAGACTCCACTCTTCCCACAAGTTAACATCAGTGCAGACTCCACTCTCCCCACAAGTCTTTGGATGAGAGAATAAACCGAGGCCCAGTGTGCAAAGACACACACACCATCTTGCGCACATGTTAAATCCTGTTCTGCTCTTCGAAATAATGGGCCATTGTGTACCGGTGGAAACAGATGACAAAATTTACAAAACTGCATGTTTAAAGCACACGAGTGCCTTTTCCATTATCCTCAATACAAAAGGATAAATAAATAAATAAAAATAAATGAATGAATAAATCTCTCTCCCTCCCTCCCCGTTACTGATGCATTTGTGCATGTGTGTGCCTTTTGTATTGTGTGGTTGATTACTGTGTTCAATTATTGTTATGTTGTGTGCAAATGTGGAATGTATGTAAATTCGCTGCAATCTGTGTGTGTGTGTGTGCCTGCATGTATATATGTGTGTGTATACATGTGGATGTATGTAATGGCCTGCATGTGTGTGTGTATGCCTGCATGTATGTTATATATGTGTGTGTATACATGTGGATGTATGTAATGGCCTGCCTGTGTGTTGTTGCGTTGTTCAGGCTGAAGGCGCTGGACCTGGTGACGATGAAGAAGCTGGACAGCAAGGTGAACATCATCCCCGTCATCGCCAAGGCAGACACCATCACCAAGACCGAGCTCAACAAGTTCAAGGCAAAGGTCAGCCAGTCACCCCACAACATAGGCTAGTGTGTGTTTTGTTATATTCGAGCCTAAGGCTCATCAGGCCGGTGCTTATCCCGGTTTCTGTGGCGTTAAGTGACTGAGAGTCATAGACTCCCCCCTGGATAGGACGCCAGTCTATCGCAGGGTTAACCCCCAACACAAGGTTGGTACCCCTTTTACACCTGGGTGTGGTGAGAAAATAGCCATAAAGTGCCTTTTCCAAGGGCATAACGCCATAGCCGAAAGCTGGGATCAAACCCGCAACCTTTAGATTACGAGTCCAATGCCCTAACCACTAGACTACAGCGGCGGCTATGATATTTATAACTATTTACTAAATCTTGAGTCCATCTCCAGTGTTCTCACAACATAGGCTAGTGTGTGTTTTATGATATTTATAAGTTCTAGATACTAAATCAGGTGCAACACCATTTAGCTAGTGTTTGTGAATGTGAAACTTCATAATGGTTTAGAAGGGGAAAAAAAGATGGATTTATGTTGCAATTATTATCATTATCATCATTCTGACACAGAAAGTGTTCACGTAATTTTTTTATGTGTTTCTGGTATTTTCATTTGTTTGCATAAGCAGTCAGAGAAGTAAGAAGATCTAAGGCATCAAATTCCATTTGAATTGCAGAAAACAGGAGTGTGTTTTTATTTCACGTATTTTTTTAAAAAACTGATGGGAGCATTGACAATGGCTGTACTCTGTGCTCAGATCATGAGTGAGCTGACAGCCAATGGAGTGCAGATCTACCAGTTCCCAACAGACGACGAGACTGTGGCTGACACCAATAACACCATGAATGTGAGTGCTACTGTGGGGATAGCATCAGGAAATATAATAAATTCAAGATAGTTATGGCTTTTTTTTTTTGGTCCATTTTGTATTTTGAGAAAAAGTTTCTGTATTTACTGTTGTGGTAAGTTCGGTTTTTGTGTTTTTTTGGGGGGGGGGGGGGGGGGGGTTGTTTCTTTGTTTTTAATTAAGTATTCTGAAGCCAACTTTTACTAGTAAACAAAAATTATGCACAGAGCTGCTGCTGTTTGTTACATAGCAGATAAAGGGGGAGTGTGTGTGTTGAGTCAAATCAGTCAAGTCAAGTCAAACTTTTATTTCCAGATGGTACATTGAATAAGCAGTACAATTGCTTTTTTTCAACCAAAAAACGTTTTTTCATGTGTGTGTGGTATATATGTATGAATGTGAATGAGTTTTTTACAGATAGAAATAGCCTTTTCATCCAACCTATACTAGCTTGTCGTTTGATGACACTCAACATGCACATAGGTATTATGTGACAAGAAAAACATTTCTGCTATACTCTATTTTCTGGATTGTGTGTGTATTTCAGTCCCACCTGCCATTTGCTGTGGTGGGCAGCAACGATGAAGTGAAGATCGGCAACAAGATGGTGAAGGCCCGCCAGTATCCCTGGGGCACTGTGCAAGGTAAACGTCATGACCCCTGTCACATTTTCGCTGTTTTTCTTCTTTTTCGTTAGACCAGTAGCCATATTTTCTTTTGCAGAGTGTCAGTGGGTGCTAAGTTTTATTAAACCTCTTGACTGCAGTGTTGATGGACAGTGTTATGTTAGGATTTATCTCCCGCTAATGCTGTGTTGATATACATATGTATCAGTATACAGCGGTCACATTGTCTGTCTATCCCTTAGTCTGGTGACCGTGGGGGCACCCCTGAAGACTTGACAACCAGTTCTCTCTGTTCCTCTCTCTGTTCAGCCTAGGTCACATTTGTACTTGCTATCGTAACCCTAGGAAAGGATGTAAGCTGTGAAAAAGCTATAAAAAAAAATAATAATAATAATAATAAATAAGTTGATGGTTTCGTTATTCAGTTGCAGTATTCTGCCCTAGAATATGGCCTGTATTGTGGCTATAAGATCTTGATACCCTGCATTGATCAATGTCTAACTGTGGTTGCAGTGGAAAACGAGAACCACTGTGACTTTGTCAAGCTGAGGGAGATGCTGATCCGCACCAACATGGAGGACCTAAGGGAGACCACTCACCTGAAGCACTACGAGCTGTACCGCCGACACAAACTGGAGGAAATGGGATTCTCCGATTCCGACACCCGCAGGTCAGCCTCTAGACTGAAGTTATATGGAGAACAGAGCATAAGAGAAAATGACTGAAACTAGTGACACTAGCATGTCTTTTCTCCCACTTTTTAATGGTGCATGTAGCTCAGATACCAACTAGACACCTTATTTAGATTCTTTGTTATTCCTCTGCTTTCAGGCGTTTTGTTTGTTTGTTTTTTCCCCCTCACATCCTCTCTTGTTGAAATCCCATAGTGTTTGTGAAGTTGTGTACTGTTTTAGATGGCTCGCTTTTCGCCTCTCAAAACACCTCTGTAAAACCCATTCTTCTCTCTCCCTCCCTGTCATTGTGAAATGGTTTTGTATTGATGGCCACAGCAGCTGCACTGCTGGCATGACTCTGCATATAGACTTCATTTTCATGACTTTTTTTTTTAGGGGGGATAGGGTGTTTATGGTGAACATGAGCCTGATAATCCATATTCCTAAGACAATTATTATAGTCTTTAGTGGCTGTGTTTGTATATTATATGTGTTACATATGTGTGTATGTGTCTATGTATGCATGCGAGGTTATATTGGTCTTGTCTATAGGTACTGTTGTGTTGTGTTTTATAACATCCTCATCTCAAGTGATTCTTATGTAAAGTTAAGTTTGCTTTCCTGGGAAAATGCCCTCTATCCATGTGTTCATTTGTTGAGCTATAACTGTGAAGAAAGGGATTTTTTATCCCTGCAAGGAACAGCTCTCTTGTGCATGCATTTTGTGTATGCTAAATCATGTTGTACTAGAATTATTATTCTACCAGAAACATCTGACATCCATCCATCCATCCATCTCTCCAGTTCAAGAGAAATAGAGTGACCTAAGATATCAAGGATGAAATTTTCTAAGCTGCTGCTTATCTGCCAAGATTTGAACCGTAGGCCCCAAGAGTTTGTGGGATACATTTATTGGTTTAACCTCTTAGCTGTTGCATGTCATTTTCATTAAGTAACAAGGAACTACTATATTTTGTATACGTGGTGATTATAGGTCTTACTTTTTCAGTAAATGATTCTCGTAATATTTCACATAGCATAATGGTATGTTGGGATAGAAAGTGAATTTTCACAAATTAATGTCAGAACATGTATTTTGTAGTTTTGCTCGACTCCAAAATGCATAGATCTGCCTGTGTGAAAAATAATGTCAGCGTAATGATCCCTGTGACTGTGTTGGAAGGAGCATTCTTTCCCGGTGAGTGTTGCAGTCAACCCAGTCCTCTCTCTGGCTTTATTCTCTTTCTGTGCAGTGTGTCAGTCTGACTGCATTTCAGAGGAGTTAAACTGAATTTTCCTTTCAAACTGAACACTACTGGAATTCTCTGAAATGCCCTCCCACTGTGTCATTCATCCCATTTTTCACCATGGTCATCAGGATCCTGTAACTGTGTCGATTCTGCTGTTTAGGCTTATGCTTTTGATGTGATACTTGTATTGCCAAAATGTTATTCATTTCAGTAAACATCAAAACTGCAGCCATTGTTTTCTTCCTTTCTGTCTATTCTTTTAATCTTATTAATACGTTGCTGTGTGTGTATATGAATGTTTTCATATTGAAAGAAATGTGTACAGCTGTACTGTTTGTGATCAGTTTTTGGACATGGTATTTCAATTCAGTGAACTGAGTTGATAAAAAAACAAAATGGAAAATGATACTAACTGTGAAGTGTTCTTGTGTTAAACTCACATCTAAACCACTGCCACCTTTGTGTACTTTTTCTTGATAATTGCAGAGGGGTTGCAACTATTTCCTTTTGAAGCTTTGCTCTTCTGAAAAGTACCAACTAATTAGCAAAAACACATTTAAAAAAACAAGATATATCTGTGTCCAGAGATAACATTGGAGTATGAATTAATTTGTCAAAGGTTGCATTACTTATTTATGTAAAAAAAAAAAAAAAAAATTGTTAGTGTTCTGTTGATGTTTTCATAGTGTAATGTGTACTGTATTTTGATAGTGAAAGTGAAATGCATTCATGTAAACCTGTCAGTTTTTTTTTTTTTTAATGAAATATTCTATATGTCAGCTGTTCTGTGCCCATTGCTTATATATTTTAAAGTATCAAAGTCTAATTATCATTTGTACATTTTGTGTCCAAGTTATATATCTTTAAGATATGTCTGCGGGTCTGTGTTTGTTTGTGATAGTCTTATATGTCAGTATCTCAGTTTGGTAAATATAAAGCAGGAGGAGGTAAGGTGAATCTGATTATTTTGTGTGCTTTTTATGTGTGTGAATTTGATGCAATTGTCTGCCACATCGTGTGATTATTATTTTGAAGTGCAGAAGTTCAATTTACCATATTTGAAGATTGTCTATACACTTTAAAAATGGTTTAAGCAACATCTGCCATTTTATAGTGTATTTGTTAAATGTAGTAATGACATCTCACTTAATAGCAGCAGTAAATGATGTACAGTTTTGCAGTGTATAAGATGTCCTTGACATAATTTAGATTTATACCTGTGATTTTTATAGATAAGTAGATGTACAGATAACTGTGTCAGAAATGAGTTAAGAATGGCTGAAAAAGTAAGGGTTTGTGTTACTGTGTTGAAAGTGCAGTATAAGGGAAAAAGGGGCCCATTAACAGTCAGCTAAAGATGATGGATGTGTGTGTGTGTGTGGCAGCCTGTCAGAAACGTATGAGCAGAAGCGTCAAGAGCACATCAGCAATCTTCAGAAGAAGGAGGAGGAGATGAGGCAGACTTTCGTCATCCGTGTCAAGGAGAAGGAAGGAGAGCTGAAGGAGGCAGAGAAAGAGGTACCCTTGGCTTGTCAGTGCTTTGTGCCGTTATGTTAATTAATCCTCCTAGTCCGAACCGGGATTTGCCAGGATTGAATAATTGACCCCCCCCCCCCCCCCCCCCCTCTCTCTGAATCCCAAAACGGGATTTACACACAGTAGATTTCCATTGCACTGTGACCATCACTAATTGCTACCACATGTCAAAGTCTAGAAGTGTTAGTTTTGTGCCTCTGCACACAGGTGTAGATCTGTACTCAAGACACATAGTAAGTAGCAGAATGGGAGTGCATTCCCACAAGCAACATAGATAATTTTTATGGACTGTTTGGTAATGGTGACACAAATGCCATGGGGTAGCAGTTGCAGAGAATAATTTTCCTTTTCTTATTGAACTTCATTTTCAGTTGGTGTTGTTTTTTTTCTAAAAAAGATTATAACATTGTGGGTCCAAGTTTTTGTATTATATTTTTTTAGACCTGGATTGTTGATGTCAAAGTGTTTCGATGTTTATTTGATTCCTATGTGGTGAAAAAGATGATGGGTTATTTTTGCTATTGTTTGTTTTGGTGGTTTGTTGGGTTGGGTTTTTTTGACAGTTCGTAAGTTCCATTGAATACAGTGTTCATGTGTTTAAATGGCACTCTTGTTCCAGCTGCACGCCCGGTTTGACCAGCTGAAGAAGCAGCACGCAGAGGAGAAGAAGAAGATCGAGGACAGCCGCAAACGCCTGGAGGACGAGATCAACGTCTTCAACCAGCGCAAGGCGGCAGTGGAGGCCCAGCACTCCACCATGGGCAAGAAGAAGAAGTAGAGGGGAGGGGGGGGCGTCAGTGGTCCTCCACTGCTGGTTCAGTGTCCACCCATCCTCACCACACCTGGCCTCCTTCACCATCACTGCAATCTGTAATGCTAACTTACGAGGATGGTACTTTCTAATTCAACATTACTGAACAAACAACTAACTGCAATCGTCATGTATTCCTTGATGATATCCATCGTTTCATTGTGTACAGAAAAACTGACAACTGGAAGAATTGTAGGTAGGCCTGGAAAAGAAAGCTACTCAAAAAGTTGCGTGCAATGCAAAAGTGCATTTAATTAATTAATTACTGTGTATTACTGTGCAGAAGAGCTGTGGAACAATTTGGACTGTGGACCAGGAAAGTGTGTTGTGCATGTTCTTCCATTATTGTCAGGCCCTCTACTGCATGTTTGCTTTGCCGTCAGTGTTTTCACACATTATGCTGTCGTTTTGTTCTATGCGAGGTTCTGAATCTGAAAGGAAAGTGTAGACTTTTTTTTTCCCCTGCCCAAGGTTTTCGTTGAGCTTGATATGATCTGTTTTATATTTTACTATGCCCCACTTTTGAAAATATTTCCTGTGCCTCTTCATTGTAACTGTATCTCAGGGCATAAAGACTACAGCACATGGTCCTCTTTTCCCGCGGGAAGAGACTGAGAGAAACACATGATACAGATCATGCAGGTATCAGTCTCTGTCTTTATTTCATCATAGCTCTGATGGTGGGTTTTTTGTCGTTACTGTGTCCTCTTTTTGGTTATTTATTGAATGCACAGACAATAATTGGACTTGAGAACCTGCTGTTTATTTGTAGTGTTATGTGTTCATTACCAGTTTTTTGAATTAGCACTTTAGGTTGATGTCGTATGCTTGTTTTACATTTTTTGTACATATTTTATGATGAGCTCATCAGATATTGGAAACCAGAGAAAAGTTGATTTTTTTTTCCTGTTAGTGGAGGTTCGGTTCTTTTGCCTTGAAATGCATTTACTTTGGCTCATCCAAACTTTATCTATAATTATTTTCTCCATTTCTCGTCAGCATTGCGTGTGATTTTTCTCATGATCATCTTAGAGAGTTATCCTTGTTCTGTGGAGTATTCTAGTCAGAGAACACTGTGTAGCTGTGAAAATAGCAGTATGCTTCTGGTCGTGTCGTGGAAATGTAACTCAGAAGCTAACAGAGAGGAAGATACTCCCATCTCTAGGGCAGAGGATGAAGCACACACTTCTGGTGGAAGAAGAAACAGATGTGAAGTTAGTTAGCCTGCAAATCTTGCCTTCCCTCTAGGGTTGATGTCATCACTTTATCGTAAGAGTGGTTATTCAGATTGATTTCTTGCAAGTTCCTATCAGGTTCAGAGTGCATTGCTCACTACATGCAAACTGGTTTTGATGAGTGTTTTCTTTTTGTACAAGACTTCTTCCTCTCTGTGTGTGCTGTGTTTATAGAGGTTTTTTTTTAATAAAAAGGGGCCATTTTTTTCTTTGTATGTACTTGTACAGATCTTTTTAGATTTTTCCGGAGATTTTTGCAAAGCTGAACCAGAACATGAGAAAGTTTCAGATTAATAGCTGATGCTTTGTAGATTTTTAAAACAAGGTATGAAACATGTTGTCACCTTTTCAGCCCCACATTTTTTTTGTTGATTTTTGGTGATTTTTTTTACCATTTTGTTCATATTTGCTCTGCTTTTTTGTTTGGGTTTTTTTTTGTCATCTGGAAGTCACTTTTTCTGTTCATAATGTATATTATTTATCTTTTTGTTTGTTTGTTGTTCTTTTTACTTGACACTGCCACAAAGCTTTTGTTGTCACATTCTGTTACCTATCACCAATAATTTTTATCAAGTTCCCTTCACATTTTTGCTTGCCTTTCATCACTGTATTAATCGCACAATTTGTTATTATTTATGGCATTGAAATAAATTTCATTTCTGTTAAGTTTTGGGTACAAGATTTGGATGCACATTGCTCAGACCTAATATGATGTGTAGACACAGAAACAGTATATGATATGAACAAAAAGTTGTGGGCAGCTTTTAATCAAAGGTTAGAAGGGGGGAAAAAAAGTAAGAAAATACTCCTGCACCCAAAAAATACAGGAATGGAACTGATTGTTAACTTTTGTACCATTTCGAGGGAAGACATCTATGCACATCTTGACAACTTGACAGTAAATTCTGGAATTTAAAACAAAGATAAGTCGATTTATGAGCAATATTAGAAACATTAAAGATGGTTCATCTTTTGCTAGTGTGATCAAAAGCATTGATTTTTCATTATCATTATGGAAACAAATTCCATCGCAAACTTCTGTATGAATACAAGGACATGAAATCGGTAGAGACATATCAAAATAAGTGCAGTGTGGTTGGAAATTAAATGTTAATACTATTATGGATTTATTAGGGCTTGCTTCATCTGATTTTGAAAGTGGAGAAGGCCTGCGATACAAATCAAGCCATATGGAATACTTGCTGCCCTAGTCCTGTGTTATCATTGTGCTTTGAGTTGGTCATCAGTTGTTTGAATGTATAAGTTTGCTCGAAATACTGCAGCCCTGAAACATGTTGATCACACACAGATCCAGTTCACTAGAAAACGAAAGTGGAATGTAAGTCAGTCAGCTACTGTGTGTGTGAATCTGAAATTTAAGTGTGATTTTTAGTGGTGTTATGGGGTGGTTGTTTTTCAAGAGTGCAAGGTTTATTTAGGAATGGAACCAGGGTAAGAGAAGTTGTGCTGTAGACTGATGTTTCATAACAGTGCTTCTCACCTGTAAATATTGTGCACAAAAGCACACAGTTTGTAAGAACATCACTGAAAAATAGTTGAGATTGCCACGCTGTGTGTTCTCTTGGGTTAAAACCAGCATAATTGTGTTCCATACCAATGACCAAGACCACAGTGTACCTAGCTACCCCTGCTTGCTTGCTTCCAACAAAGCTTTCAGCCTTCTCTGTCATGTGCAGATTGGTCATCTGAGGCCTTTCTTAAGGAAAAAATTAACGCTTCACTTATTGTAAAAGAACAGTGTCTTCAGGCATAAAATGTAGCTCCTTTAGAATGCATTCTGAAAATGCAAACTGACAATAATATTGCTGCTGCCTTTTTTTCTTTTAACTCTGCTGTGTGTAATGGTGGATGGTTTAGTTAACATTCTAACTTATGATTTTGTTTCTTTCAAACTTTTTTTTGTCATTACTAAACACTGGAAGCAATAGCTTATTGGACAGTTTCGTAAAGAGAAATTTTCGAAGTCATTCATCAATGGCATCTGCATTCTAGACACACTGGCTAAAATCAGCATCATGCAGCACATCTACATCAGTTCAGTTGCATTCTGTAATTTTATCAGAGTAACGAGCCAATTTCTTTTTTCTTGAAAAAAATTGTGTTGAAAGCTTTTCATAAGAGATGGAAAATTCCAGACTCAATGAGAGCCTGTCAGGTTGATAATTTTACAACACTGATTTATATGTCGTGATGCATTGAAAGCTTTCAGCATCAGAAATCACTAGCTGACATACAAGACAAAGACTGACAGCGAAACCAGTTGACTGTTGTGCAATGGAAAACATAATATAACATAACAAACATTTCATTATTAAAACCATAAACCATTTTATATTGTCATCTGTATACATGTGCTTGCATGCAAGTCAATGTGTATGTTTTATAAATAAATTTTATAAAAACGGAAAAAGGGCTTTCATGTGTTCTTTCTCCATTTTCCCAGTGTGATTGTTCAACCTAAGTATGCCAATGGTAACAAGTACAAAGAGACCTTGTCCCATGATGTGAAAACTGTCAAGTTCATCCTCCTTTGTCTCATTCTTGGGCTAGAACTGAGGTTTACTACTAGTGAAGCTTATCGTATATACATGTGCATTTTTTAGTTCACCACTTAGGTAGCCACAATCCATCTTCAGGATGACGTCTAAACACATCACTAAAGTACATGTAGTTTAATATCACGCTATGCATTCCTTCCTGTACATAGTATTCTACTCTTTCAACATACGCGCAAAATAAATCTTGAGTGCTGGAGAAAGGCTATGCCTGTGATGAGGACTAGCATCTCATTTCCAAGTCTCATCCAAAGGACAAGAAGGGAATAAGCCTTCTGTCTTCCCCTCACCCCTTCCTCTTTACAATCACCAGAAAATACACTACACCCCCCCCCTTCCCTCTCTGTTATCTTAACATGAAGGAAAGGTAAGGCCAGGGGGTAGGCCAATGGTGTAGAGGTAACTCTTCTGTCTGGAAAGTGAACAGTTCCTGGTTCAATCTGCATTTGAACCTGAACTTTGTCCTCCATCTGCAAGACCTAGAGTGGCAGTTTGGGTGGGTTTTTTTCTGTTTTTTTCAGTTTGGGTGCTAGTCTTTCAAATGGGACAAAAAAAACTACCAGTTCGCAGTCACTTCAATTGTCGCTTATGCATCAGAAGTGCCAGTTGTCGAAGTATTGTTGAGTATGTGGGTAATACAGTTCTAGGTGTCAAGTTCCCATCATTATCACCAAAGCTGCAGTCTTTGTATTATGTACAATACTTGCCATCACAGAAACCAGTGTACTCTGTAAATGAATTTAATTAATAGATGAACAAATATCAACAACCAAAATGATACACAGCTAACAAAGCTTTCAAATTCCAAGTGAAGTCACATCAACCATAATTATCTCTTCCCCCACCCCACCCTCTGCAAAAAAGCCTCTGGCTATGCACATTCAAAACATGCTGCATAATTATGTTTATTATATGTTGATATAAAAAGTACTGTTTGAAGGGATTGCTTTCTTTTCATTTCAATAAGAAAATATATGGAATGATGTCATAAAAATTGATGTTCCCACAGGTGATTTCACTACATATTTCACCTTAGAACAATTCTAAAATGTGCTTTAAAAATGAACAGTAAGAAGACTAATCATGAGTAAAGCTATCCCTGAACATCCCTGAATTTACTTGCACTTTGGGGACTTACTACCTGTCAATTAATTTACTGATTAGTTGGATGAATGATTGTACAATTTGTTTAGAATTAAAAACTTGCAGGAGGGAAGAATAAGACTGGTGCAACACTGGGAACTTATTCAATCTTGTCACTCTTTTCCTTGTATAGACGAAAGCCAACAATATACAAATATATAGTGAAAGTGTCAAAGGATAATGATATCCTTTCTCTTTAAAAGACAGTCCCTGGAAAGTTACATGTGTACCCAATAAATTAAAAAAAATCACAAAAGGCCAGAAACATTCATGAATCGCACATCTTGGACAACTTCACTCCGGTAAGAACTGAAAAAGCTGACAAATAATACATCTACTGATTAAAGTGACAAAAACGCATCCTCAGGAAAACAGTGATCACCATTCTTCACTCACCAATCACTCCTTCAACTGCGCCCTCTTCATGCAATTTCAACTGCCTCGCTGCTTAACAGTACGGGAAAATCACAAAATATCAAATATAGGAAATATTCTGGGAACATTTTTCAAACAATTTGGGGCATACTCCTTCTGACTGTAGCTCGCAGCACAAATTGTTATAGACTGACCTGACTGCCTGACCCGACTGACCTAACTTGACTCCAAATCTGAATTTAAAGTGCCCAACTACAGCAGTTTAATTCCACCTGTTTCTATAAAAACAATATATCAGACACTGAGACGGTTTTCTTTTACTTTCCTTTTTTCCAACTGGTCAAATGAACACACTGTAGGGATGACACAGTATCAAAACTGGCAACCTACATCTAAAACTAAACAAATATTCTACTGAAAAATACTTGGTTGGAGTAACGATGTAAGTCATAAAATGGAGGTGTTAAATCAATATTCTGTTCAAGAAAAATTGGAATAGAAACCTTCAGAAAAAGCTGTATGTTATTTGCCATTGATGCTCCTGCAGAATTAATTTAATTTCATCAAAGCAACATTTTGTTTTGCAAGAAAGTGCTGATTATACAAGAAATTTCAGAGTGGGTATAAACTATGAACTGAATCAGTGGTAAATTTAGTCTACAGTCTCTGTTCACCTTTATAGGAGAAACAATACATTTAACCTTGCAGGAGGCCTAAAAAGATGCATAAAATTCATCAGGACAGCCTTTAAACTTCAGAATACACCCCACTGTACAGAAGAGGCAGCTTCCTAAGTGTTTTGATTTCAACAGTAGCAAACCAGATTCAACAAAAATTCAAAACCAGTTTGCTTCTCAAATAGTGTATTGCTATGTCACACAATTTGAAAAAAGTCTGCCACAATTTCTCTGCCACGCAATACTGTCCTTTTGGACAAAGACCATTCAGTTTGGACCAATGTCAAATTATGCATGCAGAGTTTACAGACAAAGACTAGCTGCAGCCACGACTCTCCATCAAGAAATGAATCAGACTTCTGATAAAAATTGGAAATTTAAACAAAACTGATTATGATTACTTTCATGAAAAACACACACACACTCACACACCCAACAGTACTTTCACTTACACAAAACAAAAGTCTTGAGTATCAAGTGTAATAACGACAAAGGATTATTTTGCAACCACATCAATTAAAGTGCTCCCGCTGTTTCAATATCAAAAACACATGATAACTAATGAAATATTTCTTTTGCCTTTCCTGCTGAGTGCATGTCACACTTTTCCTTATTTTAATGTTTGCCGAGATTGTAAGCCCAGGTCCCCCAAAACAATAGCTATGGTTGACTGGACATACAACCAGGACCTGCAGTCAAAGGTTGCTATGCAGCAAAGTTCTCATGGATCTGCTAGTCCAGGATCTATTTACATTATGCATGTAATGCATGTCAAAGAAAGAACATAATAAAAACACTAAGAAGGATTTCTTTGAAAGAAAAATCTCCTTTTGTTTCCAAAACCTTTCCATCACCTGTATGCCAACAAATACAAGCAATATTGAGGAAAAGCTGAGCATCTGACTCTTTTAGGAACATTTCTTTCTTCTTGCTTTGTGTTCAATGTCAAAAGCAAAGCATCTACTTTCACAAAATAAAAACTGCTACAAAAGGGATTATAGAGAAAATGTTTTCACCCTTCACCTGCCAAGAATTTTTTTTTCAATCTAATTCTAGTCAAGCATCTGTATTTTCACTTTCGAATAAAAATTTGTTTTAAAAAGCTACATACTATTACTAAGCTTTGAAATACTACACAATGGTCGCTGATGCACTCCAACACCTATATCCCCAAACTGTATTCTGTGCTGCTGTGTTTACTGTCACCATTCACCTGAAAGCTGGTGTCAACAAGAATGCACTTACATATCAAATAAACTGAAACACCCTATACATTTTTTATTAACATTTTAAATCCTACTCAGTTGGTGAAGTTGGGGATATGGTACCTTGAATATTCGATAAAAGGCTAAAAACACTATTAAGCAAGTGCTTCAGTAGAAAGTCATAGAATTTTTGGCTAAAAAAATCAAATCCAAAAAAGCATGCCCTTTTTTAAATACTTACTTTTTTACAAAAAAACATGAATTTGTGCCTTTTCACCCTAAAAGCTACGATCTTCAGAACTACCGTCACACACAATTGGGACCTTTAGGCAGACAAAGGGCTAACACATTTCCATAGACTGAGGATACAACCACTAATGACTGCATCTAAAATTAGCGTACAAACACACGTCAAAAGGCATGCCTGCCTAAAACTTCATTCATAGATTATCATACCAATGTCAGAACAAAAATGAAAAAGCAAAAAAAAAACCCATACTTCCAACAGATGTTGTTTTCAAACTTGCAAACATTTCTGATTTTCATCCAAGACTGTATTCACATCTGGAAAACAGAGAGAGAGAGAAGATAAAAAAAAAAAAAGAAGAAGGAAAACCACACACAAAATGAAACACCAGTAAAATCCCCCTCACACTCAACACTGCACTCAAGTCCTTCAGTCAGTCGCCTCACATTCACACAGGAGTGGAACAGGTACAACAGAAAGGCAAACCCCCTCAGAGATCATGCGACCGGTCTACACTGGCCGGCACATGTCACTGGGCGGCAACAGCTGGCGCCAGGCGGGAGATGACGCCATGGCACGGAAACACAAGTTGCGCACAAACTGCGGACACTGGGGCTTGCTGCACAGGTACTCCACTGTGATCCGCAGCTCCGTGAACAGTGTTCTGCACAAGACAGTACCACACAGTCATCAACTCCTCCCTAACCACATCCTCTGTCACTATACCTACATATCACCTTCTTTGTTCTTTTTTGTTTCATTCTACGTGTGTCCAAGTAGTCCACCAGGACTAAAGGTGAAAACAGAAATTTATTCATGCACGTTGAAAATGATGCATGAGTTGAAAGACAAATCACCAGTGTCTTGATCATGGAAAATGTGTGGTGATATGGGGATGGAAGGGTAAGGGTCATGAAACTTAAACTGCAAAGAGGGAAGTTCTGTTTGTGATCAACAAAGGCATACAGTTTCCACTCATTGATTCCTGTCAATATACCTGTTCACCTATGTACACATGGATAAGGCACAGGTGGCACTCAATTACAGGAACACACAATTATACAATTGTTTATGGCCTACAGACCACTAGACATATCAGGCTGTCACTCATTCAATTCCAGTGCCAGCAACTTTCACTGGAAATTTTCGCACAGTATTTCCAAGAGGGTAGGGATGCATTGTATGAAGAGCCTGGCATCCCACAGGGATACAGGAACCTTCCTCTCTACATTTGATAGAAATGTGCATGTTTCTTAGGCACTCACCTTATGATTTACCTCTCTCTAATGCGCGCACACACACACACACAAACAACAACACAACACACACACACACACACACCACACACCACACACACACACACATCTGGTACACTGAAATAAATTTGACTTTGACTTGCTTGACTTTGACACACACATACACAACACACAACACCCACACACACACACAGCACACATCCTGGTAACACCCCCACTCTGTAACAGACATCAGTTGCCCTGAGATCAGCAAACCACTCACCTGCAGTAGGGGTTTCTGCGTGAGGAGTATCTCAGTATCAGGAAGCGGTAATAAACAAAGGGGGTGAAAATGCTGGCTTTTCCTCTGCAACAGCCACAAAAGCTCAAGTCACAGAACACAACAGAATAATTTAAATAAAATTAAAAAAGAAAACTACAGATTTCTTATCACTGACTTGCTGACAGTCACCAAAAAAATTAATCCTCCAACCATTAGCAATTTTTAATTCTAAACAAGCAAACGCAGTTCTGAAATGCTACCATCTGATGTGTGTACTTTTCTGGTCCACTTTTTCAATTTTTCATTCATGTATTCTCTCTCTGACACAGGACTAACTCAAACTCCACTGTCTCCATCACAGCTGTTGTTGATAGGCGCTCCATGCAATGCCACCAGGGTTTGCTATGCACCACTCAGAATAATGAAAAGAAATTCTAGAGGAGACCACATCTGTTAATTTTCCCTCTTTCAAGTTTAACTGATCATCTACAGCAGTTACAGAACTATATCAATTTATGTTTCTGAATTCCAAAATCAAACAAAAATCTTTTCTTTTGGTTTTGTTTTAATCAGTTTTTGGTGGTTGTTAGTGGGTTTTCTTATTTTTGTCAGATTTAACAAGTTATGAAATGAAATGATATGTATGATACATAAGAAAACAAATCACACACAAAAAAAGAAACCTAAAAAGCCTCAGCACCTACAACAGTGTAATAAAAACTGCAGAAACCACACCACTATCCTTTTGGCATATATATTAATAGGGCAGAGGCAGATGAGTGGCACTCACGAAAAGAGCATGACGATGACTGTGGGCATGAGGAAGATTTCATTGCAGGCAATGAAGCGCAGAATGTTCACCTGCTGCTGCTCCAGTTTGGCGATCATGTTCCTCAGAAACTGCATCGACTGCGGCCCCATTGTCTGCAGCCAGCAGCAAACCACGTCACTCTCTCAACTTCCCCAACACACAGATCACATGTCTCTTGGGGGCAAAAAACCCCCATACATTATGATAAACACAAAGACTTTTTCTGTCTAATATCACCAACTTGTGAAAAGACGTTAAATGAATCTAACAAAGACTTTTCATCATTTATACACAGCTCTTACATCAACATTACATTTACAGAGATCACCAAGAACTATCTCCTATTTATTAAAGATACTACCTCCTATGCATTTGAATGATCTTGCAAATGTTCGCTGAAAAATTAATTCTTTATATTCAGAAGTATTTCCAGAGAAATAACTGCCTTTACTGATTGTAATAAAGATCATATCCCATAATAAATTTACTGACTTCCTTCTTAATCTTTTACATAAACCTGTAGTAAAAACATACACAGAAAAACAATATTCATTTGAATCTGTCCCTTTTGTTTTGTTAAAAGGTAATCATGTTTAACAAGAAAACTGTTTTATCAACAGACAGACAGACAATCAGACAGACAGACCGACAGACAGACAGAACTTACATTGAGCAGGGCCTTGGTGAAGGAACAGGCATGCAGCAGAGCAAAGAGGAACACAGGCACAACCGCCACTGGTCATGTGTTAAAGAACACTCCACTTTGTCACCATTCCTTCACATTATTATCATTGCTCTTTGAAGCCCAACATTTAAAAAAAACATAAAACCCACTGATGGCTAAGTTCTTTTTATAATTTAGAACTCAGACAGGGAAAAAACCCACAGAGGGTGTAGAATTAATACACCCACATATATCTACAAACATACCAAAAAGGCATGCACACATGGAAACACATGCAGACACACATCCATATGCAGATATGAACTATACAAATTCATTGTACAGAAATAACTTCTGCCTAGCCATTTCTGGTTAAAAAAAACAACAACAAAAACCTTGCAAATCATAGACAGGTTACTCTCACAAGCTTCTAAAAATCCTCAGATAAAACACACCTCTTGACCCCTATCCCTACCACCCCCTCCACCCTCACCCTTCTACTCCCTGCCCCCTCCCTTCCCTCTATCAGTATTCACATCCCAAAGGATCAAAGGAAAAGAGAAAAACACCTCATATATTCTATCTAAACCTTTTCAAGATAGAATAACCTTTATAAAACATTTCACAATTCAACAAAAATTGAAAAAAATATTGATTTTTTTTTTAGAAAGGATACTGGTGATGGGGTAGCTGTTGATGAAGAGCAGAGCAAAGAAGAGATAGTGACAGCTGTCCTCGGCCAGAAGACGGCGGAAGAAGTCCATGTTGAACTGCACGTTGGGCAGCCTCTGATGGAGACGCAGGGCTGAGGTGGCTGCACTGGCGATCAGCGCTCGCTGGTACAGGTTGAAGGGGTTGCCTCTGAAACAGTGAGTGCACGCTCAGCTGCTGATCGGGGGACTGGATGCCTATCTTGGCAAAAATGGCCCTGGTTGAAAAATAACGATCCAATCTTGTTGTTTGCATCCCTGCCAACCACAGAGGCCATATCGGGGCTGTCACCCAGTCATAAATCTCAGATTAAAACTGTGCAACTACATACAGACTAAACCAACTTCATATTTAAACAATGATCTATAAAAAATAAAAAAAAATTCTTTGGATGACAGAATGCACACTGTGCATGCTATACACTACACTTAATGTACACATTCACACATATATACACAACCACAAGCATATCAACATCCACTCATGACAAAAGCTTGGTTAGCTCCCTAATCATGTGCATATTTTACATTGTGTGTTGCACACTCCCATTATCCTGTCGCAGCTACCAAACATTTTTAGTTATAAAAATCACTACACTTCAAACTGACATCTCTAAGAGAAGAAATTCAATCCAGGTTTGAAGTGACTAATGACTAAAAGGGCAGCTCGACTGCTCACAATGAATGATAAAACTGATCAACTGGGCTGGAAAACAACACAAAATAATGAAACTCACAATCTAAAAAAGCTTAATCCAGACAGAACAAAAATCCCTTAGATATAGGTACTAATCTCTTGAACATCAATTTGAATTATAAATCCCCAAATAACCATTTTGTTTGAGTCCTATCAGGACAAAGGATACACTTGCCAGTTTCTGGGGTGATTCAATACATATCTCTTTTAATCTAATGTTCTCTTCTTAAGATCAAACTATATCAACCTTAGACAATCTTACAGTATTGATGTGTCTTCAATTCCGATGTTCCTTAAGGGCAAAGTCATATGATTTTGTGAGTACATAAGAATATGTTTTGATTACTAAACTTCGCCTGTTCAAATTTAAACTACATAACAATGCTTAGAAAAAAACCTGACAAAATGATAACAATACACAGACAAAAACTGTCATACACAGACTTAACTAAACAACGCATAATTAAAACCCAGAGTCATATCATTCTGCCTACCCAAAGATTGGCAGCAGAAACATGATGGTGGAGACCACTGTGAAAATACGGGTCAACCACAGCAGTGTTTCCACTTTGTTGGCCATCAGGTGATTCTGAAACACACAAGACAGGCCAGGTACTTTTAGGGCTCTGAAGAACACCTCTTGAGCATTTATACACAGCTCAAGCCTAACAAGGGCAATGGAAAGATGAATTAAACTCTGAGAGTCCATACCCCATGGTAGTCTGCTTATGACTTTTAAAAGATTTAAACTCTTCCTCACTTTGGTGAGGATATTATCAATATGAAAATTCAAAGTTAAATATATAAAGCCCAAGACATTTGATCATTTATTTATATACTCAATTATTTTTCCTTGTAATTTAAACATTGCAGGATTATTTGGAACACTTCCTGAATTAGATAACATCATTTATGTTTTTTCTCTCGAAAGAGATAATTCATTTTCCGTCAAAGATTTTTCAAGTCTATCCAACTCAGTTTAATACAATCTTCTGAGGTAATTTTGAGCTCTTTGAGAAGTCAGGTTTTTTAATGTGGTGTTCCTCCACATGCAGATGTCATTGGCATATTTAACCAAAGCCATGCATTACTTGACATAGCTTCAAGGAGGTCATGTATTTATAAGTATATTGAATATTTGAATAATATAGGAGCTATACTTGACTCCTGAGGTATAGCCATTTCAGGATTACGGGGAGCAGAATAACTTGACCCTATTCTAGTTTGAATGGTTCTCTCTGCTAAAATAGGTTTTACACACACTGTACAGATTACTAGACAACCCAATTGATTTTTATTTAAACTATAAACGCTCCTACCAGACTTGATCATAAGCCTTCTCTACATCGAAAAATGTTACTACAGCTCTTTTTTCTAAGCATCATATGTCTTAAATTGTGTGGCAGTTAACAGATGTTCAGTTTATATGCCTTTCTGAATCCTGCTTGATTAATTCAACAGGTATGTTTTGTCTTTTCAAGAACTAATAAGTTAAAAATCGATTCTGTACTATTTTACTTGAACAGTTAGACTGGTGTGGATTCAGAGCAATTGGTCTAAATTTATTTTGTAATGTTTGATTTTCAGTCTGGAGTTTATAAACCACTATGGCCCTGGAATTCATGTCAGATGAGGAATGGTTGGTATAGATGTATGGAAGACTCAAATCTGAGGCTGAAATCCAGGTTGTGGTCTTGGGGAGGGGGGGGGGGGGGGGGGGGGGGGGGGGGGAGGGAGTGTGAGTGTGAGAGAGAGAGAGAGAGAGAGAGAGAGAGAGATGAGAGGAGAGAGAGAGAGAGAGAGAGAGATGGAGATGATGAGTGAGTGAGTGATGTGTGTGTGTGTGTGTGGTGTGTGTGGTGTGTGTGTGTGTGTGCGTGCGTGGTGTGGTGTGTAAGCACACATGCATGCAACAGTACAGTTGTGTATGTGAGACAGGAAATGAATGTTTAGAAAGTTATGTAATATGTGTTTCTGAATACAAACACACAGACTGTAATAAACATACAGGGAAATCATGGAAACAAAATCAATTTTATATCTAAAACCTGTGTGAGTGTGTGTGTGTGTGTGTGTGTGTGTGTGTGTGTGTGTGTGTGTGTGTGTGTGTGTGTGTGTGCGATCATACCATGACAGAATTGCCCTGTGGTGGTGGTGGAGGTGAAGACGTTCCATTGGCACCGCTGGTACTGTTGGAATTGTCAGTGTCTGCCATCGTGAGCTGCTGCCTGCTTCCTTCACTTGGTCACTTACAGCCACACCTCAAAGTATTTTTTTCTGACTGATGACACAGCAGAAGGCAATCTTCACTTATTTGTTTAAAAGAAAAAGAGTGAAAAAGCAAATCTTTCTTAGGACTTTGTTATAGGTAACCAGTAACTATGTAGAACTACTACAGTACTATTTTGTCTATAGTGACTATGTCCATAAGAAAATGGATCTAAAGACATATTATGATAAACTATCTACTGAGACTCAACCATTTGTAAGATCCATATCAATATTGAGCTAAGATTCAATGAGGTCAAAATATCATTCGAATTTTTGTAGTTTTGTTGTTGGGCAGAAAAATCGAAATTAATGATATACCTGGAATAACCGATTCTTAACCTCTGTTACCAAAAGATGTCACTAAAGCTCTGACAAGACAGGAAAAACGAGGATGGCTGAAAATAGTCCACTATCAGAAATCACGAAAAGAAAGTACCAGAAAGATTTTTTTTCTTCTTAACAATGCATTTTCCATTCATCATTTCCCGTCTGCTCGGATTCTGACACATTAAAAATGCTATCTTATGATTCTGCTAATAAATACATGTCTCCAGATTAAAAAGCAGTATTTAGAAATATACAGGCAATCAATATAACCATTTCACAATATATAACAGCTCAAAAATGTGTTTGGTATAGTCAATAAAAGGAAATATACCTTATGCTTTAGAAACTCGGCGTGATCGATCGGACGGAAACCGTGACTCCGTTACAATTACCTCCCTTATTAAAAGTGCTCTTCTGCAGAGAGGAGGTAGGAATTTGTTAAAATTATGTATATGTATTATAGAAAATATCTATCCCGTAGAGGTTCTATGGTGTAATGGTTAGCACTCTGGACTCTGAATCCAGCGATCCGAGTTCAAATCTCGGTAGAACCTGCTTACTTTTTACTTTATTCACCCTTCGTTCCAATGCTGCCTTTTTTTTTCTTTCTAACTTTTTTTTTTGTTTTAAACATGCACAGTAACAACAAAAGCAAGAACTTTAATTTACATAGGCTACTTAGACCTATATACAAAGATAGTTCCGTTTTCTTAGTTTTCATTCATTCATTACATTTTACACACATACACACCGCGTGCGGCGTTTATTTATTTATTTATTTTTCATTTATTTATTTATTTGTTCTTTCATGTCGAGGATAATGTAATAAGCACTCATGTTGGTTTTTATTTTTACATTCTTGGACGAAAATTAGGTGTGTATACACACACGTGGTGTGTGTGTGGGGGGGGGGGGGGGGGGGGGGGTGTATACACACCTGATTTTCGTCCAAGCATAGCATTGCCCTTTCTTGACTGAGTTATGGGTGCTTTTGCATGTACATGTTTTTTTTTTCTTCAGTTATTGTGTTTTTTGTTATTTGATGTTTCAATAAGTGTTTTGGAGGTTTGATTTTTTTTTTTTGTTGTTTTTTTTTGGGGGGGGGGTGTTCCTTTGTCTGAACAGTTGTATAATTGTTTTTGTTGCATGTGACCATTCCGAGCATTTCCCTTGTTGTTCACCTTCAGATGAAGGATTTTATTTTATTTTATTTATCTATTTTATTTATTTATTCTTTTATATCGAGAATAATGGAATAAGCAAGCACTCATGTGGTGTGTGCACATGTGTGGGTGGTGCATGTGTGTAGCTTGCTGCCTGTATCATGTCTTATGACAACTTGAAGGTTGTGGCTTAGCTATGTTTTTTTTAAACTATCCTTTTTGTGTGAAAGTCTTAGTTTTGCATTGTATTTGATAGACTTGTTTCAATTATGCAGTTAAATAATTTAATGTGCATTCTTTTTAAATACACATTCGAGCCAATTTCCAGTTGATTTTACTCCCTTGAAAGGCAAACTGGAAACCCATTTGCCAGTAGCATGTACTTTTTGGTTTTTTGCTTCGAAATGAGTGGTGAAAATGTTGCATGCTTTTTTTGTTTAGAAGATCAATAAAAATGTTTCCTGTAACCAATATTGCTTCCATTTTTCATGTATGTCATAGCAGCCTTCTACAA
Source organism: Stramonita haemastoma (assembly GCA_030674155.1). Taxonomy (NCBI): domain Eukaryota; kingdom Metazoa; phylum Mollusca; class Gastropoda; order Neogastropoda; family Muricidae; genus Stramonita; species Stramonita haemastoma. The sequence continues at coordinate 59,440,168 of CM060326.1, read as the reverse complement.
AATTGATAAATGTGTAGGCCCTACCCGGGAAAAGGTTAGGTGGTGAGCACACACTACTGGTAGGCCTACTTGACTACCCAACTGACATTTCAACCGAGAAAAATACAAGCTTTGCACAACTTGCAAGCTGATTCTGCACATATTTACTCGGGGTGTCTGTACTTTCTGGCTGTAAAGATAACACGGCTGCTGAAGTGTAGCTCTTTTTTACCCCTGTGTTTTAAAAACATATTGGGTTGAACACAATGTGGTCTGAACTATGTCAACAGATGGTGTGAGAACTGAAGTCAGTTGGTAGGTCATTGTGTCACTGCTGGTCAGAGCATTGGGAAAAGCCTACCTTCAGCAAAACAAAAGGCTAGAACAGGGTTGGGTAGCCGCCCCCACCAATCTATCCCGTAGTCTGGCGACCGTGGGGGCACCCCCGAAGACTTGACAACCACTTCCCTCCATTCCTCTCTCTGTTCTACCTTTCTCGGGGTTTTATTAGTTCTAGGCCTGTCCATTCGCTGACGCTGCCTTCCCATCTCTTCCTTGGTCTGCCTCTTTTTCTTTCTTCTCGGACAGTGCCATTGTTTTTGCAAATCCATTTGATCTTGTGAAATGCCTGTACCATTTAAGTTTACACTTCTTTACTATTGATAGGTTTAAACAGGGACCAATGAAATTTGCTGGATTCTGTTGGGCACGTCTTCGTTGCTCATGTGATCTTTGTAGGAGATGTCAAGGAGTCTCCAGAAGCATCTCATTTCTACTGCCTGTACTCTTCTCTCCAGATCTGCAGTCATGGTCCACAATTCACAGGCATATAGGAATATGGATATGACAAAGGAGCCCATTAGTCTGATCTTGGAGTTGTGAGATATTTTTCTCTCTCCAGATGGTGTTGAGTTTTGACAGTGCTGTTGTTGTCTGTGCAATCCTGCATACTACTTTGGCTTGACCCCTGGTCTGATACAACGGCTCCCAAGTACTTGAAGCTTTGAACCGTTTCCAGTTTCTGATCATTGAAACATAACAAAGGAAAAACTTCAGAACAACTTGCCATGACTCCAAAATGCTGTTTATTGCCAAAGTTTGTTCCCATAACTGAATAAAACTATTTATTCCACAAGAAAAACATTGTTATAAGTTGATGAAAAGTATTACAAAAATGACCATAAATAAAACAGCTTAACCAAGGTCATTGTTCAGAGTTCCATGCATGAATGACTGTAGAGTATGCAAACAAGATCTTAGATGCATATACACATTTTCTCTGGATCTTCTCTCTCTCTCTCTCTCTCTCTCTCTCTCTCTCTCTCTCTCTCTCTCTCTCTCTCTCTCTCTCTCTCTCTCTCTCTCGTGTCTCACTCTCCCCAGTTCAGGGCATTCAAATGCACTCAACTCACTGACAATATACAGAGGTACTCAAATGCCTCTAGAACCCTCAAGCACTCCTTAATCTATTGTAAACCATGGGTTTTAAACCTGTGCAGAGTGATGCAAAATCACTTAATCATGATTTATGGAAAGCGGGCATGTGCAAGTGTTATAAATGTCCGTATTTAATTTATTTGAATAATTTGGAGCCGCTATGCCCATAACTTAAAAAAAAATGCAGGTTAATGATGTCAGCCCATGCATTTTGAAAACTGAATTAGCAGTAGTAGCTTACATAAAGTTGTAGGATTCTTTTTTAATGCTTGGTATCAGACTTCACACAGCAAACCACATACTTCATACCCCATCTTGTCGGAAAAGACATTCCGAAGTATGCCTTTAAAGTCAACCATGATGTTACGCCAGCCGCCACTGTAGCCTAGTGGTTAGGGCGTTGGACTCGTAATCTAAAGGTTGCGGGTTCGATCCCAGCTTTCGGCTTGGCGTTGTGCCCTTGGAAAAGGCACTTTACGGCTATTTTCTCACCCCACCCAGGTGTAAAAGGGGTACCAACCTTGTGTTGGGGGTTAACCCTGCGATAAACTGGCGTCCTATCCAGGGGGGAGTCTATGACTCTCAGTCGCTTAACCCCACAGAAACCGGGATAAGCACCGGCCTGATGAGCCTCTATAGGCTCGGGACAGACTTTAACTTTAACTTAACTTATGATGTTACACCAGTTCCTCTCAGGCTGGAGGTAGCATCATTGATCTCTGTAAATCTGGAGTGCAAGGTTTAGAATGACAGGGTTTACTAAAAGACAGAACAGTTTTTTGTATTTGATGTGAGGGGAAAAGTAACCTTGGACGATTCTGAATGAGTAGGTTTATTGAAAGGCAGAACTTTTATAATGTGGAGTACATTATGTAGTGAATACTGAAGGATACTGGAACTGATGATAATAACGAAAATGAATTAGACATGGTTATACCCTGTTAAGGTTGATGCATCCTATATAGATGGCACATTACTCATGTACTTACTTTCAGGAAGTATACAGATATCTGGAGGGATAAAGAGGGAGAACAACAAAAGTTAGGCTACATATGATAGAAAAAATAACCCAATAACTGGATAATACATCAACATCGTGGATCAGGCTAGAGGAGAAAAAACAAAACAAAAGTAAAACATTAAGAATAATATAAATGGAAAATAATAACAATGGATACTCTCTCTCTCTCTCTCTCTCTCTCTCTCTCTCTCTCTCTCTCTCTCTCTCTCTCTCTCTCTCTCTCTCTCTCTCTCTCAAGTACTACATGTAGGCCTATATAGGTCAGACTAGAGAGGGGGAAAGCCACGCTTGAGAAAGAAATAGGCTACATAGAAACAGCTTATGACTAGATAAAATGAATAACTGTATAGAAAAAAGCGATATACATAATTTTAATGGTAATGACTTATGCAAATATGTGAAAAAAAATGATTCAGGGAAACATTTGCAGTCCTTTTTAAAAAGGCTGCCCTGAATTAAACAAATTCAGAGCAAGCGTGTGTGTCTGTGAATGTGCACGTGTGTGTGTGTGTGTGTGTGTGTGTGTGTGTGTGTGTGGTGTTGTGTTGTGTGTTCGCGCATGAGTGTGTGATTCAGTTTGCGCATGCGCGCGTAGGCCTACATGTGTGTGTATGTGCACATGACGCGCGTGAACACATGCACCATGACACTGCACATAGGCTAAATCTTGCACAATGTCAAAATCTTTTTGCAGTCACTACCAGTCTGTGAAAACCAGGTAAAACATAACCAGGTATAAAGTACACACTGTATAACCAGGCACTGAGGAACTGTTGGGAGCCTGAACAAAGCGGTCCAGAGAGCAGTCATAGCCAAACAGGGCACAGTCTCTGCTGTGGAGCAGCTGAAGCAACCTGAGGTCTCCGATGGAAACGGTCCTGTAGGCTTCTATCATGGCAGCCTCCCTCTGAAGCAGACGACTTGATCTGGAGACAGAAGCGTCGTAGCCATTCTTCACAACCAGTAAAACGTCAGGCAGTGTGGCTTCTGAACTCTGCTCCACGCTCAGCGGGAACTCCACGGAGGTTGACAGCAAACTTCCGAGCCTGAAACACCTTCCACAGCCGTTTCAGCATCTCGTGCCTGGCCAGCACACAGCTGGGTTCCTGCTGCAGCTTTCTCCAGGCTGGGCTGCTCAGCGTTCTCCTGGTGATGTCCGTCAGGATGTTCAGGTCACTGCGAGCGTCAAAGGTGGCGAGGTCATCGGTGATGTCCGCCAGTTTCACTCCCACTTTATTCAGGATGTACTCTGTGTCTTCACGGAAAAATTCCAGTTTCCCCACGAAGTCGAAAGGCACGGTGCAGGGGTTGCAGTGTGAGTGGATTGGTGTGAAGTGCTCTTCGTAGGAGAAGACGGAGTGATCGGTTGAAAAGGATAACTGAATAAACTGGGCAAACGTGGGGATTTCCAACTGACAGTGAGGAATAGTTATGGTGACATTCTGTCCACCATTAGACGAATCCCGCACAGTAGAAGTCTCATTATATATACGCACATGGTCTGCCCCAAAGGGTAAAAACAGTTTATCCATGTACCCAGAAAAAGTTCGAGAGAAGGGATCACGCACAAAGAGAAACTTCACCGACTTGTCCATCTGTTCACGCTGCCATTGCAAGCTCTTGTTTCTGAAGGTGATGTTTTCATTGTGGGTGTGTGCCAGCAGTCCCGACTGTTGGAACACAGACCTGGGTGGCTCTCCTTCGTTGAGCACCCGGAACACCCGCTTCCAGAAGGAGCTGCCCACTTTGTGCACGGGGCAGTACACTAGGCTATGGTTGGTGGACACGAAGAAATTCCCCTCCACCCTCAGCTTGTGGGCTGGCAGATTGGAGGTAGCTGTGTTCCCTACCTCCAAGGTGGCCAATTTTTCACATGTACCCCTGAGGTGTCGGACTCTCTCCTGGTAAACCTCTTCACCATCTGTCCTGTTGTGGAGGGTCTTCGCTGTTTGTCTCGCATCTTTTGTTTGTACCTGGAAAACAGAAGGGGAAATAGGATGAGGAATTATTGATGTGTGTGAGTGTGTATGTGTGTGTGTGTGTGTGTGTGGGGGGGGGGGGGGTCGTGGGGGTGTCACGTGTGTGTGTGTGTGTGTGTGTGTGTGTGTGTGTGTGTGTGTGTGTGTGTGGTGTGTGTGTGTGTGTGTGTATGTGTGTGTGTGAAAGCACATGAGTGCTTATTCTGTTATCCACCAAATGAAAGAATAAATGATAGTGGTAATAAAATGATAGCGCGCACACACACACACACACACACCACACACACACACACACACACACACACACACACACACACACACACACACCACACACCACACACACACACACACACACACACACACACAAACACCACACACACACACACACACCTGTCCCCTTCATACTGACCTTGTCTGCTGCCCAGAGGTCCTGTCTGTCACTTGCCAACAGTCGGTTGTTCTCCCCTTCTGAAAACAAACATATCAAATCAAAAACAAAAATCTGTATTCCCGAAGGCAGAATGCGGCTACCTAAAAGGCAGGGGGAGGGGAAATGGTCATACGCATTGATCACCCCCTTGGTGAACCACAGCCGCCGCTGTAGTCTAGTGGTTAGGGCGTTGGACTCGTAATCTAAAGGTTGCGGGCTCGATCCCAGCTTTCGGCTATGGCGTTGTGCCTTTGGAAAAGGCACTTTACGGCTATTTTCTCACCCCACCCAGGTGTAAAAAGGGTACCAACCTTGTGTTGGGGGTTAACCCTGCGATAGACTGGCGTCCTATCCAGGGGGGAGTCTGTGACTCTCAGTCGCTTAACGCCACAGACACCGGGATAAGCACCGGCCTGATGAGCCTTAGGCTCGGGACAGACTTTAACTGAACTTTAACTTGGTGAACCTCGGAGCTCTGTAGCCCAGAAGGGAAAAAAGAAAAAACAATGCGAGGTGCTGGCCTTTGACAAGCTCAAGATGTTATCGCAGCAGACAGTCTGTAAGGACTGAGCCTAACATGTTTATTGCAGCAATACAAAAACCAGCATCCCAGCTTTAAAGAAAGCTATTTCAATAATATGAACATAATATGCACAGGTGCACATACAACTGTCAGCATACAGGCCAACTGTGACTCTGACTGTCCCTCATGGTGTTTTCTTGCACGAATCGCGCCAGCGCGCAACGTGCACATACAAATACAAGCACGCACGCACGCACGCGCGCTCACACACGTACACATACACACACACACACACACACACACCACGCACACACGCACGCACGCATATACACACTCGCATACACACACGCACGCATACAAACATACGCACGCACGCCCCCCCCCCCCCCCCCACACACACACACACACACGCACACACACACACACACACACACACACACACACACACACACACACACACACACACACACACGTGCGCACCCGCACACATAGATGGCTTGGTAAAAAAGAACAAGTGTTTTGCTTATTCAATGTACCATCTGAAAATATTACTAAAAAAAAAGGCTTTGACGATACACACTGACATAACCACACATGTACATAGACACACACATGCGCGCACATACACACGTATGTACCGTGCGCGCGCGAGCGCACACACACACACACACACACACACACACAAACACACACACACACCGTACACACACACACGTACACCCCCCCCCCCCCCCCCCCCCCCCCCCCCCCCCCCCCACCAACCAACAACCACACGTAGTTCTTCAAACAACACATACATACACGTAGACCCACATCAGCCTATATCTCAGGTGACTGGCCCAGCTCTACTCTGACTGACTCACCTGCCCTGCTGCTCTGCTGCCATCACACAGGATCAAGAGACAGGCCAGGAAACTGATGGCGGTCAGTAGCAGCACTCCCGCGATCAAAAACCGATACAGCTTCCGCGGAACCGGCATGTCGTAGGCATTTAACCTGAACACCATCGCTCTCTGCAAGTCCAGTGGACGGACACTGCTGGTCAGTCCACAGGGAAGGAATACTAAGCGGGGTATAGTATCGATCAACCACTGGGTCACGGTAATCCACCCGGTAATGAACTGTGGGCCTACCCTACATACAATAGTTCGCAGTAGTAGCTACATGTATGTTGTACTTGTGACATAAGAAGATTTTGCCAACCGGTGTCGCCTGCAGAAAACTATGCTGGTCGGTTTTTGTTCAAGGACAAGTGTAACATTTTTTGAAGTGGAAAAAAAAAAAAAAGCCCCCCCCCCCCCCCTCTCTCTCCGAACTCCCGTCCCTGTTTCCCTGAATTTTATTTCCCCTCTCCTGAAAAAAAAGGGAGGTGCAGGATTCCCTTGACAGGGAGAGGAGAGAGAGAGAGAGAGAGAGAGAGAGAGAGAGAGAGAGAGAGAGAGAGAGAGAGAGAGAGAGAGAGGAATGCAGGAGCGCGCGCATGTGCGTGCACATAATTATGTGTAGGCAGCTGTGTATTTCAGTTCGTTAAAGTCTCTTTGAATGACTCTCACATCAAACATGTGATGTAAGTGTGTGCATGCATGCTGCTGCTGCGTGTGTTTTTTTTTTTGGGGGGGGGGGGCACGCGCGCATGCGAGTGCACACGTGCCTACATGCGTTTTTGTTTCAGTAGTCTTTGTTTCAGAGTGCTTGTTGCATTAACTGCATCTTTGGCATGAGTTGCAGACATATGACAACATATATGGAATATATGGAATATACTTTGTTTAGACTTGAACCGTAGATCTCTAGATTCCGAGAGGGGTGTGTTAACCACCTCTATACCTTCACCTTACATTACACACTGCCCTGTACAGTGTTGCTCAGTCTGGGGCTCTGGCAGTGTGTCGTGGAGATTAGCTCTTAATCCTGTAGTGTATTACAGGTAGGATAGCCTGCATTTGAACCACTGGAGTGTGGACCAGGTGTGCTTTAGGAACAAGTCCGAAAAAAGAATAATATAAACGTCTGGTCTCTTTCTCCATTCTTCCTCCCCCCCCCCCTTTTTTTTTTTTTTCTTTGTTGGTGTTTTCCCTCCTTCCTTTCTTTTAGGGTTTTTCTTTCTTTTAATCTGCTTATTCAAGGTGGGTCGTTAGTCTAGAGGGTACTAACGCACCTGCAAAAGTGCGGGTTTGATTACCATTTGTGCCCAGATTTTGGCCCCCATTCACTAGACCTTGAATGGCGGTCTGAGTGCTAGTCTTTTGGACGAGACGATAATCCGAGGTCCCATGCGTAACACGCATTTAGTGCATGTAGAAGAACCCATAGCAAGAAGAGAATTGGTCCCTGGTAAAATTATGAAGAAAAAAAGTCTTTTTGACCTTTTTTTTTTTTAATAGAAAACCCACCCCCCCCCCCCCCCCCGGAGTAAATATGGAGTTAGAATGAGAAATCATAATGAGTTGATCATAAACATGTAGTTTATGGTCCTAAAGTTTTTGTTCTGCCACATGCAGAGTTCATTTAAATGAAACAGGAGCAGGAAATATAATTGTTCCAATGGCCAGATTTGTTCACTTGTTTGTGCCTCCTGCAGACTTTGTTTCAATGACATGAATTGAAGAATGAATCTGTTGTATCCTCCGATGTTGACACCATGAAAAACAGTTCATGTTGTTTTCCATTCTGCCACGTGCAGAATGCTTTCATGAAACATGAAACACTCAGGTATAATGACCAAATCGTAAACCATTAATTAAAGGAGCAGCAAGAATGAACGGCTTGGGCCACTACATGGGGGAAAAGGGGACAAAGAAAGACAACTGGGAAGTTTAGTTATCTTTCCTTTACTATAGTTAGACTGTAATTTCTCTTTTCCATGCATATTTCATGTGAATGAATTCCTAATTCTGTGCAGTGACTCCATAATTATAATCTTTCTTTTCCAAAAGTAAATTGTATAATTATCCATTCTTAGCATATCAAAGGATTAGCTTCTTGGTTTTTGAATGTAATGAGTTCTCTTCTTACTGCCCTTTCCCCACTGCACAGGCACCAATGTTTGGACATATTTTGTTACTGAGAATTCATCCCTTTAAGATTTTGTTGACTTGATCAAAAGTCACTCTACTGTTCAATCCCTGTGGTGAATTCCCCTGTAATTATCTCTTAGAAACATTGGTACCTCAATCACATTCATGGCCAGTTATAAGAGAAAGCTTTACAGTGAATTTTCTGGCTAATGGTAAAGTCGTGTGCACAAACTGCCTTTGACTATATAAGTGAGTTGCCAGGTGTTTGCATGCACGTGCGTTTGATGCTTATGGGCCTATGTTACCATAGCACCCTCTTAGGAAAGTGTTTTTACGTTTGTTTTCTTTCTTTTTTTGAGATAAGATTTTCAGTTTTTTCCTGTCAGCGAATGCAATGCGAGTTAGGAAAAGGCTATTAAAAAAAAAATTGCCATCATAAACTGAAAGCAAGTAGATGATCCCTCACAGTCTGTATTTCATGAAATTTTAATAATCTGAAATACAGAAGACAAACTTACACAGGTACACACTCCTAGACAAAATGTTCACCCACGCAACACTTCAGAAGCACACATGAAACTCAATTTTTGCTATTTTGTTTTACATTTATTGACTTTGATTTTAAATCATACAAGTTGACGCACGACTCTGATACTTATTTGCATTGATAGACCACAAAAGCCTCACGTAAGTGCATACACTCAATCTCACGCATCAACCATAAAGCAAAATCAAAATGCAAACCCTGAACAGACGTCAATAGGAGACAGAGACATCAGATGACCAACGCAGGAGATGGTGTGGACACGCATACCAAGTGAATCCAGGTCCTTCTTCATTAAAAAAACCAAAAACACCCTAAAAATCTTCAAATGCAAGTCTAAGATACAGAACAAATACATCAGACATAATCTTGTATTTAGCACACTACCTGAAGGCCAACACAGATTTTTTTTTTTTTGGTGGTTGTGACACTTCTTAAACGCTCCCAACTTGATTTTGTTGTCTGTGTTGCTTCTAAAAAGCTCCTAACCCAATTTTCTGTGTCATTTTTAAAAAAGGGTTATGACCCGATTTTGTTGTCTGTTCTATCAAAATACTCCCAAAAAGCTCCTTCCTTTATTTTGTTGTTTGTGTCATTGCTACAAGGCTCATAGCTGGAGTTAAAGACCATTGCCTCTTTTCTGAGATTTGGAGCCTGTACTTTACCTCCTGGTGATGGCTTGCTGCAGAGCGCTTTGCCTTCTTCGCTAATAAACTGGCCATGTGTTCTATGTCATGGTTTTGCCACAGCAAGCTGGTTCTTTTCTGTAATAATGGGTCCATCAAAATGTCAGCTATAGCTTTAATAATAATAAAAAAAACACAACCCAAAAACAAAAAAAACCATGGAATTTATATAGCGCTATATCTTGTAAAAACAAACCAAAGCGCTTTCAGTCAAGTCAAGTCAAGTCAAGTCGAAAACACTTTAATCATCCCCTGAAGGGCAATTACAATACAGCACTCTTATTTCCTCTCATATATTGAACATAAGTAAGAGAACTGATAAGAAAAAAAAAAACCCAACCAACAACTACACAATATCACCAGAAATAAATTTTTGGCAATACTAGAAACTTGTCCACAATTTCTTTTTCCTCCTTGCTAGATCAAAGTGTGAACAGCATTATGGTTCCAGTGCTCAAAGCTTTGCCCCATCATCAGGGCAATACTGGTGTTTTGTAAGCAACTCATGTGAAGACTGTGAAAGACAACAAAAAGATATGGAACCAGTGCTGGTAAATCAAACAGTTGAAATCAAACATTAAGAAAAAGCAAGAAAACAAATGCAAACAATGTAAACCATCCTTTAAAAAAACAAAAACAAAACCA
>CM060326.1:59417407-59424907 GCA_030674155.1 Stramonita haemastoma | reverse complement strand
AGCGTTTGTTACAGAATAGGAAAGAGAAGGGAGGAACAGAGAGCGAGAAAGGAGAAGGAGGAGGTAGGGGAGAGGGAGAGAGGAGAGGGGGAAGAGGAGAGATGGGAGAGAGAGATTCATCTGTTCATTTATTTTGAGGATGCTGGAATAAGCACTTGGGTGCTATTTTACATCCAGCCCCCCTGTGCATGTGGTTTTGTAAATAGTCATGTGTTCCCACTGGCACAAATGGCCCACTCTTCCAAAAGGTGGAACAAGTTTTAATGTGAGTGTGTGTGAGATGTTCTGCAAGCATTTGTACAGAGCACCTTGGTTTATAGTCTTATTCGTAGGAGGGGAGAGAGAGAGGAGAGAGAGAGAGAGAGAGAGAGAGAGAGAGAGAGAGAGAGAGAGAGAGAGAGAGAGAGAGAGAGAGAGAGAGAGAGAGAAGAGAGGGTGGGGGAGGAAACAACTGTCATGATCAAATACGATCAAACATGCACTCAAGAATGATAACTTTCAAAGACCTCACACACTGAAAACAGAAGATGCAAATTCCGAAAAAAAAAGAGTCCAGCATCAAATTGTACACAACAACAGAACCCCTCCTCTTCCACAAAAATAACCATTTTCCAAAACAAATCACTCCAAACGTTACAGACACACCAGAGCTATGACTAGAATACACAGCACTTACAGAAATACGCATACTCATCAAGCTCAGACGTCTGGATTTGCACTCAATCAAAATCTATGTGACATTCTCTGAAAAAACAAAAACAAACGGTGGATACAGTTTTAACATACACTCACCTACTCACAGCAAAATAGATCATCCACTTACATAATACAATATCTACATACAGAGCTGAGAAATGGAAATCTCATTAAAGAACACACAGTCACCAGAAAGAACAGTTATCACTAAAAAAAAAGAGAGAATTACGATGGTTTTTCTTCCTTTTGTCAATATTTTACCAACCTGAATGCTCTCCAACCTCCCCCCCCCCTTCCCTATCCACCCAATTGACATGGATACAGAGGAAAAAAAGAAAAGAGAAAATGATATTTCTCACACCACAGTTCAACAGAATTCATTCAGAAAGGACACACACACAAAGCGCACACATCACTTCGTCATTTAGTGGACATGAACACAGCACACATATTATCAACGACAGATTATAATAACTTTTCAAACAACACCTTATCTTTTCCTCTTTATGACACCATTATTTTGGAATGTATACTCTGTGAAAACTTTTGTTTGGCTTGGAAAATGAACAACACAGACAAACATAACATAAACCTATGATCAAACCAGACCTTTTGTGTCGGTACAGAAAATGATAGGGGAAAAAATAAGCTCTCTGTAAAGCCCTAGTTGAAAAACAACAATGACCTTGTGAATTGAAGATAACAGGAAAGTGCTGACCAGTTAAGAAGGCACTAAATTCAAAACTTCCCCAATGATAGGTACACTTTCTCCAAAGTAAGATGAACAACTTAGGAAATAGTATATCTCAGAAATAAAAGCTTGGATTTCTTTTCTTTCTACAAAAGTTTTTCTCTTCGTTTAGCAGAATTGCTTTGAGTTGTTAAGTGAAGTCATTTCTTCAAAGTGATGAACACTACAGTGCAAATCTGATAAGCTTATTAAAAAAAAAAGGGTTGTGGATTCAACCTCTACCTGAGCTTAGACTTTCCTTCCTTATCCACAAGACCATGAGTGGTGACCCAGGTCCTTGTCTTTGTGATGTGACATTGATCTCATGTGGAACAGACAATTAGCACACAGAAAAAAATCCACGGCAACAAGTTATCCCTGGCCATATTGTGCAGAAAAATTCCATTCTCAATCAAAGAGAGGCGAACACACTTGCAGACAAGAAAATGTATAAAAAAAAAAAAAACCAGTAAAAAAGAAGGAAAGAAAAAGAGGTGTTGGTTGCACTACTAATGAAGTAGCCTCTTGCAGAGATTGAGAGCAGCCTGAAATTGAATGCAACAAAATCTAGTGCGGCTGTTAGTGAAGTAGAATACAAAAACTTCTGCTAGCTGGGCAGTGTGATCCACAATGTTTTTAGGGCTTACTGGAGCTGTCCCTATCCACAGCAACAGCTAGTGCTGCCTTAGGCAGTCTCTCCAAGACACTGGCAAGATCATGGCATCAAACTCTCCATCCAGACTGCCACAAAAAGCAGGCATTCCCAGTACCCTGTTGTTCTACTGTAGTAAGGCCTGCAGTAACAGCTATCAACACAGTCCTTAGCTGGGGCGTTTACACCAATGGTATCGGCTAAAGATCTGCAAAGTGAAGAGAAGCAGCGAGACAAATTGTCCAACTTCCAGATTGTTGTTTAAAAAGAAACTTTTACCACATTACTTTGTTCTACACATCATTATGTACAGGCCCTGAAGGTGAAGAGCAAAAGAGAGTTTTGTTGATTATAACTTTGCAAAGCTGAATTTTTTTTACATGAAAGAGTGACCATAATAGACATTATTTTCTCTGTTACAAGAAAAAAAAAAAGGGGGGGGGGGCAATACTGGAAACCAGCCAGGACAATTTTACGTATAAGTTCACAACACACTGACACAACTTAAACCTAAGTTAAAACCAAATAAAAAAAAAAAAGAAAAAAAAAGAAAAGAAAAACAAAACAAACTAACAAACTCACTCAGGTTTGCTAGAACTGTGAAGGTAGTGAGAACGACAGAAGCACTGTTAAGTTCTGTTTGAACAGTCGACAAGGAATAAAAAAAAAGCTGAGTAAAAATCCCCTGTGCTATACATTAGTTGTAGGGCATGGAGGTGTTCAAAACTGGTATTTTTCCATGGCCAGCATCAGGCCATCTCTCCCTATGCTGCTCACTTACCTATCCATGATAAAGCAGGCAGGTACCTGTTTACAGTCTCTACTGCTCATCTACCTATCCATGGTAAAGCAGGCAGGTACCTGTTTACAGTCTCTACTGCTCATCTACCTATCCATGGTAAAGCAGGCAGGTACCTGTTTACAGTCTCTACTGCTCATCTACCTATCCATGGTAAAGCAGGCAGGTACCTGTTTACAGTCTCTACTGCTCATCTACCTATCCATGGTAAAGCAGGCAGGTACCTGTTTACAGTCTCTACTGCTCATCTACCTAGTCATGGTAAAGCAGGCAGGTACCTGTTTACAGTCTCTACTGCTCATCTACCTATCCATGATAAAGCAGGCAGGTACCTGTTTACAGTCTCTACTGCTCATCTACCTATCATGGTAAAGCAGGCAGGTACCTGTTTACAGTCTCTACTGCCTCACTACCTATGCATGAAAGCAGGCAGGTACCTGTTTACAGTCTCTACTGCTCATCTACCTAGTCATGATAAAGCAGGCAGGTACCGTTTACAGTCTGCTGAGCTGTACTAAAGCCCAAGATACAGGAACTGTCATTCCACAACCCCCCTCAATCATGCTGGAGCTTGATTTGGCCAATGTATTGCCATGTCAGCCGCTGCAGTAGTCTAGTGTTTAGGGCGTTGGACTCGTAATCTAAAGGTTGCGGTTCCATCCCAGCTTTCGGCTATGGCGTGTGTGCCCTTGGAAAAGGCACTTTACGGCTATTTTCTCACCCCACCCAGGTGTAAAAAGGGTACCAACCTTGTGTTGGGGGTTAACCCTGCGATAGACTGGCGTCCTATCCAGGGGGGAGTCTATGACTCGTCGCTTAACGCCACAGAAACCGGGATAAGCACCGGCCTGATGAGCCTTAGGCTCGGACAGACTTTAACTTAAACTTTTTTAATTGCCAGTCACTGTGATGACTACTGAGAGATGGGTAACTCAGTATGAAACTTCAGATGAGAAATTCAGTTATGAACTCAGAGTAATTCATAGAACTATTACATGGTAATTTATACAACTTCAGTTCCAATGTGTACGTCAGTATAACATTTATTTCAATCCACAGCTATGATCTATGTCTTGAAGCCCCATATTCACTATAGGCATGTGGAATGAAATGTAAATAGCATCTAAATTGTTAAAAATATTCACTACTCTTTCTAAGCATACATTTTATCAGGTGCATAAAAACAAATAATAAAGAAAACTGAAACTGGAAAGCAGCCTGTCTGTTAAAAAAAAAGTCTTCTGTCTGTGACAAAAACAAGCCATTCTATGGGTGCAGCATTTAGAATTGATGATAACTGATAATGGCAGAGCGGGGATCCAAGGGATCACACCCCCCCCTTCCTCCTCCAAACCCCCCTCCCCTCCCCCCCAACCCCCAAGGAAAGTGAAGGGGTTTTCTTAGGAGTGATCACACTGGGCATGATTCTTCATTGACAGAATTCCATCGAGGTCTGAACTAAACTGTATGAATTCTTTCTGATGTCAGACTTACACCATGGCATTAAACCTGCTATCTCACTGTGATTTAATAATTAAGGTCTTCATACTTTATCTCTTTAAAATCTATTGAGTCAGTTATAACATTAAACTTCTAAATGTTTAAAATATTCAAATAAAAACACAGTGCAGGTGTTACTCTATTCCTTACAGCCACTACATCATGCAAACTCAAAACGAAAAAATGTGCACCGATTCACTGGTATATCTGCTGACAGTCAGTGCAACTGATACAAAATGAATCAACCCTCTGTCACAGGATCCGATTCCCTAACAATCTGACTACAGTAGATCAGGGCTTTGAAAAAAGGATCTCTTTAATTATGGCAAAGAAATTACCAGTTGCAGATGCCTTGTAAAAGAAAGTACCTCCTTAAACACTGATTTAAAAGGAACCAAAGAATCATCATCACACTCACTATAGTACTCTAACAAAAACATGTTGTCCATGAAAGAAACTGCTCCTTGGTCCAGTGGGCAAAAAGGCAATGTTTTCACTTCAACACAGGCTAAACGACATCCATCCACTTCTATCACACCAACACTTTATAATATACAGGCACGACAGAAAAAAATACAAACAACCCTTCAGACTTATTCAGCCACTCACTATATTCCAACAAGCAGAAGTTACATGTGGTTTCTGGCTTCCACAGACAACGGACAAGAAACCTGACACACACTGTCCAAAAGCAACGCTCTGTGCCTCATACACAAACCAGTTTATACACACACACACACATAAAGATATGTAACACACTCACAAACTTATAGGCACAGACGCACACGACATACACACAGAGAGCCCCAATGACGCTACAGTGGACCGATGCCCCATCGAGGAGATGGTGAAGAGCTGATGTGACAAGCACCAGTGGATCGGGCGATGAGATCGGCACAAGATGATGATGGCAACGCTAGGGTAGAGGAGGAGGAGGAGGAGAGGCGGAGGGTGTCATGTAAGGGAACTGGATGTAAAGGCGGACACGATGTTAGTCTGGTCGAAAGATCGGTATTTTCGGAATGAACTCAATGTAAAGCACCTGCACACACATGAAGGAGTAAAGACACTCGGCATCAAGAACTTGTGAAATAAATCCTCTATACATGGAAAATGCATGCACACATACATTGATTATCTAAATAAAACTTGAAAACGGGAGGGGGGAAAGAATGAAAATAGTACATAAAAAAACAGGAAACCTATACAAGATATTGTTTTTTCATCCCTGTTTAGAGCCTGAGGTTGACCAATGGTGAGATTCCCCCCTGTATCTCTTCCTCAAGATAAACGCACACCAATCAAAATTATTAAAAAACAAACTTCCAAACCAGACAAAATGTTGTTAACAGTTATGGCTGAGGTGGAGGGATTAAATTAAGCTGTGTAACACCAGGACAGGAATGTTACGAAGATGTGGCATTACCCCCCCCCCCCCCCCAAAAAAAAACAACAACCAACAACCCAAACTAAAAAACCAAAACAACAACTCCCCCCCCCCCCCTCCCCTCTCCAAATTTATTGGCAGTCAATACTAAATTTTCATCACACTGTTTCCTTTCTATATAAACGATAAAAAATGTTCCTCAAATGGATACTGATTTGCTATCAATACATTTGTCTCATTTTTTTCTCACATTTAGCTGTAAATGGGTACCTGCCCTCTTTAGGGTCAGGGAAGGTAAAGCAGCGAGGGAGAGGAGATGGGCGCCGCCCTCAACATGCTGGCTCCTAGAGAAGCCGAGGTCTCTGATGCCTCGCTCCCCTATGACCACATAGGTTATGGGACATATTTACCTTTACCTTTTACATGTGTCTCAGCACCTCCCACTTCTCTTACTTTCCAAACCAGTTGAGAACCCAAAGATGTGAGGTAACAGACATGGGGTAAACGATTTCAAGAAAACAAAGTGAGGTCGACTTACATATTCCATCATACTGCTGGAGTCACACCTCTGCTTGTGTAATCGCCAATGAAGTCCCAACTGCACACACAAGACCAGACAGAAATGACACTTACCAACTGCATGCCATACAACCCCCCCCCCCCCCCTCCAAAACAAACAAAAAACCCATACAAACAAAAAAATAGCATGCCATACACAGCAGCTGAACCCTAGTAGCTAGTGCTTAGTTTACTGCAGCAGTACTCAGTGCTGCTGGCTGAATTAACATTGGCCAGTGTTGTTTAGAAGCAGGGTGGGGTCAAACAACCCTTGATACTGATATGTAAAACTGAACTAAGTGTGCAAAGCTATAAATCACTGGAAAGCTTAGATAACAAGCTTTTAAATGAGTGTCATTTTAAATTACTCTCTAAACCAATCAAAATCGTCACTGCCTGTGTGTGCTGAATGACCTTCAACCCATTCTGCAGCCCTGCAATGGCCTCAACATTCACTGGGTGACCTCTGAAAGCGAAAGTGAGCCTTCAATTACGATCACCTATGTCACCCTAGAATATTCCGAGATCTGCTGTGTGGCTGTGAGAGGCTGTTGCGGAGTGTTCCAGGAACCGCGTTACTAGAGTTCAGACTGCCTCCAGGCAGCTGTACAGTACTTAACAATCCCAGCAACTGCTGTTGGATTGTTTGATTACCTTTCCTGTCTAGTCACTCAGCTTATCATTAACCCATACACATGACAGATGACAAATTTACAAAACGCATACACATGGGGACTGATTAAAAAGCGCATGAGTGCTTATTCCATTATCCTCGATATAAAAGAATAAATAAAATAAAATACCTTTACCTGCTCTTTTATCTTTTGTATGTATAATACACACTTACACACACTTAAATGCACACATTCACTCTCCTGTTCATCCACCTTTCTTATACTCACAAACTCTCTCTCTGTCTCTCTCTCTCTGTGTCTCTCTCTACCCTTAATGCAGTTGTATTATATATTGTTTCCAAGGGCAAGAATACCTGTATACAAAAACAAGGACTAATTACTGACCTTGTGGTACAAGTGACTATTTTCCCAGTCTAATACTTTCTCAATTGCGTGACGGGTCTGCAAAACAGAAAGCACAGCATGTATGAAACAGGCGTTCAAGCAGTGAGATTTAAAAGAAAGCATGTACACACTCACATGTACACACACACACACACACAC
>CM060326.1:59402690-59412690 GCA_030674155.1 Stramonita haemastoma | reverse complement strand
TTCTATCCAATCTATGACTTCTGTATTGTACTGCACCATGCCATGCCACGCCATACCATACCATACCATGCCATGCCATGCCATGCCATGCATGCCATGCATGCCATGCCATGCCATGCCATGCCATGCCATGCCATGCCATACCATACCATACCATACCATACCATACCATATCCTACCAGACCAGACCAGACCAGACCAGACCAGACTAGACTAGACTAGACTCATTGTTTTGTGTTGCTTTTCATTGTATTTGTATCATATTATATCACCTTCATTGTATCGTACTGCAGTGCACTGTATCCTGCTTTAAGTCACAGCAGATTTCTCTGCGTAAAATTACGTGGGCTGTCTCCAGGGAGAGCCGTAGCTATGCCGTTCAATAGTAACTGAAAGAGAAAAGAAAAGAAAAGAAGCAAGCAAGCGCGTGTGTGTGCGTGCGTGCGTGCGCACGCGTGTGTGTGATTGTGTATGTATCTAATTATAGATGTTCATATATAGCTATATAAAATATGTGTTGTGTGTGTGCGTACACGTGCACACACGGGCGCGCATATATATATATTGTTGCAGGATACAAAGAACATAAAGAACATCCACCTAGACCTTTTACGGAAGAAACGCAAGAGGCCGAACAGGAAAAAGAAACAGACGGGCATTAAAACTTCCTTGCCTATGACAAACCACAGCCAACACGACAAACCCGAAACAACCCGTGACACAACCAAGACATCCTCCACCCCTGATACAACCAAAACGACCTTCACCTCTGACACAACCAAGACAGCCTTCACCTCTGACACAGCCAAGACATCCTTCACCTCTGACACAACCTTCACCTCTAACACAGCCAAGACATCCTTCACCTCTAACACAGCCAAGACATCCTTCACCTCTGACACAACCTTCACCTCTGACACAACCTTCACCTCTGACACAGCCAAGACACCCTTCACCTCCACGCCCCAAACAACCCAGGACAACAACGGCTCCAGTGAGACAACCGTTGCAGACATAATACAAAGAGCCTTGGCCAACATGAGCGATTCCGGCCACAGTAGCCATGCTGACCTGCAGACTCAAGCCGAGAGAGAACAGGCCTGAAAAGGGTACTTTGTGGGAAAGTCACCAAACTCGCGACACACCACCGAAGGAAATATGCCAGGGCCAAGGAAACCTGCAAGAAACATGACAAATCTGGAACCCGCAAGAAAGAGAAGACTGGGGGCACCCCCGTGAAAGATGGGGCCAGACAAGTGGAAATACCTGTGAAAGATGGGGCAAGGCAGGTGGAAATAGGCCTACCTGTGAGAAACGGGAGACGGAGCGGAGCCACAAGAAACAAGGTGACAAGATGGATGGAACCTGTGTGGAAAGTGGCAAGACGGGTGGTGAAGTGGTGAGAAAGATTGCAAAACTGGCGAAGCCCGTAAGAAAGATGGCACGACCGAGGAAACTGGTCAGAAAGGTGGCACGACTGGTAAAACTGATAAGAAAGGTGGCACGACTGATAAAACTGATAAGAAAGGTGGCACGACTGATAAAACTGATAAGAAAGGTGGCACGACTGAAGAACCTGGTCAAAAGGTGGCACAGCTGGTAAAAGTGATAAGAAAGATGGCAAGATTCATAACAACATATAAGAAAGATGCAAGATTGATAAAACAGATGAAGAAAGATGCAAGATTGATAACTGTGGAGAATATAAGATGGAAAGACCGAAAGAGCCCTTAAGAAAAACGCCAAGTCTAAGATCACCTCCGAGAAAAACAGATCAAACCCTGAGAAAAACAGATCAAACCCTGAGAAAAACAGATCAAAGGCTGTAGCAGACCACGAGAAAGCTGACAACCCTAAGACAGTCCTCAAGGGAGCCCAGAAAGCCAGAACAACACAGGATAAGAAAGGCGGCAGCAGACTGGAACCAAGCGGTGAGAAAAGCCACAAGGCACCAACAGCTAGCAGCAAGAAAAAGGAGAAAAGTAACACACTGAACTCTCTTGCCAAACTAAACCAACTGGAGAACATCCTGAAGAAATGTGACGAATCTGTGACAGTGACCGAGACAGGCGAACAGACTGAGACAACCTGTGAAAAGTATGGCAAAGCTCAGACCAGTTATAAGGGAAAGAATGTGACTAAAAGAAAACGTAAGTATTATTCCCATGCTGCAGCAGTTGTTGACCAAGAAGACAAGCCTGAAACAGAACGGGAAAGATCCGATACAAAACTCAAACCAGTTCTCACAGCCCGAAAACACAGCGCTTCTAAAACTAGTCGTGAGAAACATGTGAAGCCGAAGATAATCTGTAAGAAAATATGCAAGGCTAACATGATGGTGACAAACACAGCAAACCCGGCATAGCGGCCCGGGGAAAGGGTACCAAGGCTTGCAAGACTTTGCGGAAAAAAGACACTGGTGCCGTTGAAGAAGGGAGCGTTTCTTCAGGAGCTGGAAGCAAACGAAAACCTGAAAAACCTCGCAAAAAGTAAGGATACTTCTTTCGGTGGTGGTGGTGGTGGAGGGGGGGGGGTGGAGAGAGAGAGAGAGAGAGAGAGAGAGAGAGGAGAGAAAGGAGAGAGAGAGAGAGAGAGAAGAGAGAGAGAGAGAGATGGGCAGTGGGTGGATGGCTAGAAGGGGAATTCTTGGCCTGGAAATGTTCGATTTTTTTTGTTTCTCGTCTGCAGCTCCGAGGTTCATAAAATTAATGGTGAGATTTTGCGTATGCAACCTTTTTGCTTACAATCATGGTAGCTGCAAACTTAGGGGATGATGTCTAAACACGACACCAGTGTGCATGCATGTCTATTTTAAAATTTTGTCGCCCGTTCTTATAGGCACGCAATGGCCTACTCATTCAAAAGGCGAAACTGGGTTTAACATGTGCGCAAGAGGTTTTTCGTTTGTGAATTTTTGTGTATGCATATGTATATATATATTATGCATAATTAATGAGATAACACACACACACACACACAACACACACACAACAAACACACACACACACACTACAACACACACACACACACACACACATATATATATGTGTGTGCGTGTGCGTGTGTGTGTGTGTGTGTGTGTGTGTGCGTGCGTGCGTGCGCGCGCGCGTGTGTGCTGTATCTAGAAAGACACGCGTCTGTCCGACATTGTGTGTGATAATGAAACTGTCAACTCAAACTGTGCTTGTCATGTGTACAGATCTGCTTCAAAACAGACCCAGATAGGCATGCCCTGGCAGTGATCGTAGCGCCATGTCCCCAGACCATCTCTTTCTCCTCATCAACTTCTTCATCATCTGAAAAGAGGGATGTCGCGTTCTTTCTGGATATTTCCGATAGAAACGGGAAAACCCGCTCTCTGTCGGCTCCTGCTGTAGATGATCCATCCCCATGCCACTGAATCAGATGGCAGAAAGAAGGAAGAGGACGTTGATGACACGAGTGTGGCAACCTCCAAACAACAGTGATAGCGTTGGTGCATTGTGAACGCATTATATGCGCAGACAGTGGTTGAAAAACCATTGATGCTGGCGTCATGATAATTTTGATGCTACAAATATAGATAATGGACTTTTTGTTTTTATTGTTTTTTTGCTGGTGGTTTGTTTTGTTGTGGATGCTTTTTTTTCCCTCTCCTATTCTTTGAGGGTGGGTGGTGGGTAGGTGGGGAAGTGGGGCTTCATAGGGCCATTAATGATAAAGTCGTAATAGTTTTGATGGTACAAATACAAATAATGGACGTTTTTTGTTGGGTTTGTTTTGTTGTTGTTTTTGTTTTCTTTTCTTTGAAGGTTTGGGGGGGGGGGGGGGGGGGGGGGGGTTGAAAGTTTGTGAGTTTGATTTTGTTCTTTTTAGTTGTTACTCGGTGATAGTTATTCAGTTCTTTGGTTGCCAGTTTTTGTTTGTTCTCCGTGTTTGAAGTCTGTAAATACCTGACACGCTTTGGTACCAGTGGAGCAATTGAACACGTGTTGATATTGATATACATGGCTTGTGGTTTTCGTGTGTGTGTGTGTGTGTGGTGTGTGTGTGTGTGTGTGTGTGTGTGTGTGTGTGTGTGTGTGTGTGTGTGTGTTAATATTACATATTCTTATAAATTCTTTGTATGGAAAGTGAAATTCTTGTCGGTAGGAACAATGTATAATGATGCATTTGCACTTTTCTTTCATTATTTTAACATATTATAGTATTCCTGAAAAGTCAGCTTTTTTGTTTGTCTGCTATTGATATTAAAAGAGGTTCTTGTATTTTCTTGTTTGCTAAGTTGTGACAAGATTGTGCTGCTTTATCATGGCACATCATTTAATATTATTTTCCCGAAGCCGGAATACAGCTACCTTCACAGTTGGCAAAAACGGTCGCATACGCAAAATCTGACCATTGGTGAAATTGAGCTGTTGCAGAGGAATGAAAAAGAACCTTTGACAGAATCCGCAAACACAGTGGTTTTACAGACTGATGACTGTTCAAGTTTCCCCGATACAGGTAGCTGGGTATTATGTACTACATCCTTGAAGTCGGAATGCAGCTACCTTCGTGGTGGGAAAAAACTGTCGCATATACAAAATCTTACCATTGGTGAGCTCTAGCCGAGGACCCCCCCACCCTAAAAAAGATCATGTATACACGGATTGTTAGGGTTGCAAGAGGTTGAGTTCATCCCTTTTTTTTCTGTGAACTATACAGTGCACTCAGCACACACATCCCAGTTACAGGGAGAGGAAAGGTTACAGTACTGTGCAGTGTTAATATGAATAAAGGCCAGTGATGCACATTTCTGTACCGCTAGTGGACTGGAGTCATTTTTATCTTTGACTTGGCTCTGGAGTTTTCCTCATCAAACTTTTTTTTGTTTTTTTTTTTACCATGAGATTAGATTTTCCGTTTTTTTCCTGTCATCATTGCGATGTGATAGTCACATGCCTCGTCTCGGGAATACTGAATATGGACTCTTTGTTTTTCTTCTGTTATTGTGATGGACATGAATAATTGAGATGCACTACTCTCTCTCTTCTCTCTCTCTCTCTCTCTCTCTCTCTCTCTCTCTCTCTCTCTCTCTCTCTCTCTCTCTCTCTCTCTCCTGTTGTTTGAAGTTTCCTCTGTTTGTCTCTTTCTTCTCTTTCCTCATCAAATTTCTATTTTCTTCTTCATCAGGTTTTTAGTTTTCCTCATCAAACCTCTATTTTCTTCATCAATCAGGTTTTTAGTTTTCCTCATCAAACCTCTATTTTCTTCATCATAGGTTTTTAGTTTTCCTCATCAAACCTCTATTTTCTTCATCATCGGGTTTTTATGTTTTCCTCATCAAACCTCTATTTTCTTCATCATCAGGTTTTTAGTTTTCCTCATCAAACCTCTATTTTCTTCATCATCAGGTTTTTAGTTTTCCTCATCAAACCTCTATTTTCTTCATCATCGGGTTTTTAGTTTTCCTCATCAAACCTCTATTTCTTCATCATCAGGTTTTTAGTTTTCCTCATCAAATTTCTATTTTCTTCATCATCAGCTGTTCAGTTTTCCTCATCAAACTACTAATAAAAATCAACAAAGGTTTAAGCAAAAAAATACAGACGTTAGATCTATAGCCGAGTGGTTAAGACCGTTCGACTTCAATCTCATGGGTCCATAAGTCGTGGGCTCGAATCTCGGTGGCCTCTGATGAATCAAGGGTAGGGGTTTTCACGACCTCCTAGGTCAACGTCAAGTGCAGACCTGCCAGTGCCTTAATTTTCTTCGTGTATACACACATGCAGAAGATCAAATATGCATGTTAAAGATCCCGTAATAAATGTCAATGTTCGTCGAGTTACGGAAATACGAACATACCAAGCATACCAAGGGAGATAGGATAATTAACAATTCATAACAGGATAATAAAAAAGTCATTAATCTGACAAAGAGATGAGGACAGGAGACGACTTTCGTTCCCCGTAAACCAGCCAGTTTCTCCACAGCCAAAGGCATGACTTCAAACTGGTGAGACAACACTGCTCCCACCAACAGAGCATGGGAAACTGAAGCCTGTGATACTGCACTGCCATGGTGGAGGTTAGGGGGCACCTTTACCTGTACTGGTTACCGGTCTTGGGCAGTCCAGATGTTGGTGTGACGTGCCCGTACCATTTTAGTAAAAGGAGGGGAGAGGAAGAGGCAGACATAGGATAAGATGGTGAAGACAATATCGGAGGGTGGATGGGCCTTGGGTGGAGCGATTTTACGGAGGGCAGAGAACCGTTAGGAGTGGAGGGAGCTGGTTGCAAAATCTTCAGTGGTGCCTCCACGGTCCGCGGGACTTCGGGACAGGTGAAGGTGAAGGTTACAAGTCATATGAGAGCCTATATAGGGTTAACTGGGCTAACGTCAGGTGTTTTGCACCAAGCTCATTCAAATCCTGTTCCTGTATAATACACACGCATAGAATACACTTATGCATACACACCACGCACACAAACTCATAGATTTAGAGAAAATACGAATGTTTTTTTATTATTTTTTATTGAGAATGAACGATGAAGCGGAAAGATTCTTTTTGCCTTGTCCCCCCCCCCCTCCCACGCACACACACTGTGTAAACAAAATCGAATTTACAAAAAAAATCAAATAGTGGTTTTAATAATCATTTCTGATATGAACACGAAAAATCATGCTAAAAAAAACAAACCAGGCATACGTTTCTGTTCCACTGACTTCCATCTTACTTTCCCACAATCCACAAGCTCTTCAAACATCTCACTTCCACAGCAAAACCCCCTACACACCGGCATGCGGGGGGAAGTAAGGGTGGGGGCATTTTTTCTGGCAGTAGCTGGGCACCTGGAAGACGGAGGGAGGGATGGGGGCGGTGGAGAAGGAGCGAGGGAAGAAGGTCATGTTGTGCAGGAAGGGAGTGATGACCTCGTGGTAGCGGCAGGGCACGCCCTGCTGGTCCTGGTACCACGTGTCGGCCACAGCCACCGCGCCCTTCTTGCCCCACCCCGCACACTCCCTGCCCAGGATGGGGGTGGTCTCCACCAGCCTGACAGACAGACAGAGGGACAGGGTAGCCTAGTGGTCAGAGCGTTGCGCTCGCAATTTGACGACCCGGGTTCGATTCCCGTTCGAGGGAGATTTTTCTTCCTGGAGTTAATATCAGTCCTGACTCCACTCTCCCCCAAAAGTTCATCAGATGAGACTATAAATCGAGGCCCCGTGTGCGAACGCGCGCAGAACATCTTGCACACACGTTAAATCCTGTTCCGCTTTTCGTAAGAGTAGGCCATTGTGTGCCGGTGGGAACAGATGACATTTACAAAACTGCATACACACGGGGACTGGATATAAAAAAGCACATGAGCGCTTATTCCATTATCCTCGATTTAAATGAATAAAATAAAATTTTTAAAAATGCGGTAAAGATAGAGTGTATTTTCCCCAGTGTCCATAGCCGTACGGGATAGCTCAGTGGTCAGAGTATCGTTTTCCCCAACCAATGTTAAGCAGCGTCGAGCGTGGTTACGAACGGGATGGGTTACCGTTTGTGCGCCTTGGTTTCAGTACAGTCCCCCCAGTTTACCCAGCTGTAAATGGTACCTGTCCTCTTTAGGGTCAGGGAAGGTAGAGCAGCGAGGGAGAGGAGATGGGCACCGCCGGGGTCTGTCAGCATAGATAGCATCCCCACCTTCTGGAAGTTATGTGCCATAAATTCCCTCTTTTCTATCCCTCGCTGTGTTTCTGCCTTGTTCCTTTCCTTTCTGTCACCTCCTTCTTGTCTATTTTCTGCCCTCTTGGTCCATCCTCCTGCCTTTTTTCCTCAGTAATATTTTAAAGACAACAAGGCAGAAAATAGACAAGAATAAGGTGACAGGAAGAAAGGGAACAAGACAGAAACAAATAGCGGGATAGAAAAGATGAAATTTCTTGCACAGAATTTCCAGAAGGCGGGGATGTTATTTATGCTGACCGGTCCCCGGCATCCCCACGGGGAAAAAACAGTCAGTCAGGTCTGAGGGCGGTGCAGCCTTTAGTGGAGACTGCAGAATTTAGTGGGCACTGCAGCCTTTAGTGATCACTTCAGCTTTCAGTGAACACTGCAGCCTTTAGTGAACACTGCAGCCTTTAGTGAACACTGCAGCTTTCAGTGAACACTGCAGCCTTTAGTGAACACTGCAGCCTTTAGTGAACACTGCAGCCTTTAGCAAACACTGCAGCTTCAGCAAACGCTGCAGACTTTACTAAACACTGCAGCCTTTCGCAAACACTGCAGACTTCAGCAAATGCTGCAACCCTTACTCACCTGCTGCCGGAGAGCCAGTCAGGTTTCAGGACGGTGCAGCCTTCAGCCGCCCCACACAGGCGACAGCAAGACTGGGCTCCAGGGTAAATGACCCACATGTCCTTGGACTTGGTGAAGAGCAGCTGGCAGTCCGCTGTGGGTCCTTAGGGCTCAGACCCTGCCTTGGCAAAACACGTTCTTCTGCCCTCTGTCGTGGTCAAACCTGACACAGTACAGAGTTGACACAGGGCAGAGTTGACACTAGTTCAGAGATTGACACAGTACAGAGTTGACACTAGTTACAGAGTTGACCTGCACAGTGCCAGAGTTGACCACAGTACAGAGTTTACACAGTACAGAGTTGACACAGTGCAGAGTTGACACAGTACAGAGTTACACAGTACAGAGTTGACACAGTACATCAGAGTTGACACAGTGCAGAGTTGACACAGTACAGATTGACACAGTAGTTGCAGAAGTTGACACAGTCAGAGTTGACACAGTACAGAGTTGACACAGTCAGGTTGACACAGTGCAGAGTTGACAAGTCAGAGTTGACACAGTACAGAGTTGAGACACAGTACAGAGTTGACACAGTGCAGAGTTGACACAGTTGCAACAGAGTTGACACAGTACAGAGTTGACACGTCAGAGTTGACACAGTACAGAATTGACACAGTGCAGAGTTGACACAGTACAGAGTTGACACAGTGCAGAGTTGACACAGTACAGAATTGACACAGTGCAGAGTTGACACAGTACAGAGTTGACACAGTACAGAGTTGACACAGTGCATAGTTGACACAGTACAGAGTTGGCACAGTGCAGAGTTGGCACAGTGCAGTGTGTAGGGGTATGGAGGGAAGGACTGGTGGGATGGTTTGTGATGTATGGAAGGAGAGGTGTTTGTGTTGTGTTGTGTTGTGTGTGTGTGGTGGTGGTGGTGGTGGTGGTGTGTGTGTGGTGTATGTGTGGTGTGGTGTGGTGTGGTGTGTGTTGGTGGTGGTGGTGGTGGTGGTGGTGGTGGGTGTGTGTGTGTGTGTTTCTGTGTGTGTGTCTGTCTGTATTTCTCTTACTGCCAATCTCCCCGTTTGCCCCCCCCCCTCTCTCTCTCTCGTTCACCATTGCTGAGATTTTGTATATATATATAATATATATATATATATATATATATATATATATATATATATATATATATAAGGTAAAGGCGTCCCATAGCCTGTGTGGTCGTAGGGGAGCGAGGCGTCAGAGAACTCAGCTTCTCTAGGGGCCAGTATGTTGAGGGCGGCGCCCATCTTCTTTCCCTCGCTGCTTTACCTTCCCTGACCCTAAAGAGGGCAGGTACCCATTTACAGCTGGGTGAACTGGGGGAACTGTACTGAGGCCAAGGCGCGCAAACGGTCACCCATCCAATTGGCGACCACGTTCCACGCTGCTTAACCTTGGCTGGGGGAAAGCGAGCGCTCTGACCACTGTGCTATCCCGTCCCCAGGCACTAGCAAGTTTACATTTTAAGTTGACATAAGAGACCGTAAAAATCCCCACCCTTAATTAATATTAAATTTTACCAGACGCCGGTCGTAGCAGAGATTCAAACCAACGGCTTCATGGACTTATCGGATTGAAGTCAAGTCAAACGGTGTTAACTAAAGTTTCACACACACACACACACACACACACACACACACACACACACACACACACACACACAACACACCACACACGAGCAAGAGTCTGCAAATCTCACGT
>CM060326.1:59395190-59397690 GCA_030674155.1 Stramonita haemastoma | reverse complement strand
AATGATACAGGTGACAAATAATTTTAGTAAACCGCGTGAAGATTGACAGGTGAGATTAAGTTTAAAAAGACGTTACTTCAGAAAAACATGGTTGTAATATACATGAGCATTGTGAGCAATACAAGCCAACGGCATACAGCAGTGTGCTCCAAAGGCAAAACAGTAAGCCCTACACATTTCATTGGGCAGTTGGCATACACACCAGTTATTTTGAAAATAGCAACACCCGCTGCACATGCACACGAATACAAAATACTAAGTAAAGAAAATAAAACAGGCTGATCGTATACAAATAGATTATATGGATTTTAGAAGGACATTTTTGTCTTGCTCCTTTGAGAGAGAGAAAAAAAAACCCTTGCTGATTAAAGACGAGAGTTATGGGTGAAAGTGTGATGTGTGAAGCTTTCACTACCGTTGGTGAGTTTAGGTTTCTGTTTTTGTTTGTTTGTTTATTTTTTTATTTGTCAGTGTTTGTAGAATGTATCGTATATGGTGCATAACATTTACTAAGCCCTCAAAGGTCAAGATAAAATTTGCTTGCTAATTTAGAGGATCGATTCTCTACAAGATTCATCGCTATATAAATTCCATACTGTTGTTGTTGTTGTTGTTGTTGTTGTTGTTCTTCTTCTTCTTCTTCTTCTTCTTCTTCTTCTTCTTCTTCTTCTTCTTCTTCTTCTTCTTCGCAATTCTTCTTCTTCTTCTTCGCAATTCTTTTTCTTCGCAATTCTTCTTATTCGCCCACATGCCTTGTTACGTTTGCTGAGGGTTTGTTTTAATCATGTTCTAGAACTGTATTTAAATGCACCGTTTTTATCTGAGGTTTTAAACTGTAACAAATTGGTAGGCCTAGTATGGCCTCTGTGGTCGGCAGGGCTATAAACAGTATAACTGCATCGGAACTATTCGGGATGTAGAGATTATATGAGACCTGTATCAGATGAAGGAAGACGACAGTATGGCATGACCAGAACTGACCAGAACAGGGGAAACAATCGATTGAGGGCAGTTGCAGAAGCTCACGTTGCCGAATTGGCCGCACTTGATCAGATTATCGGACTTTGCGAGAGGCTTGGCATCTGACCCAAGGGTCGGAAAAGTGACCAGTGGGGGAAAACCGAAAGGTCGCCGAGTTGGAGTGTGTCACACCCAGCCAGAATCTGGTCAGCAAGCGTGTGTCCCTATAGAAACATGTGCATAGCTGCCTAGTCTACGACATGTTATCTTTAACGAACATGTTATCTTTACTTAGTATTATTATTATTTTTTTTTAAAGCTATATTTCCTAATCAGGGCAAGGGTCCGGATGAAAAAAAACACAAAAAAACTTACCCTGTAACCCTTGTAAATTAAAGATCTTCATTCATTCAATATATCATTCATTATCATTCATTCATTCATTCATTCATTCATTCACATTACATGAGTTTGCTGTTTGATGGTCAGTTTTACTTACATTGAGGTTTGTTTGGTTTGACTATATTATAGTCCTAGCGGAACCATTCGACTTCCGGACTGTGAATATCTCCGATGTCGGAACGCGGCTACCTTTCGTGATGGGCAAAACGGTCGCATAGCAAACTATCAACATTAGTAACCCCAGAAATCTAGCCGAGGGACGAAAAAATGGACGGTAGCCTCAACCAACCATTACACAATGATGTGTTTTGAGGGTATGTGATTTGATGAAAATTTGTCAGTTGTTGTTTGCATATTTATTTTTGTTCGTTTAGTGAGGGTTTTCTTTCTTTGTGACACTATTTCTTTTTTTCTTCTCTTACCATATATATATATATATATATATATATATATATATATATATATATATATATATATATATATATATATATAGATAGATAAATATAATTAACACATTACACTATATGTTGATAGTATTGATAAATTTATGTATATATTACATTTATTCGAGTAGGGTTTTATATATGTACACTATTTTTTTTATAATATATATAAGAATATATATATATAATATATACATATATATATATATATATATATATATATATATATATTTGTGTGTGTGTGTGTGTGTGTGTGTGTGTGTGTGTGTGTGTGTGTGTGTGTGTGTGTGTTCATTAAAAAAAAAAGTTCATTGATTCTTTTATAGTGAGGATAACGGAATACGCACTCACGTGCTTTTTAATTTTACACCCAGTCGCCGTGTGTATGCACTTTTGTAAATCCTGTCATCTGTTCCCACTGGCACATAATGGCCTACTCTTACGAAAAACAAAACAGGATTTAACGTGTGCACAAGATGTTTTGCGTGCGTTCGCACACGGGGCCTCGTTGTGTGTTGTGTGGTTGTGTGTGTGTGTGTGTGTGTGTGTGTGTGTGTGTGTGTGTGTGTGTGTGTGTGTGTGTGTGTGTGTGTGCGCGCCGCGCGCCGCGTGTGTGAGCGTTTATATGCTTGCCATCATAGTTAATGTTCAGGAGTAGAAAGATGAGTGTTTGGCCATGCTTGTTTTGCGAGTCA
>CM060326.1:59380190-59390190 GCA_030674155.1 Stramonita haemastoma | reverse complement strand
GCTTACCTGAGCAGTTGATTTAAGATTTTACTGACAGGGCGAAATACGAAACAGGGCTGTGGTGAGTGAGTGTTAGCCTAATATACTGTTATTGCAGGCAGACGTTCTTTAGTGTGATCTCAAAGACTTTTGTTGGTAAATAGCAGGGTTTAGGTAATGGACAAAGATGTCATCTTTTTGTTGTTATTTGATCCCTTTTCCTCATTCTTGGTTCCTCTTCTTCTTCTCCTTGGCTTGTATAATGTTGTCTTGTATTGGGTTGGATTGGATTGACTTGTATTGGATTGCATCGTACTCTATTATATTGCCTTGTATTATGCTGCGTTGTGCTGTATTGCATTCTTTGGCATCCTATTGTATTGTGTTGCGCTTCACATAGATTCACAGCAGAAGTCTAGCTAAAATTTGGTCCGTTCTCTGTGTCTGTGTTGTTTCTGCAGACCTTTGCCGTGTCCAGCCCTGTTACTGCTGTTGGTCACTGTGATGCGCGAAATGTGCGTAGTACGCTGGATTCTGGTTTATCATCTCTCCCCAAAAAACAAGCACCTAGCCCACCACTCTTGGTTTGGGTTTTGGGGAAGGGGGATGGGGATTGGCCATAGGATGAAGCTCACCATCTCTGGGTTTCTAGGCATATGCTTTACAGCGAGATCCCACTCCCCACCCTCACCCCAAAAAGGGAGAAAAAAAAAGAAAGAAAAAAAAAGAAAGAAAAAGAACAGCCTACTCAAGTGTCGCCGGTGAGATTCGAACCCTTGTAACATGAGATCCATTCGGATTAGAAGCCGTTTGGTTTTTCCAGCTAGCTATCATTGCCCCTTATTCTATTATCCTATTCCTCTCTCTTCTCTCTCTCTCTCTCTCTCCTCTCTCTCTCTCCTCTCTCTCTCTCTCTCTCTCTCTCTCTCTCTCTCTCTCTCTCTCTCTCTCTCTCTCTCTCTCTCTCTCTCTCTCTCTCTCTCTCTCTCTCTCTCTCTCTCTCTCTCCCTCTGTGTGTGTGTGTGTGTGTGTGTGTGTGTGTGTGTGTGTGTGTGTGTGTGTGTGTGTGTGAGTGGGCGCGCGCGTGTGAGCATATGAGCGTGTAAATGATATTGTGTGTTCCATCCTCGAGAGACGGGTCTGTACTGTAAGTCAGGAACTGTGCCCAGTTCTGTCATGTTTCATCGATTGTTTCCTCCCCTCTCTTACAGTCCGCGGTTTGTCGACTGCAGAATGCTTCTCCCTTGTTGTTCTTGTTCTTGTTGTTCTTGTTCTTGTTCTTGTTCTTCTTGTTCTTCTTCTTGTTCTTGTTCTTCTTGTTCTTCTTGTTCTTCTTCTTGTTCTTCTTGTTCTTGTTCTTGTTCTTGTTCTTCTTGTTCTTGTTCTTGTTCTTCTTCTTCTTCTTCTTCTTCTTCTTCATTCCTTTCCCTCCTCTCCTTCTTTCCTTCCTTCTTCCTGTGTTTTAAAATGCTTTTTCTGTCTTTAAAAAAAAAGAAGTTTGTTTAATCTTTTCTCTTTTTTCCCCTTTGTCTTATTCTTTTCTTGTCTGTTTTTCTTTCTTTCTGGTTTTGGTTTCTTTCTTTCATAATTTCATTGCCCCCCCCTCCCTACTCTCTCTCTGCCCCCCCCCCCCCCCCAAACGTTTCTGCCTCTTTTTGAGCTAGGCATGAATGAGAGATTATGTATAGTTTTTGTTAGATTCTCTTCCCTGTTTCTCGAACATTTCGCATGATAGTTATTAAATTGTGTGTGTGTGTGTGTGTGTGTGTGTGTGTGTGTGTGTGTGTGTGTGTGTGTGTGTGTGTGTGTGTGTGTGTAAAACCACCAAACTAAAATCAACCTCCCTCCCCCAAAAAATAACCATTCACAAGCAAGCAAACAGGCAAACAAAAAACCCATCATCATCGCCACCGCAACCACCGTCACTGCCACCACAATCATCGTTTTCATAATATTTAAATGCATCATCCTGAATTTAACTAAACCAACAACAACAAAACAAAGAAGCCAAGGAAGAACATTTGGTTTAAATAGTTTTATTCAGAATTTTGGACAAACACTGAAAACAACAGCATTTAGAAATCATAGCAACAACAAGCTTGTAGCTTATAATGTGCTCAATTTAACAATGAAAATTGACATGAAAACGACGGCCGTTGAGCTGCAATATGCAAGCCAACAACAACAACAAAAAAAACATCAATTGCAATCTTTGCTAGAAAAAGGAAAAGTAATTCAAAAAAATCTATTTGTAGATAAAGCACACAAAATTAGTGGAAGAAACAACAACAAGCAAACAAACAAACAAAAACAACAACAACAACAACAAAACAAAAACAAAAAACAACCACCAGCAACGATAACCGGAGAAGGAGAGAGAGTGAGAGACCAACTTATGAAAATACCATCATCAAGGCCAAAAATACTGTCAGTCAGTTATGATGATATCAGGTAATAATCTACACGAATAGTGAAAATTATCGAATAATTCGTGTACTATATCAGATTTTGTTAATTGCTATTCACATTTCAAAGCTATAGCGTGCTTTCTAAACAATCATACAGACATTAGCGGGTAGCAAAGAGAATTACATAAGTGCGTCAAGCCTGTAGGAAGAGCATTTCTCTCTTCTATAGCACTAAAAAAAAAAAGGTACATGCAGACTTTTAAACAACAGTTCTTAATCAAATACCATTCCACTTCCCCTGCAAAACTTTTACAAGGGGGAATACCTAGACTGCATAATGTCTTACTACAAGGATGACTTAATTCGATTACTTCCCTTGGTCCACACACGGTCGACTTTCCCTCTGTCACTTTGACACTAATTAGAACCCAAGCCAGTTGTTTCCACACTCGACTGTACTGGTGCTGACTGCAGACTGAGGTTAATTGAGGGTCTGTACTTCCCTGGGAAGAAGAGTAGGCCTAGGGTCTTTCGGCAGGAACAGGTGACGAGGAGGAAAGGAGGTGGGGGTGGGAGGATGGGGGTGGGGGTTGTTACTGTGTAGGTGTGTGTACGACGGAAGGATGGACCATCAGTGTGTGTGTGTGTGTCAAGTCAAGTCAAGTCAAGTCAAAATGATCTTTATTGAGGGTAAAAGATTGTGTGTGTGTGTGTGTGTGTGTGTGTGTGTGTGTGTGTGTGTGTGTGTGTGTGTGTGTGTGTGTGAGAGAGACAGAGACAGAGACAGATTTTATTTATTTATTCTTTTATATCGAGGATAATGGAATAAGCACTCATGTCCTTTTTTTACATCCAGTCCCCGTGTGTATGCAGTTTTATAAATCTTAGAGCGAGAGAGAGAGAGAGAGAGGGAGAGAGAGAGAGGGGGAGAGAGAGGGAGGGAGGGAGAGAGAGAGAGAGAGAGAGAGAGAGAGAGAGAGAGAGAGAGAGAGAGAGAGAGGAACATGTGTGTGTGTGCGTGTGCGTGTATATGTGTGTGTGTGTGTATGCGCGCGCACGTGCACGTGCACGTGCATGCAAGCTTATCAGTTTGCGTTAAAAGCCGAGATAACCAAGCAGAGATAGTGTGTTTGCACAGCACTGCATACCTCCAGCACCGCTGTCTCTGTGACCCAGTGTGTGTTGTGTCCGTGTTTGCATTGCAATAGTGCATCTGACGTCCTCAAACGCTTCTGTGAAGTCCACGGAATTTGTTTCTTGAAGTATTAAAATGACTCCGCCCCCCACAGTCCAGAACGCAAAACTGCAACAGGCTTTCAACTCATAAATGTCTTAACGGTACAGTTGACAAAAGATTACGTTTCAGAGCATCGGCTGAAACAGGCCTGTGACTGTGAGCGTGTTGGTTTAAGTTGTGTGGAAGTTGGAAGA
Organism: Stramonita haemastoma; assembly: GCA_030674155.1. Taxonomy (NCBI): domain Eukaryota; kingdom Metazoa; phylum Mollusca; class Gastropoda; order Neogastropoda; family Muricidae; genus Stramonita; species Stramonita haemastoma. The sequence continues at coordinate 59,386,372 of CM060326.1, read as the reverse complement.
GAAGAGAGAGAGGTAGGTAAGGAAGGTTTTTTTTTGGTTTTAATGAATTGTAGGTCTTGTGTATATATGTGGAACATTTTGCATGTGTTTTTAAGATTTGCTGAAGTTGGCTTGATACTGGTGTTTTCATTACTTTGAACACATAGACTATAAGTTGATAAACCAGTAAATTGATGAATAATAGAAATCCTACGAAAACCTTCGCAAACAGATGCTTTCTAAAACAATGAAGATGGTACAATGGGCACACACATTGCAAAACCCCCCCAATGTTGTTTAGCTTTTATCTTTTGTTTTTCTTCTTTTTTTTCCGCCCAAGTTGCAAAGATATTTCAGAACAGTTTTGGTTTTTTCCCTCTTTTCTGGCTTTTTCTTAGTTTTTTTCTTTCTTTCTTTCTTTCTTTCTTTCTTTTTGTTTTGTTTTGTTTTGCTTTTGTTCATTTGTTTGTTTTTGGAGTGTGGATGTTTCATTCATCTCCCTTTCTAAACTCCGCCCCCTCCCCTCCCCGAAAAAATCTCTTATTCCCTTTTCCTTTTCTTTAAAAAAAATTCTAAGTCAATATCCTTGAACAAATATGTCTGAAATGCCTTTCAATATTTCACTCATAGCATCTGACCTACGAAGTGCCCTAATAAATATAAAACTAAAAGAAAACCCGTACGCACACTGGTGTGTTTAGACTTCATCCCCGAAGTCAGCATACGGTTACCTTCATGGTGGGCAAAAATAGACGCATAATTATGTAAAACTCTTACCATTGGTGAATCTCGGATCTCTATCCGAGGAACGAAAAAAAGAAATGTACGATGATTGTAAGTATATGTCATTTAGACCAGACCAGTTTTTACAGCAGTTTAGCAGTCCTATTCCGTTCTTGTGGGTGTTTAGACAATGTAACGCCAACATTCATTGGCACGTTGATATGGTATAATTTTGATATCAACACTCACTGGAACATTAATGTTGGATAATTTTGGGTTCATATCTAGGGTTCTAAGTCCAAATAAAAGAATCCCAAATGAAAGAAGGGATTCAGTGATGTAAAGATAAGCTGATTTGGAATTATGTCATTCTGCACCTGTCTCTTGCGGGGTTGATGCTGTGGTGCTTCTTCGTCTGTTGCATGAAACGTCGGCAGTCTGTTTACGCAGTATCACGCCATCTTATATTTCTTTCGAAAAAAGTGTCTATATATAGGCCTACACACATTGTGTCATGCAGTCAAAGTGAAAGAGGAACGGGAGTATCAGCAGTGCCCCCCCACCCCTCTTTCACGCACACCGACAGACAAATACACTTAACATAAGCCAAACACTGGTAATGTTAGTAATATCAAACTAAACTTGGGGAAAAAAACAACATCGATTCAATTTCCTCAACGACACTGCGTCTCCTCAAAATATTGCCAATGCTGCCAATATTGTTTTAAGCAGAATGCTTGGAAGAGGGATGGGAAGGATGGGGGTGGTTACAGACTGGGTGAAATTGCAGAACACAACCTCACCTGCCAGCCAGCCGACATGATGAACCTTGTTGGCAATGATACCGCGACAAGCTGAACGCGGCCAGCTCAAGGCAGGAGAAGGTAGCGGTAGCCTAATGCAGAAATACAGTGTCACAGGAGACGATGTTGTTTTCCAAACCGTTCAGGTTGTGTTGATTCAGCGCTGATGGCCCATCCTACGTCAATGTTGTCGCTGTCTCTGCTGGGGGTCTGCTGCACCAGATGCTGCTGACTAACACCCCCTCCCCTCCCCCATCACCTCTCTCTCTCTCTCTCTCTCTCTCTCTCTCTCTCTCTCTCCTCTCTCTCTCTCTCTCTCTCTCTCTCTTCCTCTCTGCAGGTGCTCATGAATATGCATATTTGCATATTTATATTTTAGCCGTCAGTCACGGCGGTGGTTCTTGTGTAGAACTAGAACTTGAAACACATGCAAATGTATTTGACGGAAGTATATTCATGTTCATACACTGACATAGGTAGATATACTGGTTGGCTGGAAGGTACACGGATACGCACACACGCACGTGCGTGCACACACACACACACATACACACACGCACGCACACACAGATACACATACACACACGCACGCACGCGCGCTCACACACACACACACTCACTCACACACACCCCCTCACACGTACGCACGCACGCACATACACCCCCCCCCCCCCCCACACACACACACACTTAGTTCATAAAACAACCACACATCTTAGTTTCACTTCTGATCTGTTTTTTTCAACTTTTTACATTCATCATCACATCATGCACACGTTCTAATCATGCCAAGGAAGTTGTAGCTTGCTTATCTTCTGTGCCTGTGCAGATAGTTTCCTGGATGTGACTGTAATTAGTCAGCAATAGGTAGACCAGACCACGTAACATAGACTTCTTGCAATTACTTTTACCCCTATTGGTGCCCATTGCCTAGCAGCGTTAGGATTATCTAGCTGATACACAGCCCCCGTTCATACATTTTGATCTGTCTGGATCCCTAGGGCTCTAAGCGAAGAAAAAGAAAGAGGGTCGTTTAATTTTTTTTTAATCATTTTGTTTTTTGGTGGCAGATTTGATAAGCCTCAAAGATATTAGATATTGTCTTGTTGCTGTGGGTTCTGTGACATGCACTAATATGTATAGCACTCAGGACCTCAAATGTTGTGTGGGTAGCGTGTTTATAGTGCGCACGCGCGTGTGAGCGTGTGTGTATGTGCGTGTACACACGCACGCGCGTGCGCTTTGGATGTGCTTTCGGTGCGTGTGCGTGTGTGCATAATATTATGTTTATGCGTATGTATGCTGTGCCGGTGTATGTTCGCACACGAATAAACACACTAACATGCTGTTAGCATATGATGATAGTATCCATACATGTAGGCCTATGTATGTTTTCTTGTTGGTTTCAGACGAGCAGAGGAAGAATGTCTAAGGTTTTACGCCGAGTGTCCAGCCTGGTCTCCCGCCTGAGCGGCAAGGGAAAGAACCGTGCAACACAGGAAGAGGGGGAAGAGCGCTTCAGAAAGTCTAAAGACCGCAAGTAGGTGATGGTGATGGCTGTATTGTATTATTTATTGTATTGTGCTGTACTGTATTGTACTGTATTGTATCATACTGTGTTGTTGTGTACTGCATTGAATAGTACTGTGTCGTGTTGTTTTTGTGTCGTATTGTGTTGTACTGTGTTGATTTGTGTCATTTTCCATTGTTATGTATTGTACTGTGTCGATTTGTGTCATATTGCATTGTTATTGTATTGTATTGTATTGTATTGTATTGTGTCATTTTGTGTCGTATTGCATTGTTATGCATTACATTATATTGTACTGTCCTGTTTTGTGTCCTGTTGCACTGTAATGTATTATAGAGTCCTCTGTGTGTGTGTGTGTGTGTGTGTGTGTGTGTGTGTGTGTGTGTGTGTGTGTGTGTGTGTGTGTGGTTAGTTTCTTTTCTTTTTTTTAGAAAGAAGGAAGTGCTGTATTTTTCTGACGCGCTCTCCCTGTGGAGAGCTGCCCGGATTTCACACAAAGAATATACAATGCAATTCAACACACATATCTATCTATCTATCTATCTATCTATCTATCTATCTATCTATCTATCTATCTATCTAATCTAATCTATCTTATCTATCTATCTATCTATCTACTATCGGTGGATCAGTAGTCTAGAGGTAACGCATCTGTCTAGAAAGCGAAGAGTCCGGGTTTCAAGTCTGTGTGTGTGTTTTTATCAAGTGTGTGGTAGTTTAATCCATGTTTCTGCCCGAAACACTTCCTCCATCCACTGGACCGTGAGTGGTGGTCTGGGTGCTAGTCTTTCAGATCAGACGATAAACCGAGGTCCCATGAGCAGTACACATTATTTTAGTGCACGTAAAAGAACCCACGGCATCAAGAGAGTTGTTCCTAGAAAAATTCTGTAGAAAAAAGCCACTCTGATAAGAAACCAAATACATATGTAGACAGGAAAAGAAAAAGAAAATAATGGGTGGTGCTGCTCTTATGGCAACGCGCTCTCCCTGGGAGAGCAGCCCGGATTTCACGCAGATACACTTGCCATGATTTAGAGTGGTATACAATATGTGTGTGTGCATGTGTGTGCGTGCGTACGTGCGTGTGTGCGTGTGTGAGTATGATAATATATATATATATATATATATATATATATATATATATATATATATATATATATATGTATTTGTGTGTGTATGTATATGTATATTATATCTAAAAGAGAGAGAGAGAGAGAGAGAGAGAGAGAGAGAGAGAGAGAGAGAGAGAGGAGAGAGAGGTGGTGGTGAAGTGTGTGTTTGTGTGTGTGTGTGTGTGCGCGCGCGGGCGCGTGTGTGTGTGTGTGTGTGTGGTGTGTGTGTGTGTGTGTGTGTGTGTGTGTGTGTGTAAAATCATCTGATACTCTTGGTTAATGTCGGGTGGAGCACCACGGCAAATTATTAATTTGTCGAGTGACAGCTTTGATGGGTAATCAATATATATAAATGCGTTGTGGTTGTGTGGTGTGTGTGTGTGTGTTGTGTGTGTGTGTGTTGTCCTTGCGTGGGTGCGTGCGTGTGTGTGCCTGCTTGCGTGCATGCGCGTGTGTGTGAGGAGGGTATGTGCGTTGTGTGTATGTGTGTGTGTGTGTGTGCGCGCGCGCGCGCGCCTGTGCGTGCCTTCACACGTGCGAATGCGTGTATATGTCTGCATGTTAGGGTTTGAGGCGTGGGCACGTGTGTGATTTAAGGTTATTTAAACAAGGCACCGAACAGGATGACTCACATAATAATGTCAATTTAATAGCCATAAATTTTAATGAGCTTTCTACCCCCTCCCTCCCCCGCCCCCGAAAAAAAAAATCCATGGCAATATGACGAGAGGTGTAGAAGAAATGAATTCCCTCTGCTGTGTACAGAACTTGATATCTTTCATTGATCTATGTATAAATTAATTCAACATTAACTGGACCCCTACCCCCCCCACTTCTCTAAAATACACTGTGGTTTGTGTATCGGAATATTTAGTTGGACATTTGTGCCTCGTGAAAATAATAGTTGAACCACATGCTCTTGCTGAAAGTGTTTTAAAGATGAGCCATGAAATGGAATAATTCACTCTTATGAATAGAGGTTTAAAGATTAATTTTGAAATTATCTTTAAAGACTGGTATAATTCATGATTTTCATGTTCATGTGTTCATTTGAAATATGCTACACATTGAAGCATGCAAATTTACGCGTGTTATGTGAGGTTTATGGAGGATGAGATAGCTCAGTGGTCAGAGCACTCGCATTCCCCAAACTAAAGTTAAGCAGCAACGAGCGTGGTTACCAATTGGATGGGTGACCGTTTGCGCACCTTGGCTTCAGAACGGTCTCCCAGTTCGCCCAGCTGTAAATGAGTACCTGCCCTTTTTAGGGTCAGGGAAGGTAAAGCAGCAAGGGAGAGGAGATGGGCACCGCCCTCAATTAGCTGGCCCCGAGAGAACCTGAGGTCATAGGTTATGGGGCACCTTTACCATTAAACAAAAACAAAACCTATGTGAGCTTTTATTTCATTATTATTTAATGATTGTGTGTGATGAATGCGACTTTTCCAGTCGCATGTTAAAGAGTGTTTATTTGGCTTATTTATTATTCATTCTCTTAGTCCTCCCTCTTCCCGCCCCCTCATTTGCAAGCACTTTTATTACGTGTTGATCGTTTGTCATTTGTAGAGAAAAACGGAGAAGCAGCATTTGAAATTAGGAACTTGTGAAAGCTTGAAACTTGGATCAATTTGACCATATGCTGGCTCTGCACAAACACTTTACTCCCTCTCTCCCTCCCACTCCCTCTCTCCTTCTCTCTCTCCGACTCTCTCTGCCTCTGTCTCTCTGTCTCTGTCTCTGTCTCTCTCTCCTCCCCCGCACTTTTCTTTGTGTTGACTGTCAGTGAGTGACTCTGTGTACACAGAGAGAGAGAGAGAGAGAGAGAGAGAGAGAGAGAGAGAGAGAGAGAGAGAGAGAGAGAGAGAGAGAGAGTAGGAGAGACTTGTGTGTGTGTGTGTGTGTGTGTGTGTGTGTGTGTGTGTGTGTGTGTGTGTGTGTGTGCCCTTCTAAAAAAAAAGCCTGCCTTCCTACTCCAACGAAGAAAAAAAAACAAAATTTAAAAACACAAAACCCCAGACTTGCCACAAAAAA
>CM060326.1:59375190-59377690 GCA_030674155.1 Stramonita haemastoma | reverse complement strand
CCCCCCCCCCCCCCCCCGAGGGATCGATCATTGGGACATATTGAATCTGGAGGAGTCCGTCCCTCTCTAAATACAGGGTGCATGCTGGGTATGTCCGTGTTTCTGTAACCCATAGAACACTGACATTCTTAACGTGCATTCGATCTTCTGCATGCTTACATACACGAAGGGAATCAAGGCACTGGCAGGTCTGAGTTTTAGGTTGATATTCAAAAGACCGTATACTCCCCCACCTTTAATTCACTAAAACCAGTCATCGGGATTCGAACCCACGACTTCAAGGATTCATGGGCTGGCAGTCACACGCACATTGGGAGAAAGGATGATATGTGAAAGCTTTTATAGCAGTAGGTGATTCATTTGTAGTGGATACTTTTGTCATGCAGTAGGCTAAGTAGTAAAGCCAGTCTGAAATGAGATCACACCAATGACTATACTAGTTGAGTGGGCAGACCCTTTAATAGCTGCCACATGTAGCACCTTGGTGTGCACACACCACCATATGCACTGACCACACCATATGGCACTGACACACCACATATGGTACTGACACACACCGTATGGCACTGACACACCACCATATGGCACTGACACACCACCATATGGCACTGACACACCACCATATGGCACTGACACCACCGTATGGCACTAACACACACCATATGACACTGACACACCACCATATAGCACTGGTGTACACACACCACCATATGGCACTGACACCCCCATATGGCACTGACACACGACCATATAGCACTGACACAACACCATATGGCACTGGGTGTGCACACACCACCATATGGCACTGACACACCACCATATGGCACTGACACACCACCATATGCACTGACACACCACCATATGACACACCCCATATGGCCCCGACACACCACCATATGGCACTGATCACCACCTTATAACACCACCATATGGCACTGACACACCACCATTGACACACCACCATATGGCACTGGGTGTGCACACACCACCATATGGCACTGACACACCACCATATGGCACTGGTTGGGGGGGTACATAGTGCCTGGTTTCTCCTGTGCTTGTTACTTTGCTGAAGGTCTGCCCGCTGGCCTCAGCCGACACTTTCCGTTTTCAGAGCAACTCATGGAAAAAGCGATAGAAAAGTTTTCTCCCCATGGAGGTGGGACTGGGGGGGGGGGGGGGGGGGGGGGGGGGGGTGAGGCGGTAAATAGCATCCCCACCTTCTGTAAATTCTGTTCTCTTTTCTATCCCTCTCTTTGTTTCTTCCTTGTTCCATTTTCTTCCTGTCATCTTCTTCTTGTCTATTTTCTGGTCCACTCTCCTGAATTTTTTCCCCAGAAAGACTTCAAAGATAAGAATTCTCTCCCACGTGAAGTCAGATGCGCGGGGCCTGACTTGTCAGGCGCTTATTGGCAGCGCAACATACTATCGGTCATATCACAGACAACAATAGTTGCTGTCTGAACGTTCGACGAAGAAGAAGAAAAAAAAAAGAAGTAAAGAACGAAAACAAAGGAAGAGAAAAAGAATCAAAACAATTAAACAAACAAAAAAACCGAACGTAACACAGAGAAGGTGAATCCCAATTTGTGAACTAAGTCTGGATTGAAGCCATTCACAGACAGAATTCAGTTAAACGCTTTCTTTTCTTCAATTCGTGTTGATGGAGTGTAAACTTTGGGAAAGTTAATCTGTAGAAAATCAAATCGTTATCTTGAACTGGCCATTCTGGGAAGTATTCATCACTTGGATAGAGGCTGCTGTGTGGTTAAAATCAATGTTACATCCAGACATTTATTTAGTCCAGTGCTTTGTTGAAGAATGGCTAATGATGTTGCCTTTTGTGAATCAGAATAATCTGCATGATTGGTCATTTGTGTTTAAAAACAGATTAAAATCAACACCGTTTAATTTTTTTCTGTAGAAAATTGGGTTGTTTTTTACGAGAAGAGGCAGTCAATCGAAAGAAAAGAATGAACAAAAGAAAGGAAGACAGACGGATAGATAGATGATAGATAAGATAGATAGATAGATAGATAGATAGATAGAGAGAGAGAAGAGAGAGATGAGAGAGAAGAGAGAGAGAGGAGGAGAGAGAGAGAGAGAGAGAGAGAGATAGAGAGAGAGGGACGGACGAGACGGACAGACAGACAGAGAGACAGACAGAAGATAGACAGACGGACGGACGGACGGACGGATAGACAGATAGAAGACAGATATATAATAATATATAATAGTAATATATATATTTTATATATATTATATAATTATAGATAGATATATAAATAGATAGACAGGATGGATAGATGGATGGATAGATAGGACGGATAATAGATAGGTAGATTGGATGGATGGATGGATGGATGGATGGATGGATAGATGGATGGATGGATAGAAAGATAGATAGTACTCTATTCTCAGTATTGCCCTGACTCCATCTTTCCTACAAAACACACAACACAACAAACAACACACACCACCACACATCACACACAACACA
>CM060326.1:59360190-59372690 GCA_030674155.1 Stramonita haemastoma | reverse complement strand
TGTTCTGAAAACCTTGCTGCCATTGTAGAGAAAAACTCAACAACGACCTCACAGCGATTCCACGTTCCTTCGATGTGCATCCTGTAAATGTTTGTAGGATAACGAACCGGCATCTTGGCTACACACAAGTGTTCTCTCAATGGATGCCCCATGTTTTGATGAAATAAACCAGAGAAGGGGGTGGCACACCGAAAGGAGCTTTAAAAAAAAAAGAGAGAGAATACCTGTGTCTGAGGCGAATTGAACAGCTCAACTGTTTTAGAGTTTAGTTTCTTTGACTCCCTTTTCTATTATCTTTGGAGGAGAAAAAAAGAATACTTGTACTTCAACAGAGTGCATTAGTAGGATTGTTTCTTTTAACCATCCCACTGATCGTATCTCATATACTCTTTTGCCAAAGGCAGGCAGACATGATTTTTTAATGTGTGCACAATGAAAGCATTGTGCGTGCGTTTGCACACGGGACCTCAGTGAACGGAGGCATCTACAGGAAGTTCAGAAGGGTGGAATCAGGACCAATAACTCCAGGGAGAAAGTATCTTCAGACACCTCAACGGTGGCTCCAACCGGTACGCTCAGGTACCATCAGGTCACGAACGGGGCGTTGTAACGACTAGTCTGTTCCTCCGCCAGTCTAAAGAACAAATAAACCACAAAAAACAGACAGACATAAACAAGTAAACAAACAAAAAGACAAACAAACACTTCAGCAAACATCGTGTAGGCCAGCATCCACATCAAGTTGGCTGAACATGTCACACTGAGCAGACGGCATCTGTTGCCACCAGCCTCACACGTCACCTGAACCTGGGCCACCAGCACCCCCCCCCCACCTGTCCCCCCACACCTCACCTGCCCCCCCCCCCCCACCTGTCCCCCTCCACACCTGTCCCCTTGTGGATTAAAAAAGAAAGAAATCATCAACTAAATATCGTTTGCACTATCGTTTATTGCATCCAGCATCAGCTGTATGCTCTACATTTGTTGTACACTGTGTGCGCATTACACAGAAGGCTGAACTGCTTTCATTCGCGCCGGGGAGGAGACAGTGTGAAAACCAGCCATCTCCACTTCCCTGGTTTTTCGTTCTACTATTTCTGTTTCGGAAAAAAAAGATAACGGTCAGTTATCATGGCGACCAGTTCATGAAGTTAACTACCCCCTGAACAGGTTACACAAGGAGATGGTGTCTTCTGAAGCAGCAGAAGAGAGGTCAGATGAAGGGCTGCAGTAACAGCCAACAGATGGACAGTGGGCGGCAGATCATTGCAGTGGCCTGCAAATTGCGCACTTAGGTTGTCTCTGCAACTGGCAGGAGCCTCTGCGGCGATCAATACTTTGACCATTAAGTGCCAGGTGAATATAATTTAGCCAGCTGCCATATCTGTGTTCCACCTGACGACACCTGCTTGGCAGGCAGGCAGAGAGGCAGGCGGGGAAGGGACCCCCGCAGAAAGGACAACAGGTTGTGGAGGAGGGATGGTCTGTACACAGATGTCACTGCCGCTCTGCCAGCCTCCCTCACGCTGACATGGCCTCAGAACACAGTTCACTGCCTGTCCTGTCTCTCTCAGCGAATTCACTGTGTGTGAAAAAAGTGTGATTGAGGTTGAAACGTGTTCTCAATACTTCTGGGTAAAGGCGTAATGGCGTGTAATGGATTAAAATAAAAGCAATGGCGGATTTCGTCAGGCTGTGCAGATTCTCAACGACGGTTATTTGACATACTGTGTTCATTTTAGTTCTGTGGGATAATTCTGAAAGTGAACAGCGAGATTTGAAGAGTGTACTGTTCTGTTGGTTCATACAATCCGCCTGTTGTGTTTCTTTCTTTTTCTTTTAGTTTCCTTTTTTTTTTTTTTTGCTCGGTATTTCATTTCATAGTACAGACCTGGAAAGCGTTCAATCACCTGCAACAAATCCAAACAGAACGAATCTTTCATTGAGGGGTAGAGTCATTGAGGGAACTTTCAAAACAGTGTGACGTAACTTCAATGACGTCACTGTTTCTCATCGTAGTTGTAAACATGTAACCGTTAATGACGACACCATCACAGGATGATCACAACTAACTTTTCTTGTTGAAAATTTCTCCAACATGCTCAGAACAATTCCGCCGCATAAACCTTCATCAAGAAGGGGCTTCCCAATGATCCACGCCATTGTAACCAAACCTGTGTGCAGTGGGGAGACTGTCTGTTCCACATCATGAAAAAGACAGAATCCGTGGATTAGAATCAAGGATGGACAGAACGACATCTGTGTGAGAACTGTCAGTGTTGTTGACGGTGCCATAATGACGTGATGAGGGGATACTGTCTACTCATTGATTGTTTGATTGATTGAAGTTTGCGGAGTACAATGGAGAATCCGCAAGGTGGCGCTGCGCCAGATCCGGAGCAGGTAACCCCTGCTACCAAAGGCCAGCTTTTCCTGAACTTCTTGCTGAGAATTTTTGACAGGTGAGACACCAAATCCTCTGGCAGGTCCTCTCCTCTGGTTTCTTTCAGTCATGGAATTGAAGTGGATCTCTCTGTTTTTGTATCTGTCTCTCTCTGTATCTGTCTCTCTCTCTATTTTGATGGTCCCTAATTAGGGCAAGGCCCGGATGAAAAAAGTATTTGAATGCTTATCTGTCACTCTTGAAAAATAGAGATTATTTTCTCTCTCTCTCTCTCTCTCTCTCTCTCTCTCTCTCTCTCTCTCTCTCTCTCTCTCTCTCTCTCTCTCTCTCTCTCTCTCTCTCTCTCTCTCTCTCTCTCTCTCTCACACACACACACACACACACACACACACACACACACACACACACACACACACACACACACACACACACACGGATAGCCTAGTGGTCAGAACATTGCGCTCGCAATTTGACGACCCGGGTTCGAGTCCGGTCGAGGAGATTTTTCTTCTGGAGTTAACATCAGTGCTGACTCCACTCTCCCCAAAAGTCCTTTGGATGAGACTTTAAACCGAGGCCCCGTGTACGAACGCACGCAGAACACCTTGCGCACACGTTAAATCCTGTTCCGCTTTTCGTAAGAGTAGGCCATCGTGTGCCGGTGGGAACAGATGACATTTACAAAACTGCATACACACGGGGACTAGATGTAAAAAAGCACAAGAGTGCTTATTCCATTATCCTCGATATAAAAGAATAAAAAAATAAAATAAATAAATAAAACACACATCCTTTGGATGAGACTATAAACCGAGGTCCCGGGTGCGAACGCACGCAGAACATCTTGCGCAAACATTAAAACCCGTTCTGCTATTCGGAAGATTAGGCCATTGTGTACCAGCGGGAACAGATGACAAAAATTCATAAAACTGCATACACACAGGGACTGGATGTAAAAAAAAAAGCACATGAGTGCTCATTCGATTTTCCTCGAAATGAAACAAAAAAATAAAATAAATGACAATGCTAATAGTTTTCAACGATGATAATCGCTACTGTTCTTACCGTTGTTACTCTTGCTGCTACTGTTGCAACTGCTACTGCTGTTGCTGCTGCCGTTACTGCTACTTCAATACTTCAAATATGAATAGAAATGAAGAAACAGATTAGTTATAGGTAATTATGAAGGAATGAAGTGCTTCACCTGGAACATTTTAGACACATCAGGAGATGTTTGGTGTTGTACAAAGCAGTAGGTGTTGTTTTTGTTTCGTTCTTTTATTTCGAGGACAACGGAATAAGTACTTATGCACTTTTGTTTTACATTCAATCCCTATATGTATGCGGTTTTGTAAATGTTGTCATCCGTTTCCTGTATAAAGTAATAGCATGTGTGTTAGAATGGCAACTTGAAATAGTTCTGAGTTCATTAGTCCACTCGAAATAGTTCTCGGTTAATTAGTCCACTTAAATTTCTGAGTTTTACAGATTATCATCCGTTGTGTGTTTGCCTGTCCGTCAACAATTAACCCCCATCTCCATCTCTCTACCTATTTGTGTGTGTGTGTGTGTGTGTGTGTGTGTGTGTGTGTGTGTGTGTGTGTGTGTGTGTGTGTGTGTGTGGTGTGTGTGTATGTATCATGTGTGTGTGTGTGTGCGTGCGTGCGTGTGTGTGTGTGTGTGTGTATGTGTGTGTGTGTGTGTGTGTGTGTGTGTGTGTGTGTGTGTGTGTGTGTGTGCGTGCGCGCGCGCGCGCCCGCGCGCGTATTGTATTGTATTGTATTGTATTGTATATTTTTCTTTTTCTGTCTGCATATGTATTTGGTTTTCTGTCAGAGTGGCTTTTTTTCTACATAATTTTGCCACGGACAACTCTTGTTGCCGTGGGTTCTTTACGTGCACTAAATAGGTATTGCACACAGGACCTCGGTTTATCGTCTCAGCCGAATGACTAGCACCCAGACCACCACTCACGGTCTAGTAGATGAGGGAAAAGTTTCGGGTAAAAACGGGGATCGAACCACCACACATTGGAAACCTGAATTGTTTGCTTTGTAGGCAGGTGTGTTACCTCTAGACCATCGATCCACCAACGTGTGTGTGTGTGTGTGTGTGTGTGTGTGTGTGTGTGTGTGTGTGTGTGTGTGTGTGTGTGTGTGTGTGTGTGTGTGTGTATACGTGTGCACATGTATGTGTACGTGTGTGTATGAGTGCGCGCGCGCGTGCGAGTGCGTGCCTTTGCGTGCGTGTGTGCGTGTATTTTTTATTTTGTTTATTTCATTTTATACCACTTTATGTCACAGTAGATTTCTCTGCGTGAAATTCGGGCTGCTCTCCCTGGAGAGAGCGCGTCGCCACAAGTGATGCGTCATCCGTTTTTGTTTTTTCTTTTTCCTTTTCTTTTTTTTTGTATGGGTTACAAGTATAAAACAAACACAAAATAAAACTGCAACCAACAGACCAGCCAAACTGACAAAAAAACACCACCACCACCACCACCAACCACTACCACCACCACCAAATCGATGGACGTTATATCCATCGTCCGACTTCAATCCCATGGGTCCATGAAGTTCTTGGCTTCGAATCTCGGCGGCATCTTGTGAATAAAGAGTGAGAGTATTTACGATCTCCAAGGTCAACTTCAAGTGCAGACGTGCCAGTGCCATGATTCCCTTTGTGTATATATACAAGCAGAAGACCAAATATGCGCCTTGAAGATATCTTTTTTCATATCAGCGTTGGGTGGGTTACTAAAACCAGGAACATACCCAGCATACAACCCCACAGTTAACATGAGTACCGTCTCCTCTCCTCAAACAAGTCCTTCGGATGAGACTATAAATCGAGGCCCCGTGTTCGAACGCACGCGGAGCATCTTGCGCACACGTTAAATTCTGTTCCGCTTTTCATAAGAGTAGGCTATCGTGTACCTGTGGAAACAGATGACAAGATTTACAAAACTGCATAAACACGGAGACTGGATGTAAAAAAGTACGTAAGTGCTTATTCCATTATCCTCGATATAAGAGAATAAATAAATAAATAAATAAATAAATAAAAAGGAAAAAAAGTCGGAATGCAGCTACCTTCATCGCGGGCAAAACCGGTTGCATGCGTAAAGGCTCACCGCAGAACTCTAGCCGAGGAACCAAATAAACCCCAACCCAACAACCCCCCTCACCCTTACCCTACCCCACCCTTCTAAAATAAAACAAAATAAAAGGCCCCAATAACAACCAGAAGGAAAATTGTTAGCACTACATGGCAACAGCAGTTGTTTCAGAAGAATTATAGTTAATGAGCATTTTTGGGAATAACATTGTTTTTTATATTATATTATTTTTTTTTTTTTTTTATTGACCACGTTCTATTTAGAAGTTGTTCTGTGCCATTCTCTGGCAATTTCTTTTTTCATGTACAAGAACACTTAGTTGACAGTAGTGAAAAACTTTATTCTTTCCAAACAATTATTTGTTAGTGTATCTGATGTTGAAATAATTCCATCTTAACAGTTATGAACTGTGTACAAGTGCGTTTACACACACACACACACACACACACACACCACGCACGCACGCACGCACGCACGCACGCACGCACGCACGCAGCAGCACACCGACACACTATCATGTACAATAACACTATATACATATAAAACTTACTACAAACAAATATATATATATAATAATATATATATATATATATATATTGCGCGCGTGAGCACCCTCTCTCTCCACCCATGCACACACACACACACACACACACACACACACACACACACACACACACACACACACACACACCACCCATCCACTACACACACATCTCTCCTCATCTCTCTCTCTCACTCTTCTCTCTCTTCTCTCCCACACTACCACATCATCTCTTCTCTTCTCTCTTCTCTCTCTCTCTGTCTTCCTGTCTGTCACTCTCTCTCTCTCTTCCTTCTCTCTCGTCTCTCTCTCTCTGTCTTCTGTCTCTCTCTCTCTCTCTCTTCCTCTCTCTCTCTCTCTCTCTTCTCTCTCTTCTCTCTCCTCTCTCTCTCTCTCTCCTCTCTCTCTCTCTCTCTCTCCCCTCTCTCTCTCCCCTTTGAGAAAAAACACAGCGAAGATAGTGTGTTCAGAAACGTGGGCAGGGGTTCGCATTATGAAAGCCCTTGTGTATTTTAGTGTGGACACTGTGTACACTGTCTTTCAAGTGGAAAACGGTCATTGTCGAGTATTTTTGTTTTACACAACACAAAGACACCTTCATCCTTCCTCTCCTCTCCTCTTCTCTGTCCGCAGGAGCCGCCGCAACAAATCGAGGTCAGCGGAGGTCAAAGTAACCACACAGCCGGATGTTGCCGATTCGGCCCACACGGAAACTACCGACAGCGCACGAAATGGCTTCGGAGCTTCTGACTTCAGTGATTCGATGTACGTGGAGATTTCCGAACCAGAGGACATGTCGATCTGGACTTATTCGGAGTGGTCCGATTCTGAAGACGGAGATATGGATGGCTGGAAAATCGGACCGAGAAAGCGAAGTAAAAAAGGGAAAAAGAGCAACAACAAAAGTATCCTGACAGCGAGAAATGGCGAAATTAACCAGTTTTCCAAACAAACGATTGACGGCTACGAAACCAAAGGAGAACCTGACAGTGCAGACGACAAAGTGAAGACGTTACTGTCGTCAACAAAAGTCATAACCGGGGTACCTCTGAGTGAATTGTCTGAATATGACAGGCAAAGCATTTCAGACACGAGCGCCAACCCACCTCAGACTCCTGACCAGACTGATGACACACAGTCTCCACAGTTGCATGAAAGCGACGAAAAACCGACATCTCAAAGCGAAAAATCAAAAAGTAACAGACCCACTGTGCTGGACGTTCGTCCTGTACATGACGAAGTATCTGACCTGAAGTCTGCGAAAACTGACAAGGAAGAAACAGACACACCAGACAGCCTCCAGTCCGAAAGCCGAGACACCGTGACACCGTCAGACATCCCCACACCCACACTCTCCAAATCCTCCTCCACGGATCTTAAAGAAGATGGCGGAGAAGTCAGCTCCCCCTCTCCGTCTCCCGGAGGAGGAGGCGGACGCAAGGAGCTGCTTCGGCACAAGATCAGCAGGACCTTGCTGAACGTGGACCTTGAGAGGTGTGACCCGGAGATCGTGGTGTCACTGCTGAAACTGCCGTCCGTGCAGACCTTGGGGCGTTGAAGAAGAAGCTGAAGAGCAGCAGCAAGGACTGGATGCAGGCCTTTCTGGACCACGAGGGGCTGGAGACTCTGCTGGACTGCATCGACACTCTGGGCAGCCGCCGGGTCACCCAGCTGTCCGACGCCCTGCTGCTGCTGGAGTGCGTGTCCTTGCGTCAAGTGCGTCATGAACTCCAAGATGGGCTGGAACTGCTCGTGCAGAGGCCCGACTTCGTCTGCAGGCTGGTGAAAGGTGAGTGTTGTTGTTGTTGTTGGTGGTGGGGGTGTTGGTGTTTGTTGTGTGGTGGTGTTTTGTTGTTGTTGTGGTGTGTGTGTTTGGTGGTGGTGGTGTGTGTGTTGTTGTTGTCGTAATTGTTGTTGTCCGTCGTTGTTGTCGTTGTTGTTGTCGTCGTCGTCGTTGTTGTTGTTTTCTTTTTGTAGTGGTGAACATGAGTGGTTTGAAAATACATCGCGTTTTTTTGAGGAGTGAAGAGCGAGTGCTTTAATATGTTGTTCCCTGTATCACGTGATGTGAGATGGGTTGTTAAAATAATTATATACTTAACAAGTTTTCCCTGACCAAAAAGATGGCTACGCCATTAGGGGCTGTGCATGTGCTTTACGCTAAAAGCTGCTACTGAAGCTCATTACTGCTTGGTGCAGGGAAGAGGCTAGGACTGGCGGGTTTTTGTACCGTGCATCCATTGTTGCTCATTGCTCAGCTTGTGGTTTGCTTCAGCAGAGAGCGATACTTTCTTTGCTTTGAAACCATTCACACTTTATTATTTTTTTGTTAGCTTAAAAGCTGTAATCTTATCCTAAGATATTTGGGTCCTTGGGTCTCTGATCTGAGACTTATTCTTGATTCTTTTATTGTGTTTTGAGAACTGGAGAAAATATCTTGTGGTTAAATTGTACTTGTAGTACGATTGGTGATCTGTTTTAGTTTAGTAGGTTGTGTTTAGTAGAGTATAGTTTGTGAACCCAACTTGCTCGGTCTGGAGAGTCCATTAAATGAATGTTGTTCGTCACATTTACTTTGTATTCTGTGTGGCTGCTGAGTGAGTTGAGGAATTAGTTAATTTTACTTCCTTCCTTCCTTTTCTTCCCTCCCCCCCCCTCTTTCCTCGTACTATCCCCTTTTATCACTCCCGGCCCATAAGTAGGCGAGCCCTGCTCGTCTTTAGGATTACTAAAGAAAATAGGAATTAGTCTAGGACTCTGTTGGTTCTAGTGCCAAATTAGGCGGAACAGGAACTGGAGTGGCGACCTACAGAATTCCCGTTTAGAATTCTCTTGTTGTCAGCTGTGTGTTGCGTTTTATTGCTCAGTGAGGTCAGGCCTGTGGTGTGTGTTCTCGCATTTTCATGAAACAAAAGGTTTTACAGTCAACTGCTGTTTGAATCAGCCCTTGAGGATACTAAAACAGATTCAGGCCGGTTGTGAGTCCTTAAAACAAACCGTGTCTCTATCCTCATGTATCCTTAACAACAGCTTTCAGTCCTAAGGGTCCTTAAGATTAGCTATGTGTGTTATAACCCTACAAACTAAGCTGTACGGCCCACGAGAAGAGCTGGAAAGGACATGCCATTATTTTTTCCTAGACACATCTGACGGTATAAAGCGAACGAGAGAAAAAGAAGAAATTGTGTGTGTGTGTGTGTGTGTGTGTGTGTGTGTGTGTGTGTGTGTGTGTGTGTGCGCGCGCGTGCGTGCGTGCGTGCGTGCGTGTGTGTCCTTAAAAATCATTCATCTGTCCTGTGTGTCTTTAAGATCGGTGTCTATTCCGGTACCGTTAAGACCAACTGTTTGTCTCTATGTGTCTATTAGGTCAGCTCTGTATCTGTCCTTCTGTCTTTAGGTCAGCTTTTAGTGTCTTTAAGGTCAGGTGTGTCTTTGTCCCTATGTGTCTTTAAGGTCGGTGTGTCTTTGAAACTATGTGTCTTTAAGGTCAGGAGTGTCTGTTCTTGTGAGTCCTTCGGATCATTTTCCTCTGTGTGCCTTTCGGGTCAGATGTTCTCTCTTTTCCTTTTGTGTCCGTATTGTAGAAAGCTGGCTTTGTCTCAATTCCTCTTTGACTACAAAGCAGAGGAGCACAGTCAGCCATGGTTTGTTCTTTTTGTGTTCTTTCAACTAAAAGGGAAGAAGAAAATGGAGGATCAGGGTCAGAATTGTATGTCCCTGAAACAAAGAGGTATACAACAAGGTTCTAAGTGCTGGTGAACAAAAGTGGGTTACAGGATGCATTGTTTTGTATCGTATTGTATACAGGGAGAACGCGTCGCCACAAGAGCAGCGCTACCCATTAGAAATTGTCATGTCTCCAAGTGTAAAAAAGGTAAAAGGTACATGTGTCCCATAACCTGTGTGGTCGTTGCACAAGTGTACTTGTGAGGAAAAAAGGCTTTTTATATATTTTTCGAGGGACTACTCGCCTATTGTTTTGGATTCCTTTACGTGTGTTGAATGCATATTGCACCCTGGACCCCGATTTATCGTCTCATTGAAAGACTAGTATCTAGACCATCACTTATGGTCCAGTGAATAAGGGTAAACTAGCAGCTTAACGCTTTCTAAATGGTTCGTTCTCTTTAGACCACTGGTCCGTGTGTATACGTATGTTCCTTGTTTTGTTTTTTTTACGTCATGAAAAAAAACAGGAGACGTAAACTTTGTTTGTCTCTGGATTAAAAAGGAATGCGTGACACAAGCCCTTGGAGATCTACTGTGAGGACCTGCTGGCTAGTTGAAAACGTACAAGGACATTCCAGTTTTTGTTTCATTGTTTGTTTTAGTTGATTTGTTTTATTAAAGGATGTTCACTGTGAGATGTCTAGAAAAAATATTTTAATAGAACAGAGCATTAAGTTAATTGATATTTGTCTTACTGTACAACGTGTAATAAAAATTTTGGTTTATGTCATAAAATGCGTGCGTATGTGTGGGATGAGTCTGTGTGTGTGTGTGTGTGTGTGTGTGTGTGTGTATGTGTGTGTAATTATACACCAGCGAGTTTATGACAGGTTAGGCATTGCTGATGTCTTGGTTTTTGTTCTAATTGTGTGTGTGGTGCTGAGTAGAATGTTTGTGTTTGGGGTTTTCTGTCTGTTTTCTGTTTGTGTTGTTTTGTATGGTTTGTAGTGTCACCTCAGTGAGTTTTCTGGTTTTTCTGTAGTGTCTTTTTTATCTTGGTTGTACCGTGAGCTCTTCTGAGATGAACAGTATTAAAATTGAATTTTGAATTGTGAAAAACAGCTGTGCCAGCTGCACTTGAATTGATTGACGTTGTCTTAACTCGCTGACTTCGTTAAGGTCTGTCTGATTTGACAGTCGCCTATAATATGTGCTCTCTCCCTCTCTCTATTCTCTGTGTGTCTGTTGATCTGTCTGTTTCTCTTTCTTGTCAAGTGTGTGTGTGTGTGTGTGTGTGTGTGTGTGTGTGTGTGTGTGTGTGTGTGTGTGTGTGTGTGTGTGTGTGTGTGTGAAGCCAAGTAAAAAATGAATCTTTATTGAGGTTAAAAGAAATTTACATAGCTTTTTTTTTTTTATCGAGCCCTCACAAAAAAGTCAAGAAAATTGGTACATAGGTCTAGAAGCATTCAAAAGACAGTGTGTATGTGTGTGTGCGTGCGCGCGCGTGTATATGTGTGTGCGTACCTACATATTTTGTGGGAAGAGAGAGAGAGAGAGAGAGAGAGAGAGAGAGAGAGAGAGAGAGAGAGAGAGAGAGAGAGAGAGAGAGAGAGAGAGGAGAGAGAGAGAGAGAGATTTGCGTTTAAGTTCCGCCTTCACCACACACACACACACACACCACACACACACACACACACACACACACACACACAACACACACACACACACCACACACACACACACACACACACACACACACACACACACACACACACACACACACACACACCACACACACACACAGCGCGCATGTAACACCCACACACGAAGAGGAAGCTGCACTGCAGGTTAACTGAAACCTATAGTTGAGATGTGGCCTTTGTAGTCGGCTTGGCTATAAATAGCATGAATGGCACTTCCGCTTTTTCAGCACACCCTTTTGAACTCCACACCCCCTTCTCTGTGGTTATAGATTATGTATTCGCCTACAATGTGCGGTTGTACTTTTTTGTTGCTGTTGTTGTTTTTTAATGGTTTTTGGTTTCTATCCCCAATTATTTCTTTCCTTTTTTCTGTCTGTTTTTCTTTCTTTTCTTTCTTATGTTACTTGTTTTTTTTTTCTTTTTTTTTTGTAAATCTATTTTTCGCTGTTCTTTCTTATGTTGTTTTGTTTATCTGCCTTGTCTTTTTTCTTTCTTACTTTTCACTTCTCTGTTTCTCTTCTTGTCTATTTGTCTTCTGTCTGTCTGTTGTTCCTCTCTCTCTCTCTCTTCTCTCTCTCTATCCTCTCCTCTCTCTCTCCCCTCTCCCCCCCTCCTCTCTCTCCCTCTCCTCCTCTCCTCCTCTCTCTCTCTCTCTCTCCCCTCTCTCTCTCTCTCCCCCCCTCTCTCTCCCTTTATTTTCTTTTTCGTTTGTATTGTCTATTTAAAACAGTTTTCACATCACTGTTTGAATTGTAAAGAGCAGTGCACTATGGTCGATTGAGACGCCAGCTAGCGTCACGAAAGGAAACGGCGATATCAGAAATAGAAGCCTGGTCTATATTGAGTTAACCAACACCAAGGATAGGACCCAACAAAGAGCAGCACTGTCAGGTTTTCGGAAATTGTCGACATGATTCTGTTGTGCATGTGTGTGTGTGGGGGGGGGGGGGGGGTGTGTGTGTGTGTGTGTGTGTGTGTGTGTGTGTGTGTGTTGTGTGTGTGTGGTGTGTGTGTGTGTGTGTGTGTGTGTGTTGTAGAGGAAGTTATGATGAGGTGGTGGGTGGGGGT
>CM060326.1:59347690-59355190 GCA_030674155.1 Stramonita haemastoma | reverse complement strand
CACACACACGCACCACACACACACACACACTGTATAATAATTTAAAAGATTATCGTGTGCTTATATGGACAAAAGCAAAACAAAAATCGAGCGTGCATGCATGCGGCGCGCGCGCGCCGCGCGTGTTGTGTGTGTGTGCGCGCGCATGGGCGCGCTCGCGCACGCCTATACACGTGCGTTGTCTGAAAAGTGTGCCACAACCATTCAAACACAGCATTGAAATACATTGTTTTATGTAAATTCAAATGACGCAGGTAACATTCAGCAGAAACATTTATGAAGAGATAATGTATGATAACCTATGTTGGCATGGATAATACATATCACAATGGCACGTGGAAGCAGACTTTCACCATTTGAGTTTTTGATCGTTAGGAGTGGAATAGGGCGATACATTGCAGGCCAACATTTTTGTGAATTGTGTTGTTTTTGTTGTTGTCGTTTGATTTCCAGTAAAGTAGGTGGCTGGGATTATATACATGGTGTAGAATTTTTGTTGTTGTTTTATTCTTGCTGTTGTTGTTGTTTGTTTGTCAATAAACTGGCTGGCTAGGATTAAAGTAGGGAATATAGTGAAGTTTTTTTTGTTATGATTTTTTTTTAAGCTATCCATCTTTTTTTAAATGAGCAGATAAACGTTTGAGCGTTAGAATTTTTATTCTAATTTAAAAATCCAATAAGTGCTGTGAAGTAGCAGGTCTGAATATATTAACATCATTCAGCACAATAGAATATTTACATAGTTTTATAACTATTTTTCACTAGTTGCAGACTATTTTCTTGTAGATATACACGAATATCTAAGATCAGTGGCAACCAGGTCTTGTGTTGGAAATTTCTAAGTCGACGAAAAAGAAGGAAGGTGGCAGGACGGTTAAGACGTCCATCTTCCTAACAAGTAAACCATGAAGTTCGGGGTTCGATTCCCAGCCTTGCTCTTTCTTCCCAGTTTGACGAAAAATTCGAAATGAATGCCAAAGCCCTCCGAATAAACTGAGGCCTTGTTTCAAGTCAAGTCAAATCAAGTCAAAATGATCTTTATTGAGCGTAAAAGATTAAGTTTACACAATTTTTTTTCATCCTGCCTTCATAAAAAAATCAAGAAAATTGGCTTCTTAAAGCATTCAAAAGACCTGTGTGTGTGTGTGTTGTGTTGAATGGACGCAGAACATCTTGCACACACAAATTTGTCCAGTCCAATATGCCTGATAGTAGTGCTTTTATGTGCTGACACAGTGTTGCATAAGGACTGGGTTTTTCACTCAGAACTTGCTATTTTAACCTCTCCCCCTGCCCCCTCTCCCCCAACCCTCCCTCCCTCCCTCTCTCTGTCTCGTCTGTCTGTCTGTCTGTCTGTCTGTCTGTCTGTCTGTCTGTCTCTCTGTCTGTCTGTCTGTCTGTCTGTCTGTCTGGTTTTTCACTCCTCTCATTTCCTCTCCCCTCCCTCTCCAACCTCCCTCTCTCTTCTTCTCTTCTCTGTCTGTCTCTCTGTCTGTCTCTCTCTTCTCTCTCTTCTCTCTCTCTCTCTTATCCTCGAATAAAAGAATTTGCCTTGCCTTGCCTCTGCTCTCTCCCTCTCTCTCTCTCTCTCTCTCTCTCTCTCTCTCCTCTCTTCTCTCTCTCTTCTGTCTGTCGTCGTCTGTCTGCTTCTTCTCTGTCTGTCTGTCTTCTTCTGTCTGTCTTCTGTCTCTGTGTCTGTGTCACTTCCGCGCACACGTGCATATGAATGAAGAGAAGACTAAGAAAAGTGACCCCATCCATGTAAGCATAGAAAGCGGCCAGTAAGCTCAGTTCATTATCACATGGACCAGCGTTTTGTAAGGGGAGGCCACCGACCTCCGAAAACGTGTCCGGAATGACAGACAAAATAGCAGACAGGGGAAGTCATTGCATTGCTAACACCTGGAGTTCATTTCTCCTGACAGGCCCTGTGGGGTGTCTAGTTACAGGTCACTGCTGCCTGTGTTAGGAGGATGGGTGGATGGATGAATTTTTTTATTTTTTGGTTTCAACTGTCGGTGTATTTTTGCATGGCAGTTTTGTTTTTCTTTGTATACAGTTGGGGGTGGGGGTGGGTGGGGAGGAGGGCTTATGTTTTATGTTTTTTTTCTTCAGCCTGTGTGTGTGTGTGTGTGTGTGTGTGTGTGTGTGTGTGTGTGTGTGTGTGTGTGTGTGCTATTCGTGCATGCCCGTTGCGTTGCGATTGTGTGTGTGTGTGTGTGTTTGTGTGTGCGGTGGTATGGTGTTGTGTGCGATTGTGATCGGGGATGCGTGCGAGCGCGTGCGTGTGTGTGTGTGGTGTGGTGTGTGTGTGCGCGCGCGCGCGCGCGTGCGTGTGTGTTTGTGCGCGGGCGTGTGTGTGTGTGTGCGTTCGTTATTTTTCTATGGTACTTCTTTTCTTTTTTAGAAGTGCTTAGATTACTGACAACAAAAAGAATCTATTGCTTGCCCACAAGAGAAACCACTTCAGCTTTTCTTAGGCAACCCCCCCTCTAAAACAAAAAAAAGCAGAAACAAAAGCAATGCAGACAATAAGCCTGGAGGCAGCAGTGAAGCCCACCTGGACATTGGGGAAGATTATCATAGCTTGTGTGGTCACCTGTCGCATGCTACATGCTGGGCAGCTCCTGACTAAGAAGAAGACACCTTGGATGGGGTGGGGGGGGGGGGGGAGTGAAAGGAGGAAAAAAGTTTGATGAAAACATAGACACTTAGACATATAGACAGACGCGTGTGCGGACACATATCTACACACGCAATCTCTCTCTCTTGTATCTGTCCTGTCTCTGTCTCTCTCTCTCTCTCTTCTGCTGTCTCTCTCTCTCTCTCACACACACACACCATAGCACACAACACCACACACACACCACACACACATACACACACACAACATACACACACACACACACACACACACATACACAAACCACACACACACACACACACACACACACACATACACACACACACACACACACACACACACACACACACACACACACACACACACACACACAAGAACCGGTTTGAGGCATTCCAAGATGTTGAGACACTTGTTTTGAGAGACCACGTGAATAGGGGTAACGGCGATCCTCTCATTCAAAACAGTGTCTTCTCTTGCATCTAGGTTTACAACTCCCCCTCCCCTCCTTCCCCTTCCCAAGGAATGTGTTTGCTGCTATTCTACGGCCTTGAAACCTCAATGTTTTATCTGCGTGTTTTGTAAATTCAAAGAAAATGTTTGTGTACCTCAGCTCTGTTTACCAAATATTTTTATATTTTTTTTAATAATTATATCATCTTTTCACTTGTTGTCTATTTTTTATTTACTTATTTATTCTATTCATGTTTTTGAATTATTCTGTGTGTATCTATTTAGTGTGTCGTTTTTTTTTGATTTAATGTTTTTCTTTTCAAATTCTCTCTCTCTCTCTCTCCTCTCTCTCTCTCTCTCTCTCTCTCTCATCTCTCTCTCTCTCTCTCTCTCTCTCTCTCTCTCTCTCTCCTCTCTCATTTGTACAGTCTTGTGGAGAAACTCCTCCCACTTACCAGTTCCTATTGTAAGGGCTAAAAAAAAAAGCTTACATATATATATCGAATCCATGCCATGATGTAAATTTGGGATATAATGCATGAAGTTCTCAGAATATGACTTTTTGTGTTTTGTGCCCTGCCCCCCTCCCACTGTCCCCTTGTGAATGGGCATCTTGCCTAACACAAAAAACCTTTGTCATTGTCATTTCTCTCTCTCTCTCTCTCTCTCTCTCTCCCCTCTCTCTCTCTCTCTCTCTCTCTCTCTCTCTGTGCATCTTGACAATCGCATTGGATGGTTGATTTCGTTCTTCAGGTATTTTTCTCAGTGAAATTTATACCATTCTTGGCTTCTCCTCTGTATGATGTTGTTTGGAATCATCAAATGTCCCGTCCTTAGTGACACCTTGAAATTCTAAAATTGCAATTTGATATTAGCCTTTTGGTAAAAGTAAAGGTAAACGTGTCCCATAACCTATGTGGTCGTAGGGGAGCGAGGCGTCAGAGACCTCAGCTTCTCTAGGGGCCAGCATATTGAGGGCGATGCCCATGTCCTCTCCCTCACTGCTTTACCTTCCCTGTCCACAAAGAGGGCAGTTACCCATTTACAGCTGGATGAACTGGGGGACTGTACTGAAGCCAAGGCGCGCAAACGGTCGCCCATTCAACTGGTAACCACGCTCGATGCTGCTTAACTTGGCTGGGGGAAAGCGGGTACTCTGGCCACTGAGCTATTGCCCAGGCCAAAAACATCGCCAGTAACTGTTAGTGATGTAAGTCAAATGCCAAGACTGCGAAGTAGTAGGCTACGTGGGGATTGTTTTCACATTTTGACGAGTTTCTGGTATAACAATATGTCTTCTAGTTTAAGGAGAAAAAAAAATCATCTGAAGTCGTATGGCAAGGTCTTTGAAACCAGTCCTATCACGAAACTTCTCATCCTGTTGTTTTTGTTGTTGTTGTTGTTGAATTTAATGTCTATTCACACTTGGTGATATTAGACTGAACAAACAAACAAAAAATAAAAACCCTACCATAAAATATTCAGAGAAGATTTGGAAATGATCCTAGCAACATCAGTAATCAAGGTTTTCGCGAAACTACATGCAATGGTTCCCTTTGAATTTCAATGCCATGTTCTGTATACAACGAATTTAAAACTGAACAGTGAAAAAGAACATGTTCACAAGATAATGGCTCAGAACGGGAACAAGTAACATTTTGAGAATATTTGGTCCTCCAAGAATTTAACCGTAACTTACCTCATCCTGTGTGTGTATTCTGGCATACAGTGATTCCTATCTGTGATGGGTGAGACAGACAGAGCACGTTAAGGATGGTCACAGCGCACAAATCCAACATCACTCAGTCCAGAGTGCTAAATTTAGCACACCCTTCCTTTTACCTATTCCAAGTCTGGTCAGTTCATGCTATAAATAGCACCAGCTGACCCCCATCTGGGCTGGGATGGGGTGAAATAATTAGCAGCTGAGAGGAGCTGAAAGTAGGAGGAACTGACCGCTGTGGATGATCCCCTGGGGTGCCTCCGCTGGGGATCGGACACACAGAAACAACTTACTAGTTTTCCAAGCTGGGGGTGGTCCTTTTTTCTTTCTTTCTTTTCTTTTTTTTATATTAAAAAAAACCAAAACAAATCAATCCTTTTTATCTATTTCTCGGTTAGAGTTCCGAAGTTGCCTATGGTTATATTTTGCGTTTGCGGTCATTTACCCACACTTGATTTAGCCCCATTCCGACATTCAGGATGATGACTGTCTAGACACGACGTCACAGTGCATGCGTATTTAAAAAAAAAAGTCATCTGTTCCTACCGACACGAAATGACCTACACTTTCGAAAAGCAGAACGGATTTTAAACCTGTGCGGAAGATGTTCCGCGTGCCTCCGTAATCCCTCAGTTTATAATCTCATTTGAAGGACTTTGGTCAATGTTAAATCGGTGCTGATGTTGACTCCAGGGAAAACTTCCCCGAACTGCGTCTCGGTGAGGCTCAGACCCGGGCCATCAGATCACGAGCTCAACGCTCTAACCACTTTTGAAAGAGTAGGCCATTGTGTGCCGGTGGGAACAGGTGACAAAATTGGCAAAACCGCATACACACGGGGACTGGATGTACAAAAGCACATGAGTGCTTATTCCATTATCCTGGATATAAAAGAATGAATGAATAAAGAAAGAAAGAAACTAAACCACTAGGCTATCTCGCCCTCTGCCCCCTTAACAAATCAGTTGATTTGAAGGCTTAAAGTAATAACAATGTATCAAAATGCGTTTCTGACATAGCTTTCTCTTTAAAGTCTTAGCTGTGTGTGTGTGTGTGTGTGTGTGTGTGTGTGTGTGTGTGTGTGTGTGTGTGTGTGTGTGTGTGTGTGTGTGGTGTGGTGTGTTGTGTGTGTGCGTGTGTGTGTGCGTGCGTGTGTGTGTGTGTGTGCGTGTGCGTGCGCGTGTGCGTGTGTGTTGTGTGTGTCGCGCGTGTGTGTGTGTGCGTGCGTGCGTGCGTGCGTGTGTGTGTGTTGAACAGGGTTATGAACAGTTTGATCGGATAGGATCAGATTGGATTGAATTGGATTATGATATGACTCCATGGAGAGATGGATTAACGATTATCTCTCTCTCTCTCTCTTTTATTTCAGAGAATTTCCGCTTCTTTCACACTGAAGGTAAAAAAGCTTGATCTGTTTTATTATTTCCCCTTTTTGACATTTTGTTTCATCAAGATTTGGCTTTACCTACCCCCTTGTGGTTGAATAATGTTTCATTTGTTTTGAACATTTTTTTTCTTATTGACAGCTATTTTGGCTTGTTTTGGTTTTCGTTGGCAGGCGCAGTTTTTTGTTGTTGTTTTGTTGTTGTTGTAGTTTTAATTTTTACTTAGTTACGTCCGTGTTGCTTGTTTGCTGCCTGTCTGTTTATTCGGGCATGCATGCTTGAATGTGTGCTTATGATATAAAGTGTGTGTGTGTGTGTGTGTGTGTGTGTGTGTGTGTTGTGTGTGTCTGTGTGTCTGTGTGTGTGAGGAGAGAGAGAGAGAGGGAGAGAGAGAGAGAGAGAGAGAGAGAGAGAGAGAGAGAGAGAGAGAGAGAGAGAGAGAGAGAGAGCGATGTATTCAGCGGTGACATAGCCTACAGTACAAGTGTACTACCTGGAGGTTGCTGGTGGCATGAGACTCCGAATCACTGGCATGAGAAGGTGTACCTGTGTCTGGTTTTCGGAGCAAAACTTATTTTTCTTGTTCATCGTTTCCAGTCCTCCTCTCTCCCCCCCCCCTCCCCCACTCGCTGAAGATGCTGGGGGCCTGTCGGTATAAACATCATCCCCACTTTCTGGAAATTATGTGCTAGGAACTCCTTCTTTTCTATCCCTCTCTTTGTTTCTGCCTTGTTCCTTTTCTTCCTGTCACCCTTCTTGTCTGCCTTCTTGGTCCATTCTCCTGCCTTTCCCCCCAGAAAGACAACAGTTCTCTCCCGCGCCGAAGATGGATGTGCTTGACCAAGTCATGCGCTTAACAGCAGTGCAACACATTTTCGCTCGTATGGCAGACAACTGTACTTGCTGTCTGGGCGTTCCACGACGAAGAAGAAGTTTTAGGTGAGATGATTTCGAAATTATCGCCGACTGTATCGCGAAAAGAAACATTTATCTGTTAGTTTCAAAGCATGCATTGCAAACACTGCATGGGTCTGTACAATATTTTGTTATGAAAGACTTTCACAACCGTCAAAATGCAAGACAGTTTAAAAGCAGTGTTATATCTGTTCGTTTCCATGATGTTGGAATCATGAAATTTGACGTGAAAAATCTGACACTGGCGTCTGTGAATGATAGCGATCTGAAACTGCGCTGTCTATAAAATTTTATTATCTCCCTTGTCTTCGAGTAATTTAATAGACGAATCTAACTGCAACATATGTACTGGTTCTGATTGGCTGAATATGTTGTTTGCTAAA
>CM060326.1:59337690-59342690 GCA_030674155.1 Stramonita haemastoma | reverse complement strand
CTGAGGTTTCAGTTAGCATACATGTTGAGCTGACGTGGATTTTCTTTGATCAACGATCAGAAGTACAGAAAAAGTTTGTTTTCACTCTGGTTTTGTTGCAAATCTTGTGTTTGGGTGAAGTCTATACATTTCGTTACTGCTTTTTGTGATAATGATTATGGCCTGTAACTTTTTGTAAATGGTTCCTGTAAGCTGGCACTTCTGCAACAGTTCCTAACACAATTTTCTCGTTAGGGAAACGAGTCAGATGACAATGGCGGTACGAATTAGAATATTAATTGCCAAGTTACTCCGGAAAACAGTTTGAATGAAAATGTCAAAGGGCGCCATTCTCTGGCGGTGAAATGAATGGTCTGTGCAATAAATGGTGCCATGGTGGGCACAGACTCTCCTAACGGCTTCCATTGATTGTTTTGACGTCGTCACGTCTTGATGCACGGGTAACAAGCAGGGCCTGGTAAGCGATAAAAACGAGCCTCGGCATCGGAACAGCCGTTAATGTTGTCATTGTGTGGACCTTTAGTGCAGTGGTAACAAAGCCAGTCAGAGTTTCGTTGTTGGAGTTTGGTGGTAACAAGCAAGGCAGTTATCATGGAGAATTTGCCCATATTAGATTTTACAACAAAACAGCCGTCTCAAAGATGTTGCATTCCAAATCAGATTTTAGTTTTCTTGCCTATATTCCCAAATCACCTCTGCTTTATAAAAACAAAATTCTGCTCTGTCTTTGTGTTTATGTTTGTTCGTAACTGGTCTGTTTTATTCTGTTGGCTCTGGTTCACATGGCCTGATTTAGACAGACTGACTGAGTCATCAAGACTGCCAGTGTCAGTGAAGTTCATCGGGACAGCTGGGGCCATGGCCAGTCTGGTGTTGTGGTATAGGTAGGGACGTGTGTTTTTCACACCTGTGAGTCATTGGCACCTGTGACCTGTTACAGTAAGATTTCGGAAACTACAGTAAAATAAAATAGAATAAAACAAAAAGTACAGCCAACACCTATATCAACCAAATGCTCCATCATTTCATACCAGGCTGTGCTAAGCTATACGATACCATACGATACGATACCATACGATACCATACCATACCATACCATACCATACCATACCATACATACCATACCATACCATACCATACCATACCATACCATACCATACCATACCATACCATACCATACCGTACCATACCATACCGTACCATACCATACCATACCATACCATACCATACCATACCATACCATACTGGACGAAGAAAAATTGCTCTGTTCAGTTGAGAACACACTGTGGGAATAAAGTTATTAGTTTGTATGTTTTTTTTACACTCTGTTGTGAAGTATGTAATGTTTCAAACGCAAGAAAAGAGTACATTATGGAAAACATGGGATGGGTGTCCATCTATTTAGGTTAGTTTCTTCACTTATTTTGCCCGTTTCACTGTTTTATGTGTTGTCATTTTTATTTGCATTCATTCCATATTATGTTGAAATTCGCCGGATTCTCTGTCTTCAATATTTATATATGTTCGTCCACAATATTATAAATAAATGTACACAACACGCACGCACGCGCGTACACACATACACAAGTCAATGTACATGCAAATGTGCACAAACACTTGCATCATCATACGTATTGTCATGCATATATGCATGTCAGTAGCAGAAATATGCTCTTGTACTCTAGCATACTCCCAGACTTTCACACACACACACACCACACACGCACGCACGCACGCACGCACGCACGCACGCACGCACGCACGCACGCACACACATACACACATACATATATACATATATATATGTGTATATATATATATATAATACATACTACATACATACATACATACATACATACATACATACATACATACATACATACATACATACATACATACATGTATATACATGTATACATACACACGCTTACTTACATCCATCCACACGTCTATACGCACACAAACATTCGTGCGCATGCACGCACTACACGTACAGGAGAGATCTATAAACATATCAGTGGCTAGACCGGTCATAATCTGCTAAACTAGATTTCAGAGAGTAGATCATTTATTTGCTTGCTTTAAAAAACAACAACAGAAAACAGTGCTTTGTTTGTTTGCTTTGGGGAGGTGGGTGGAGTGGGGGTGGGGTGGGTGGGTAACGAAAAGAAAATCATTATTTCGTTGTTTGTGGGTTGTTGGGTTTGTTTTTGTTTTCGAAAGAAAATCCGTCTTTCTTTCTCTTAGAAAATCCATGCGTGGAGTGAAACACCTCTCAGTCTGAGCCAGAAGGTCAGGTGGCGTAAATCCCATTCCTCCAGGTGTCAGTGAAATAGGGCGTTTTCCACGCCGGGCTTTGTCAGGTTGGTAGAATCAAAGACCTACCTGTCAGTGTGGGCTTCCCCCCCCCCCCCCCCCATCACCACACTAAAATGTGCCTGCCTGCCTGCCTGCCTGCCTGCCTGCCTGCCTGCCTGCCTGCCTGCCTGCCTGCCTGCCTGCCTGCCTGCCTGCCTGCCTGCCTGCCTGTTGTGCCTGCCTGCCTGCCTGCCTGCCTGCCTGTTTGCCTGCCTGCATGCAGTCAGACATTTCCGCCTGAAGCAGCAGACGCAATGGTGTGTCGCGGATGTCAATACCGGTAACTGCTGCAGCGTCTTGTGTCGTGTCGTGCCGTGCCGTGTGGATTTCTGATCGTCGTCTGGCACATCTGCCCCTACATGTGTGAAGCCAGACGTTATTTTTGGCGCCAACGATCAGTCTGTGCAGAGAGAAGGGTGCATGCAGATCGCCTGGAAGTGTGTCAGGAGGATACCTCTCTTTCTGTCTGTGAAGGAAAACACCTTTCTTTCTGCCTGTGAAGGAAAACACCTCTCTTTCTGCCTGTGAAGGAAAACACCTTTTTTCTGCCTGTGAAGGAGACAAACAGACAGACAGTCAGCCATGCAGATCAAGAGCTGGAAGTGTACGACAGTAGCGAGGAACTTGTGGATGTGAGCAGTTTTTGTGGAGATTATATTCGCGCCGGTGTGTTCGTTCCCACACGGGGGTAGGTAGGTAGGCAGGTAGGTGAGGGATCATGCAGAGTCCGGTGACTCAGTCCTGCTTCCCGGGCACGATGGTGCACACCGCGCTGGAGCCTGCAGCCCTTCAGCCCCAGAGGTCCCCCTCCCCCCACCCCATCCCCACCATCCAGCACACAGAGGTGACGTCATTCCTGACCCCGGACCAGTCCCCCCCAGAGCCCCCCGTGACCCTCGTGCTGACCCCCGCCAGGGGTAGACGACCCCGCGCGCTGATCGGTGACGTCAGCGCCACCAGCAGCTTCACCAAGGTCCGCCGCATGGACTCCTCGCCGCTGGACTCCCCCCCTCCCTCTGACGTCTTCCTCTCCCCCTTCACCCCCACCCCGCGGCCCCGGTCGCACTCGGAGTCGCGGATGGCGGACGTGGCCTACGACTGCTACCTGTCCAAGTCGTGCGTCACCTTCCTGCACCAGCCGTCCGTCTTCAACCTGTGCCGCCTCAGGAAGAAGCTGGGGGGCTCTGACCGGCAGTGGATGGAGGACTTTCTGGAGAACCGAGGCCTGGAGCTGCTGTTCGAGTGCCTGGACCAACTGTCCCGGCAGGGAGGGGGATTCCAGGCCCTCGTCATGAGGCTCGAGTGCGTGCTCTGCATCCGCACATGCGTCAACTCCCGTATCGGCCTGGACTACCTCATCAGCGGGGGCAGCTACGCGTCCAGGTTCAGTTAGGTGGGTAACGTGCGTGTGGGGTTCAGGAGAGGGGGGGGAGAAACACAGGTGGGCAGAGGGGGGTGGGATGGGGCTGTCTCCTTTTTTTGTTTAGTGTTTATCCTCTGTGGGGATGGCAAGGTTTTTTGTTTTTTTTCCCAGTATGAATAGCATCCTCGCCTACCTACTGGAGATTTTGTGGTAAAAATTACTTTTGTCTGTCACTCTTTTTGTTTCTGAACTTTTCCTCCTCCTCCTCCTCTCCTCCTCTTCCTCCTCCTCCTCCCCTCCCCCCCTCCTCCTCCTCTACTATACTACTACTTCTCTTCTCTTCTCTCTCTCTCTCTCTCTCTCTCTCTCTCTCTCTCTCTCTCTCTCTCTCTCTCTCTCTCTCTCTCTCTCTCTCTCCCAGTCTAATTTTCTTCCTTTTTTTTCAAATACAACTGAAAAAAAAATTTCTGGCTTTTTAAATTTTTTTTACATGAATTTTGTTTTTTTAAGCTGTCTTGAAATCGGAATGTATCAGCTCAGGTCAGCAAACGACCTCGTGCAGAGTGACGAGCACAGAAGAAGAAAATGCATTACGCATTCCCACCCTATATAATACAATTAGGGAGCGCAGCGGAGGCGGGGCGGGAGGGAGGGGGCGGGGAGTTGTTTGCGCAAGAGAACGTTTAGTAGCGAGCTTGTTTGTAAAATAAACAATGACTGGGGTTCTTTTTCTGTTACAGTTTCTTAGACAGAAAAGCATCATTAAATAACTGCCTTTTTTTTCTCCCATTACACTTTATTCAACAGAAAAGAATTATTCAGTAACCACCAGTCCAGGTTTTTGTTGTTGTCGGTATCATTGAGACGAGTTTGTTTACAGATTTTTTTTGTCAAATGAGAGCATTTACACACAGATGAAAAAGAATACTAAACAGAAATGAAAGACTGCTTTCAATTGCGATACATTGCATCGTACTATACTGCTTTTTGTGTTGCATTATGTTGTATTACATTGCAGTTCATTGCAATGCATTTGCTTTGCGTTGTAGTACTTCTGTGTTGTGTTGCATCGTTTCACATCCTGTCATAAGAAATTATTCTGCGTGAAATCATAGGTTCATTTTGTTTGTTCTGTTTTGTTTTTGTTCTGTTTTGTTTGTTAATTTGTTTGACGTGCACCAAGACATGTTGCATTCAGTATCTCGGTTTATCATCTCATCCCCCAAAATGCTACCTAAACAACTACTGATTCTCTTGTGCATTAGGGTAAAATGAATCT
>CM060326.1:59325190-59327690 GCA_030674155.1 Stramonita haemastoma | reverse complement strand
CTCTCCTCTCTCTCTCTCTCTCTCTCTCTCTTCTCTCTCTCATATCTTCCAGGTGGAAACGCGCCTCCATTTACGTGTCTAATGAACATTTGTCCTAGAAAATGAAATGAAATAATTCCATAAAAAAAACCCAAACCGATTTGTCCGACTTTATAATCCAGCAGAAACAAAATGGCTATATTTTAAGTTCTGTCTAGTCCAGAGAACATAATTATCAAAGTTATAGTCATTGCAAAACAGGTTTCATGATCAAACGGAATTTCCTCCAAACTGTCAATTCGAAATAGGCCCCTGCTGTGTTGAATTAGCAAATGTGCGCGGGTACCTTGACGTATACAGCTAATATCCTCGAGCTACATTTGACGCATTTAAGTTGATGACGTATATAGTGACGTCGTAAGTACCTACAAACCCAAAGGCTGTGACAAGAGATTTTTTTTTTTTTTAATCCATATTAGAGTGGAGGTGTTACTTGCGTATCATTGTAAGGACGAAGGAAAAGTGCGTGTTATTTGTTGATTTCTTAGCTTCTGCTTCTGGTGGGTTTTTTTCCACCGTTTTTTTTTAAAGACCGCTTATGGAGACGATTTGGAGAGAATGTTTAGAGGATATAATGACGAAAAGTAGGATGATTTTGCCCTCCTCCCTTCCCTACAAAGAAAAAAGCCACCTACTTTTAAATGTGCTTCTTCTGTTTCACACCGATGAACATAATTGATTCACGCTTCATCCGTATGAAGATGACTGCTGTTTATAAATGCTACAGGTAAGAAAAGTTGCGTTATATTTTGGGAAGAAAAAACGCTGTAAAATGTCAACAAAAATAACCTGACATCAGAAAATAGCGAAGAATATTGTATTTTACGTCACGTTGAGAGCGTTGTTCCGGAAAGAAAAGTGTAATGGTGATGACAGAAATCTGTTCCTACCCTCGCTGCGCCATTTGTCAAAACTTTGATTCGGTCTTTTTTCTGAACAAGAGATGGGAAAGTGACCTTTAGGAAAAGTTTGCATAAAGTTTTCATCATTGATTCAGTGTGTGTGTGTGTGTGTGTGTGTGTGTGTGTGTGTGTGTGTGTGGTGTGTGTGGTGGTGGTGGGGGGGGGGGGGGGGTTGCAAAAATAAGCCGTGTGTTTTGTATCCATAGGCTTAGCGCACAGACGATCATGTGTGCATACACACAAACTTACATACGCGACCACACACACACACACCACACACACACACACACCACACACACACACCACACAACCCCCCCTTGCCTGACAGTGCTGACTCGACTCTCCCCAAAAGTCTTTCGGATGAGACTAAAAACCGATGCCCCGTGTGCGAACGCACGCAGGACATCTTGCGCACATGTTAAATCCTGTTCCGCTTTTCGTAAGAGTAGGCCATCGTGTGACGGTGGGAACAGATGACATTTACAAAACTGCATACACACGGGGACTGGATGTAAAAAAGCATATGATTGCTTATACTTTTATCCTCGATATAAAAAAAAATAATAAAATAAATGATATGCATATTTCCCAGTAAACTTTCACTTGGAAGGAAACTTTATGAAAGTGAAAGCTCTGTTCCATTCTCTTCCGGCGTATATGCCTTGATCTGTCAATAGTGCGCGCGCGCGCGTGTGTGTGTATGTGTGCGTGCGGTGCGTGCGTGTGGCGCGCGCTAGAGAGAGAGAGAAGAGAGAGAGAGAGAGAGAGAGAGAGAAGAGAGAGAGAGAGAGAGAGAGAGAGGAGAGAGAGATTGGTCCACTATTTGGCACCTTTTTCTCAGCCCTATACACCACATTAAGAAAAAGCAGCGATGACTCATAGGCACAGAACTAATCCCCCTGATAAGCTGCAGTCAGTGTCTCTCTGTCTCCTGATCCGACACATCTCCATCACACCTGCCTGTCGTTTGTCCTCTGCACATCTGGCGTAGTCACAGAGTTGTTGCTCCTCTTTACCTCATTATATGTCAGTCTTATAAAACCAAGTATCATCCCCACAGTCGGAATGCGGCTATCTTCATGGGGGGCAAAAAAAGAAAAACGGTCTGATAGGCAAAATCTCACCACTGTTGACCTCGCAGCTCTAGCCGAGAAAGGGGTGTGGTGGTGTGGGGGGGGGGGGGGGGGGGGGGTTAAGTTTTAAATGTTTTACTTAGTGAGTTTTAAAATTTTTCTATAATTCACCAGAATTTTGTTTGCGGACAATGAACTGGTGATTAATCATATGGTGCTCATCGGTAAACAGTGATTCTTTTTTTTTTTTTTTTTAAATTCGGTTTCAATTTTTTTAAATTGGATGTCATATTAATACTGTTGTTAACACCTCCTTATTCATGTTATGTTATAGTGTTCACTTTGTGGGTGATTAAACATGTCTCCCAAAATACAGGATAAACAGAAAACACAATGCTGCTTTGTTGTTTGATTTTTTTCTTCTTATTTCTGGTTTGTTTTTTTTTGAGTTTTTTTTTTTGGTTGTTGTTTTTTTTTAACTAGCTA
>CM060326.1:59319243-59325090 GCA_030674155.1 Stramonita haemastoma | reverse complement strand
ATAGATAGAAATAGAAAGAGAAGAGAGAGAAAAGGGGGGAAAAGGAGAGAGAGAGAGAGGGAAAAGAGGAGAAGAGAAGGGGAGAGAGAGAGGAGAGATGGCCCCCCGGGGGAAGAGGTTGCTGCCTCAAAAAATTTGAGAAAAAAGATTCCCCGAGTTTTTTTTCCCCTCGGGTTTCTCTCTCTCTTACCAAGTTTTTTTGGCCCTTTTTTCTCTCCCCCTCCCCTCCCCTTTCTCCTCTCTCTCTCTCAACTCACCTTTTCTCCATCTCTCTCCTCTCTCTCTCTCCTTTTCACTCTCTCTCTCCCCCCTCTTCTTGGTCATGCGGGAAATGGGATTTTGAACTGCTTTAAAAAAAAAACCGGAAAGAATACTTTAAAAACGAAAATCGTTGGTTTTTATTCTTTTGTTCTGTGTTTCTGCTCGTGCTCTATTTTTTTTCCCCCTCCTGCTGTTTTTTTCTCGGTTTTTGTTTTTTTTTTTTTGGGTTTCTTTTTTGGGGGTTTTTTTTCCCTCGAAATCTCCAATAGAAAAACCCACAACCCCCCCTTTTTTAAAACCGTCGATATATTTTTTTTTGTAAATTTCCATCTGATCTAACCTTTTTCAGGGGCTTGAGATTGAAAAGATTGG
The DNA here is from genome assembly GCA_030674155.1 of Stramonita haemastoma. Taxonomy (NCBI): domain Eukaryota; kingdom Metazoa; phylum Mollusca; class Gastropoda; order Neogastropoda; family Muricidae; genus Stramonita; species Stramonita haemastoma. Next base: position 59,324,457 of record CM060326.1, on the reverse strand, counting down.
CAACAGACAGCCCTCGATATGGCCTCTGGGTCGGGGGGGCTAAAAACCCCCGGGATTGAATAGGTCGGGGGAAATCTCTTTCTTCCTCTCCTTCCCCCCCCCCCCCCCCCCCTCTCCTCTCTCCTCTCCCCTCCCCTTTTCCATCTCTCAACCCCCAAAATCTCTCCTCTCCTCTCTCTCTCTCCCCTCTCTCTCTTATATTTGTAAGTTTTTAACACTCTCTTTTCCGCTCCCACCCTATGTTTTCCCCAACACCCCCCTCCCCCCCCCCCTCTTCCAGAACCGATTCCGGGGCCAAATTGTGTCGGGGACAAACATTCTTTTGTCAAGGTACCGAGTGTCCCGGGGGATACAGTGAGGGCTCATTGTGGCCGGGCGTGACTAGATTGTGAAACCCTCCTTCTTAGTTGCAACAATTTTAACAATGGCCTGAGAAGGAAGGTGGCAGGACGGTTTATACGTTTCACTTGCCTAACAAGTAAACCATGAGGTGTCTGGGTTCCATTCCCACCCTTGCCCTCTCTTCCCGGTTTGACAGAAGAATGAACTAAATATCAAATCTTTTGTAAAAGACTCAGTCGGACCTGTGTGCTTACGGACTTGTGCACGTCAAAAGAACCCACGGCAGTTGAAAATCGGAAAAAGCACGGGGAGTACCTCTCGACCATCCTGACGAAATTGGTAGTTTCAATTCCTAGCTGTATCCCCGAAGTCGGAATGCGACTGCCTGAATGTTGGGGAGAGGGAGAGAGAGAGAGACAGAGAGAGAGGGAGAGAGAGAGAGGGAGAGAGAGAGAGAGAGACAGAGGGAGAGAGAGAGAGAGAGAGGGAGAGGGGAGAGAGGGAGAGAGAGAAGAGAGAGAGAAGGAGGAGAGAGAGAGACAGAGGGGAGGGAGAGAGAGAGAGAGAGAGAGGGAGGGAGAGAGGAGAGAGAGAGGGGGGGAGGGCAATTGCACATGCAAAAATGTCACCATTGGTGAACCTCAAAGTTCTAGCCGAGGGCGAAAGAAAAGAAGCTAACAACGGCCTGTTTAGCGTTCTCTCAGGGGTCTGTGATGATAGTCATAATGTGTCTTGTTCGTCAGAACGTGCGTACGGTTTAATTGCAGCTATGGTAGAATTCTGAAGAATGTGGCCAGTATCATTAGTACTTTTAATGTAGTTCATGGTTTAGCAGACTTGTAGCAGTACACAAAAGCCCTAAGGAATGTGTGTGTGTGTGTGTGTGTGTGTGTGTGTGTGTGTGTGTGTGTGTGTGTGTGTGTGTGTGTGGTGTGTGCGTGCGTGCGTACGTGTGTGGTGTGTGTGTGGTGTGTGTGTGTGTGTGTGTGTTTGCACACGCGCGTGCTCACGTGTGAATTCATGTATGCATGTGGTGTTGAACTGAATTTGAAAAGTGACTGAGTTCTGTGCTGTTTGTTTTGAAGAAATTGCAGTTCAAAATTATAAAACATTTGTTTGACCGCCCCCCCCCCCCAAAAAAAAAAAAAATAAAATAAAATAAAAATAAACGCTGCACTGAGACTCAAATCAGACAAAATAGGTACAAGTTTCCCCAAATCAGTTTCATTAAGTTCCAGTGTAATTCAGTTTTAGTAGTGGTTTTCGGTTTGATTTGGTTTTTGTTTGTGTGTGGACGGTGTGTACAAAAAAAGAAATACCATTTTAATTCTGATATTCTATCAGGTCCCACGACATGAGTGTGTATTTATCAAACAGGTTCTTGGTTATAGGTACTGGGAATAAAAAATGAATGAATTTGTTCGTATGTATACACGCTTTTCAGGCCGAGGCTGACTGTTTTGTTTTACTTATTTTCTTATCTGAATTATCTTTATTCGATTCTTTTGCATATCTTCTTCTTATTCTTATTGACATCATCATCATCACTGTATTATTGGGTTTTTTTTCATCTTGTCTAATCTTGTGTGTTTGTAAATATATCGTATAAATGTTTCGACATGTCGATAATTCAAACAACATTCTATAAAATTGTGTTCACTGTAAGTATAAAGGGACCACGGGCCTGAAATCGGTTTCCATGCCAGCATTAACTGTTTACAGCAATATTGACAGACTGATTTTCCTCGGTTTTCAAGAACGATTGTCACGTTGAATGATAGTTGTAACTGTAAATCAAATGTTACAAAATATTCATTTGCAAAAAATTATTCACATTTTATGACGCAATGTGCTTCCAACATGTTGCCCACCCACCCGAGTTACAGAAAAGTGACGTCATTTTTTCCTATTTGTTGACGTATACTCGAAATATCATTACATAACATTTACCATTTCCACTCTCAATTCTTACAAAACAATGTCTATGGTATTTTGGGATCAAGAATTCACATCGTAACTATCCAATTTTCCTTCAGTGTTTTATTGTTGTTGTTGCTGCTGTTGTTTTGTGCCTGGATCAAGAGTTCAAACTGTACTTGCCCGAATTTTACCCTAAAGTAGCCTCTTTTTTTTTCTTTTTTTTTCGGGGGGGGGGGGGGGGGGGGGGGCGTTTGGGGGGGAATAGGAGGGGGTTCGGTCGTGTTCTGTGTTCTACTTCTTTTCTTGTCTTGTTTTTTGTCTTTTTTTTTGTTTGTTGTCAGGAATACGTGTGTTAATGTTATGTCCTGTTGAATGGCAAACAACTGTCATTTCATGGATATTCTCTCTGAATGTAAGCGTTTATTCAGATCTATTTTCTTGCTTGAACAATAACACCTCTTTTCATGGCCGGTTGCCTTTTTGGAGAACAAATTATTTCCCTGGCAATAAAACATATGAACTTGTAGGTGTGAGCGCTCGCTCTCTCTCTCTCTCCTCTTCTCTCCTCTCTCTCTCTCTCTCTCTCTCTCTCTCTCTCTCTCTCTTTCTCTCTAACCTTCCAGGTGGAAACGCGCCTCCATTTACGTGTCTAATGAACATTTGTCCTAGAAAATGAAATGAAATAATTCCATAAAAAAACCAAACCGATTTGTCCGACTTTTATAATCCAGCAGAAAACAAAATGGCTATATTTTAAGTTCTGTCTAGTCCAGAGAACATAATTATCAAAGTTATAGTCATTGCAAAACAGTTTCATGATCAAACGGAATTTCCTCCAAACTGTCAATTCGAAATAGGCCCCTGCTGTGTTGAATTAGCAAATGTGCGCGGGTACCCTTGACGTATACAGCTAATATCCTCGAGCTACATTTGAACGCATTTAAGTTGATGACGTATATAGTGACGTCGTAAGTACCTACAAACCCAAAGGCTGTGACAAGAGATTTTTTTTTTTAAAAAAATCCATATTAGAGTGGAGGTGTTATTTGCGTATCATTGTAAGGACGAAGGAAAAGTGCGTGTTATTTGTTGATTTCTTAGCTTCTGCTTCTGGTGGGTTTTTTTTTCCACCGTTTTTTTTTAAAGACCGCTTGTGGAAACGATTTGGAGAGAATGTTTAGAGGATATAATGACGAAAAGTAGGATGATTTTGCCCTCCTCCCTTCCCTACAAAAGAAAAAAGCCACCTACTTTTAAATGTGCTTCTTCTGTTTCACACCGATGAACATAATTGATTCACGCTTCATCCGTATGAAGATGACTGCTGTTTATTAAATGCTACAGGTAAGAAAAGTTGCGTTTTTATTTTGGGAAGAAAAAACGCTGTAAAATGTCAACAAAAATAACCTGACATCAGAAAATAGCGAAGAATATTGTATTTTACGTCACGTTGAGAGCGTTGTTCCGGAAAGAAAAGTGTAATGGTGATGACAGAAATCTGTTCCTCCCTCGCGGCGCCATTTGTCAAAACTTTGATTCGGTCTTTTTTCTGAACAAGAGATGGGAAAGTGACCTTTAGGAAAAGTTTGCATAAAGTTTTCATCATTGATTCAGTGTGTGTGTGTGTGTGTGTGTGTGTGTGTGTGTGTGTGTGTGTGTGTGTGTGTGTGTGTGTTGGGGGGGGGGGGGGGGGTTGCAAAAATAAGCCGTGTGTTTTGTATCCATAGGCTTAGCGCACAGACGATCATGTGTGCATACACACAAACTTACATACGCGACACCACACACACACCACACACAACACACACACACACACACACCACCCACACACCCACCCCACCCCTTGCCTGACAGTGCTGACTCGACTCTCCCCAAAAGTCTTTCGGATGAGACTAAAAACCGATGCCCCGTGTGCGAACGCACGCAGGACATCTTGCGCACATGTTAAATCCTGTTCCGCTTTTCGTAAGAGTAGGCCATCGTGTGACGGTGGGAACAGATGACATTTACAAAACTGCATACACACGGGGACTGGATGTAAAAAAGCATATGATTGCTTATACTTTTATCCTCGATATAAAAAAAATAATAAAATAAATGATATGCATATTTCCCAGTAAACTTTCACTTGGAAGGAAACTTTATGAAAGTGAAAGCTCTGTTCCATTCTCTTCCGGCGTATATGCCTTGATCTGTCAATAGTGCGCGCGCGCGTGTGTGTGTATGTGTGCGTGCGTGCGTGCGTCTGTGCGCGCGCTAGAGAGAGAGAGAAGAGAGAAGAGAGAGGAGAAAAGGAGAGAGAGAGAGAGAGAGAGAGAGAGAGAGAGAGAGAGGAGAGAGATTGGTCCACTATTTGGACCTTTTCTCAGCCCTACACCACATTAAGAAAAAGCAGCGATGACTCATAGGCACAGAACTAATCCCCCTGATAAGCTGCAGTCAGTGTCTCTCTGTCTCCTGATCCGACACATCTCCATCACACCTGCCTGTCGTTTGTCTCTGCACATCCTGGCGTAGTCACAGAGTTGTTGCTCCTCTTTACCTCATTATATGTCAGTCTTAAAACCAAGTATCATCCCCACAGTCGGAATGCGGCTATCTTCATGGGGGGCAAAAAAAGAAAACGGTCTGATAGGCAAAATCTCACCACTGTTGACCTCGCAGCTCTAGCCGGAGAAGGGGGGGGGGGGGGGGGGGGGGGGGGGGGTGGGGGGGGTGGAATGTTTTGTAAAATGTTTTACTTAGTGAGTTAAATTTTTTCTATAATTCACCAGAATTTTGTTTGCGGACAATGAACTGGTGATTATATCATATGGTGCTCATCGGTAAACAGTGATTCTTTTTTTTTTTTTTTTTTTTAAATTCGGTTTCAATTTTTTTAAATTGGATGTCATATTATACTGTTGTTAACACCTCTTATTCATGTTATGTTATAGTGTTCACTTTGTGGGT
>CM060326.1:59304243-59314243 GCA_030674155.1 Stramonita haemastoma | reverse complement strand
TTTTTTATTTTTTTTTTTTTTGGTTTCTTTGTTTGTTTGTTGCTTGTTTATTATTCAAATCAAAATCATCACTGATTCTTACTTCTTATTTTCGTTTCTGAATGAGTGCCTTTTTTTTTTTTATAACATTACCTTAATATTGTATCTCTGTCTTATTTTCTTACCTGTTGTTTGATACTTGGTATGGTTTGCTCTTGGTAATTGGATCATTATAATTGTTCTTGTTTTAGTTGAGGCTGTCTTTTTATCTTGATGTTATCCCTGAAAGGGGCGGGGACTGGATGTAAAAAGCACATGTGTGCTTATCTGTTATCCTCGAATAAAAGAATTTGCTGCCTTGCCTTGCCTTGCCTTGCCTTTGTTTCTCCTCTCTGTCGTCTCTGTCTGCTTCTGTCTTCTGTCTTCTTCTGTCTCTTCTTCTCTCTCTTCGTCTCTTCTCTCTTCTCTTCTCTCTCTCTCTCTCTCTCTCTCTCTCTCTCTCTCTCTCTCTCTCTCTTCTCTCTCTCTCTCTCTCTCTCAAATCTAAGGCATATTCTTCCCTTACCATGAGACCAAATTGAAATCGTGCCCGCGCAGCTGTGTGTGTGTGTGTGTGTGTGTGTGTGTGTGTGTTGTGTGTGTTTGTGTGTTTGTGTGTGTGTGTGTGTGTGTGTGTGTGTGTGTGTGTGTGTGTGTGTGTGTGTGTGTGCGCGCGCGCGTATGTGTGTGTATGTGATTTTTATTGTTATGCCATTCGTCTGGGTTTTTTGTCTGTGATTTTTTGTTGTTATTGCTTTTCTGTGCTTGTTTCTTGCTTTTTGTTTGTTGCTGTTGTTGTTTGTGATTAGTTTTTGGTTTGCGGGGGTCTTTTGTGATTGCTGTTGTTGTCTTGTTTCGTATCATTATGCTATTTCCTTCTAAGGGCAGGAACTTGATGGAAAAAGCATACGAGTTCTTATTCATTATCGTCGAAATAAAAGAATTTGACTTGATTTGACTCTCTGTGTGTCTCTGTCTCTCTCTCTGTGTCTCTCTGTCTGTCTCTCTTTCTGTCTCTGTCTATCTCTGTCTGCCTCTGTCTCTACTTAGAAGGCACAGTTGTGGCATATGGTAACTGTTCTAAAAACACAATAGAATATGAAGGATTTCAGCTATTAGATTACACTACACTTGGTGTTGAGTGCTTGTGTTGACATTGTCAGGTATAACTCTATTTCCAAGTTTGGTCCCAGTAGGATTTTGAGTTGTGTTTTGTTCTGTAACTTTGAGCTGAATTTGTTTGGTTTGTTGGTCTAAATTAGCACTTTTTGTATGATTTTGGAATATGCATTTTCAGGTGCACAGTTTTGGGTACATTCCAAGGTATAATTATGGCAAATTCTTATCAACGGTTATGTGTAGTTTCATTTTTTCACTTTTTTCTTCCCTTTGAATTGTATTGTGGCCAAAGGCCGAAGTACAATAAATGATTTCAGTGTTCAGTTGTCTCTGTCTCTCTCTCTCTCTTTCTGTCTCTTTCTCTCTCTGATGACAAAATTTACAAAACAGCATACACACGGGGACTAGATGTACAAAAGCACATGAGCATTCCCTTATCCCCGAAATAGAAGAATATCTGTCTGTCTTGTCTGTCTGTCTGTCTGTCTGTATGTCTGTCTCTCTGACTGTGTCTCTCTCAGTCTCTGTCTGTGTGTCTCTCTCTGTGTCTCTTTTGTTTGTCTCTGTCTGTCTGTCTGTCTGTCTGTCTGTCTGTCTGTCTGTCTGTCTGTCTGTCTGTCTGTCTGTCTCTCTCTCTCTCTCTCTCTCTCTCTCTGTCTCTCTCTCTGTCTCTCTCTCTCTGTCTGCTTCCCCCCCCCTCTCTCTCTCTCTTCGTGAAGGACGTGAATATATATTTATAAACATATTTATAAACATTCCGTTGTGGGTATGTGTGTGTGTGTGCGTGCCTGCGCGCGTGCGTGCATGTGTTTGTGTGTGTGTTCACAGCTCTGGACACGACGAACGTGATGGTGAAGAAGCAGGTGATCGAGCTGCTGTCAGCGCTGTGTGTCTACTCCCCTGAAGGGTACCGCCTGGCCCTCGATGCCCTCGACACCTTCAAGGTAAGAAACAGGCCCTGGCTTTGTCCGTTCTACTATAGTCCCAGCGGAGTTGTCCGATTCAGGGATTGTTGAGATTCAAACTGAAAGGAGTCTTGTGTCTTTCTCACTCACTCTGCCAGGTGGCCAAATTCAGCGACAAAACCCAAAAGCCCGTGGCTCACATGGGTGAGAGGCCAGATTGTCAGGTTATTATTATTTTTTATTATTATTATATTAATTATTATTATTATTATTATTGAATTGGGATTATATGCAGTTTGATTATCATGGACAGTTAACTCTTTCACCAAAAACCACATACAAAAAAATAAAGAAGTCCATCCACACATCACCTCATTTTAGTAGACTTTCGTATCAAATCAGTCGTTGAATGAATTACCCAAGTCAGTTTAGAACTGGCAGCTTGGGATACTCTCTTAGGTGTTTTGTGGATAGTGGTTGCACCAAACTGACAGTCTGTGTAAAGGCTCTACAGATCTTTGCTTGATCTTTGACCAAACCATTATGGCAGAAAGTGATAAGATTTTCTTTGTCTTTCATTCGCTCTTTGAAAAGCATGTGTGACCAGCATTATTACGAAAACAAAGGGATTGTAGAGAGTGGTACATATAAAGCTGTACGACTTTCTACTGTCCCTTTGTTTTCGTAATAGTGCCGGTGACGATGAAATCTGAGCATTGGGTTTGACGTGTTTATTTATTTATTTATTTATTCATTATTTATTTTTATTTTTGTATCGAGGATAATGGAATAAGCACTCACGTACTTTTTTATGTCCAGTCCCGGTGTGTATGCAGTTTCGTAAATCTTATCATCAATTCCCATCGGCACACAATGGCCTACTCTAACGAAAAGCGGAACAGGATTTAACGTGTGCGCAAGATGTTCTGCGTGCGTTTGCACACGGGGCCTCGGCTTACAGTCTCATCCGAAAGACTTTTGGGGAGAGTGGAGTCAGCACTGATGTTAACTCCAGGGGAAAAAAAACCCTCGAACGGGACTCGAACCCGGGTCGTCAAATTGCGAGCGCAATGGTCTGACCACCAGGCTATCCCGTCCCCCATTTATGTTAAGAGCAAAGGATTACACATCTAAGAATAATAGAATGAATCATGTACACGTCATCAGAGTTTACAGCCTACAGCACCACAGAGCATGTAATCAAAAATCTCCATTCAATGATGGCGAAGAAATCTGAGCATTGGGTTTGACTTGTCAAATCAAATCAAATCAATCAATCAAAATTTTATTACCAGATGGTACATTGAGTAAGCAAAAATATTTGCTTTTTTTCATCAAGCCATCTATCATGCTAAAAAAAAAAAAACAAAAACAAAAAAACCAACCAACCAACCAAACCAAACAACAACAAAAAATCCAAACAAACAAACAAAACCAAGAGATACAAAAATCAAACAAACGAAAAAATAAATAAATTTAAAAAAATTACTCCTCCCAAACCTCCCCCCCCCACACACACACAACACACACAAAAACAAACCACTTAAAAAAAAACAGACAAGCTAAAAAAAAACACAAAAATTTGTGGGTTGGTGAGCAGACGATGAAGAAGCTGCGGTACCGTTCAGCCTTCTGGTGACGGAGCTGAGGACCACAGAGCTGGTGGCCTACAAAACCACGCTCATGGCCTTCGTCAACTGCATCCTCGTCTCCTGTGACGGGGACATCAAGGACCGCTGCCGCATGAGGAGCGAGTTCATCGGTAAGACAACAAACAGTATTTTTAGTTATAGCGGTGTTGGCTTGCTAACATTGGTGTTTTTGGGTTTTTTTTTTTTTGGGGTTTATCTACTTGTAGGTTCTGCATTGGTTGTGTGCTTGGTTGAAGTTTTAGCTTAATTTTTTTTTTTTTTTAGCAGAACAAGTCTGTATAGAGAGTAGCTTGTTAGGTCTGTATTGAATCCAAGTAAACATTTTCTGTCCCTGCAAATGTAAAACAAAAACTGAAAATTATTATAAATTGTTTTCCAGTGGTCTTGTGGCCATCATCGCTTGCTCTCAGCTTCACCAGGAAGCATGCATGCTGATGTTATTCAATATTGTTAGAACTGGAGAGGTCCTTCGTACTTGTGGAAAGTTAAGTCGATCCTCTTTAGATGTAGAAACCACCGTGATCTTTTTGCGTCTGGTCAGTAAAACAAAGCTTTCTTGGTTCAGTTAGTACTGGACAGTTAAAGTTAAGTACAACATCTACGCAGTATGACTGTGAATACCCGAATTTGTCAATCTTTAGCGTGTAACCAGGTCAGATAGTGTTTGGTGTGCAGGGATTAAAGGGAAATCAGAGAGAAGAGAGAGAGAGAATGGTGATGATGATGATAATGATGATGATGATGATAACAAGAATCATAGTAATCTTATAATTTTGGGGGTTGCATACCTTTGCCTGCTTCACAACCTGAACTAAAAGACACACATACAGACAGATAGACAGACATAGCGTGTTTCCTAACCCAAACTGATACTGACCTTAATGCATCATAACATACTCACACGCCTGAATATCCACAATTTTTTGGAAGAGAGATTTCATTTTTGCACAGGCCTGAACATCCTGGACATCATTCACAATCTTCGCAACGAGGAGGACGAGGACTTGATCATTCAGTGTGACGTCTTTGATGACGAAAAAACGGCTGATGACGAAGCCCTCTCCGCAGAAATGGCTCCAGACCTTGACGTCACTAATCACAGAGCTGTCTTCGAAGCTGTATATCAAAAGGTATAGTTTACGTCATTAAAGGACTCTGGTTTCGTATGTTCGTAAGTACTGATTATTCTTAGAAACATTTAATTTTGAAAAAGTGGTTTTTTTTGTGTGGTTTTTTTTTTGGGGGGGGGACCCAACGAGAACGATGTACGCGAATTGTTAGGGTTATTCTCATCGTGATATCACTGGTTGTTGTGTTTCGTGCTTGTTTGATTGTATCCCGCGGGGGACGGATAGCCTAGTGGTCAGAACATTGCGCTGGCAATTTGAAGACCCGGGTTCAAGTCCGGTCGAGGAAATTTTCTTCCTGGAGTTAACATCAGTGCTGACTCCACTCTCCCCAAAAGTCCTTCGGATGAGACTTTAAACCGAGGCCCCGTGTGCGAACGCACGCAGAACATCTTGCGCACACGTTAAATCCTGTTCCGCATTTCGTAAGAGTAGGCCATCGTGTGCCGGTGGGAACAGATGACAATATTTACAAAACTGCATACACACGGGGACCGGATGAAAAAAAAGCACGATTGCTTATTCTGTTATCCTCGATCTAAAAGAATAAATAAATAAATAAATAAATAAGTAAGTATAGGTGGATCGATGGTCTAAAGGTGACGCGCCTGCCTTCAAAGGGAAAAGTCCGTGTCGGAGTGTGCGGTGGTTCGAATCCCGTTTGAGCCCAAACTCCCCCCCCTCCCCATCCGTTCGACCATGAGTGGTGGTCTGGGTGCTAGAGTTTCGGATGAGATGATATACCGAGTTCCTGTATGTTACACATCACTATTTAATGCTGGTAAAATAACCCATGGCCACAAGAGGGTTGTCCTTGGCAAAATTCTATCGAAAAAAAAGCCATTCTGATAGGGAAACACACTGACAGGAAAAAGGAAAAAATAATGGGTGGCGCTGCACTTGTGGCGACGTGCTCTCCCCGAGGAGTGCAGCCCGCATTTCACGCAGAGAAATCTGCTGTAGTGTAAAATAAAATAATAAAATAAAATAAAGAGATTGATATAATCTTATTCTTTATAAACGATGTAATCTTATTCTTTATAAATGATGTAATCTTATTCTTTATAGATACAATCAGCTAATGCCATTTTTATAGCTAATTATTCCAGCATGTTAACATTTTATTAACCCATAAATCTGAATGAATAAACAAATCAGTCAATCAGTCAGTCACTCGCTCACTCCATTAACCACAAGAATGCTTATTCCATTATCTTCGATATAAAAGAAAAAAAGAATAAATCACTCACTCACTCCATTAACCAGTCTTTTTTTTTTCTCTCCCCCGACAGGTGTACAACACCCCCAGGGCAGACATCTTTCTGCACATCCTGCAGAACATGCTGCAGTTTGAACAGGAGGACAGCAGCGTCAGGTACACCTCACCTTTATCCACTGTTCTCACCTGTCCGTCTCCTCACCTGTCTGTTTGTCTGTCTCCGCGTCTGTCTGTCTGTCTGTCTCCTCATCCGTCTGTCAGTTTGTTTGTTTGTCAGGCTGTCTCCTCGTCTATCTGTCTGTCTGTCTGTCTGTCTGTCTGTCTGTCTGTCTGTCTGTCTATTAGTCTGTCTGCCCATCTTTTTGCCTGTCAGTCTGTCTGTCTCTCTGTCTGTCTTTCTGTTTGTCTGTCTGTCTGTCTCCTCGACTGTCTGTCTGTTTGTCTATGTGTTTGTGTGTGTGGGGGGGGGGGGGTTGCGCGCGCACGCGCATGCGTGTGTGTGTTTGCACTTGCATGCTCGAATTAAAAAAAGAGATTGCTTGTCTGTGTGGGCGCGCGCTTGCATACGTATGCGTGTATGTTTGCATGCATACGTGTGCTCATGCGTGCGTGTTAGCTCGTGTGTGTGTGCGCGCAGACTTATATAAATGTACGTATGCTTGCCTTGCTGAGAGGGGATCTCGGACCATCCTAAAGTCTGCCAGCATACACATCAGTTACTCATTTCCCCAGAGGCAGCCAGACAGCTTGTTTGACTGGGTTTGTTAAAATTGCAAGATATAGCGCTATATAAATTCCATGTATCATCATCATCATTATCATCATCATCGTCATCATCATCATTGTTGTTATTATCATCATCATCATCATTATCATTATTATTATTATTACTATTATTATCATCATTAATATCATCATCATCATCATCATCATCATCATCATCATCATCATCATGTGACAAGCTCAGGCCCTGACTGTTTCAGCGACAGACAGTGGAACCTGTTGGAGCTGACTGCCCACAGAGTCCTCCACCTGCCGCTCTCCTCCCGCCCGGACACCCAGGACTCCGGCTCCGTCCACAGACTGCTGGCCCTGCAGAGGCCCACCTTCGACCTGGCTGACCAAGCCGTGCAGACCGATGACCTCCCTTGTCTGAGCAAGGTCAAGGACGAACCGTGTCCCGTGTCTCCTTCCACGGGAGAATCCACCCACTATGACGTGTCTTCCGTCAAAAGGCGGAACGGGATCGGTTCGGTTTTCGAACGTTTCGGGAAGTGACACGTGCAGAGTGGAAGCGTCGCCTACGCTTTGGGCGAGTTGTTCCAAGCCTCGCGAACCTTCCCAGCCTAGCCCCAAGTCTGTGATAAAAGCTGGTGTCTCCTCCGACGTGGCCACGATCTCAGCTCAGCCTGGCACCAGTGTGGTTTCTTCTTCTGCGCCTTCCTCTTCACTTCCAGAAGTCGGTGTGGGGAATTCATCAACGTTGACCCCGGTGTGGTCTCGCGGAGGTTCCACGTGCGTGCCTTCGCCTGTTCTGTCTGTGTCGGAGTCTGTGTCTTCGGCAGCAGTTTCGTCAGGAAGTGGGTTCTCTGAGGAGAGGTATGGAGGTTTGTCTGCTGCTTGTGCTGGACAGAGGACTGTGCCGGAGTGTTCCGCAGCTCCCGTGTTGGCAGACACGGGTGCAGCGTCTTCTTCTGAACGGTCTGTTTCTGGAACTACCATCGCCTCTCCTCCTCCTCCCCCTCCTCCTCCTCTTCCTCCGCTGCCTTCAGGGGTGTCCCCATTGAGGGCCACGTCTATTGCTGATTCCTCGTCTCCGGTTGGTGCACCATCTCCGCAACCACCCCCACCCCCACCCCCACCACCACTGCCACCCTCCACTTCCTCAGGATGTCCGCCCCCTCCCCCTCCTCCGCCCCCTGCACCACCCCTTCCCCCACCCGGTTATAAAGGAATCCCACCCCCTCCCGCACCACCACCACCACCTCCCCCACCCGGTTCAAAAGGAAGCGGACCCCCTCCACCCCCTCCGCCCCCGCCATACCTCCCGTTCGGGTGTAAAGGCTGCCCTCCCCCTCCCCCCCTTCCCATCCCCCCGGGTCGCGCCATGTCGCTCCCTGCCGTGTACGGGGGCGGGGTGTCACGCCCCCCCACCCTGAGGTACGGGGTGGCGGGCAACAACTCGGGGCTGAGCCCCATCACCACCCCCAAACCCCGCCACAAGATGAAGACCTTCAACTGGTCCAAGGTGCCGCCACAGGCGCTCAGCAGCAGTAAGTTTTTATTTAATTTATTTACCTGTTTATTGATTTATTTATTCTTTTTTATATCGAGGATAATGGTCTCTCCGTCCGTCTATATATTTATTTATTTGTTTGTTTATGTATGATTTTATTTATTTATGTATGTATTTATTTATTTATATTTTATGTGTTTATTTATTTATGTGTTTATTTATGTCTGTATTTATTTATGTCTGTATTTATCTATCTATTTATAGGCCTTCAGCAGCAGTAAGTCTCTCCCTCCCTCTAGTTATCTATCTATCTATCTATCTATCTATCTATCTATCTATCTATTCATTTATTTATTTATTTATTATTTATTTATCGATCTATTTAGTTATATACCACTTTATGTCACAACAGATTTCTCTGCGTGATATCCGGGCTGCTCTCCCCGGGGAGAGCACGTCGCCACAAGTGCAGCGCCTACCCAATATTTTTTTTCTTTTTCCTGCCTGCAACTGTTTTTTTTTTCGCTATCAGAGTGGCTTTTTTCTACAGAATTTTGCCAGGGACAACTCACTTGTTGCCGTGGGTTCTTTTACGTGCGCTAAATAATGATGTGTGACACACGGGACCTGAGTTTATTGTCTTATTTGAAAGACTAGCACCCAGAACACCACTTATGGTCTATTAGATGGGGGAAAAGTTTTGGGCCCAAACGGGATTTGAACCACCGCACACTCCGACCCGGACTTTTCGCTTTCTAGACAGGCGCGTTACCTCTAGACCACCGATCCACTCTGGGCTGAACCTGTCAGTCAGTCAATCAGTCAGTCAGCGGGTGGGTGGGTAGTGTGAGGGTGTGTGAGTGAGTGAGGGTTATTTTTTGTTATTTCTTTTATTTCTAGGATAATGGAATGTGCACTCGTGTGCTTTGAAATTTTTTTTTACATCCAGCCCCCTTGTGTGTATGCTATTTTGTCAATTTTTGTCATCCGTTCCCACCGGTGCTCAATGGCCTACTTTTCGAAAAGCGGAACAGGTTATAACGTGTGCGCAAGATTTTCTCTGTGTGTTTGCATACGATACCTCAGTTTATAGTCTCACCTGAAGGACTTTTTGGTTGGAGTGGAGTCGGCACTGATGTTAATTCCAAAGTGGTAAATCCCTTTAAACGCGCGCGCGTGCGTGCATGCACGCATCTATGTTGGCATATCAGTGAATTTGCCGACGTGAAATTATTTGCACGCTCGCACGCACCCCCCCCCCCCCACACACACACACAAACACACACACACACACACACACACACACACACACACACACACACACACACACACACACACACACACACACACACACACACACACACACAGACAAAGGAAAAGAGGGACAGAAAGTAATACCATAACTCATGATCAGCGAATTCACAATAGCGGTTTTGTTTTACTGCACGCAATGGATACATAAATCTCTGCAACACTAGCTCCGAACCTCTCTTGCGAGTACCTACATGCTGGCCATCTCAGCGATTGATGGAAAGTGTAGGTCTACCCGAAAATAACGGCACGAACGATCAAAACTAGTGTCAAGTTCGCTCTGGTTATTCTTTTAAACAAAACAGAAAAATAGCTTCGTTGACATTGGCTCTGAACACAAAAAAATATTCACCGGCTCAAATCAACTCCAGAAGTCTGTTGAAGTAAAATACTAAGAAATTAAGTAAAAAGAA
>CM060326.1:59299243-59301743 GCA_030674155.1 Stramonita haemastoma | reverse complement strand
CCTTGAAAAATTGAGATTATTCATTCCTCTACCTCCCTCCCTCTCTCTCCCTCCCTCTCTCTCCCTCCCTCCCTCCCTCTCCCACCCTCCTTCCCCGTCTCCCTCTCCCATCTCTCCCTCCCTTCCCCCTCTCTGTTTCTCTCTGTCTCGCTGTCTTTGTTTCTGTCTCTGTCTCCGTCTCTCTCTCTGTTTCTTTGTCTCTGTCTCTCTCTCCCCCTCCCTCTTCCCCTATCTCTCCCTCTCTCCCTCCCCCTTCCTCCCTTCCCCCTCTCTCCCTCCCCCCTCTCTCCCTCTCCCCCCCCTCTCCCCCTCTCTCTCAAATCGTTGACTGACCATCACCATTGGTGTCCCACCAGGTGGAGATGATTCGCTCTTTCGAAGGGGACAAGGAGAAGCTGGGCAATGCAGAGAAGTTCTACCTCATGCTGTCCGACCTGCCGGCCTACAGGCTGCGCATAGAGGGCATGCTGCTCAAGGTCAGCGTCACACTCCATGTTACACGTTACGTTACGTTGCGTTACATGTGACGCACAATTTTCGCTTTGTAGACAAGGGCGTTGCCTCTAGACTACCGATCCATCATGTTTAGGGCTTTGTCACCCTGAGTCTTGTTGCACTAACTTCCATAGCTTTCTTCTTCGAAGCATTCTCTCTCTCTCTCTCTCTCTCTCTCTCTCTCTCTCTCTCTCTCTCTCTTCTCTCTCTCTCTCTCTCTCTCTCTCTCTCTCTCTCTCTCTCTCTCTCTCTCTCTCTCTCTCTCTCTCTCTCTCTCTCTCTCTCTCTCTCTCTCTCTCTCTTCATCATGCTTTTTTTTTAAGGTTTTGTGGAACTACAAGTCATATTGTGATGGTTTGTTTGAGGAAAGAAGTAGGAAACATAAGATTGAATTTGGATGCGTGATTTCGGTGGGTTTTTTTTTTTTACAGGGAAACGTGTGCGTGTGTGCGGGCGGGTGGGCGGGCACGCGCGCGCGCTTGTGAGCGCGCAAAAATATATACATGTTTATATTATGAATGCATGCGCGTGGATGTGAAGGTACATGCAGGTGTGTGTAAGTGCGTGCATGTGCACTTATCTGTACCAGTGTATGTGAACTTTTCCCCCCTTTACTTCTTTCTACCTGCCTTCCTTCGTCTGATACCACTCATAGAGAAAAGATGTTAAACTGAAGAACGAACAATGCAAACTTTCAGCTTATCGTTGGCGGTACCGTAAGCATTCTTCTTTCTCATGTGCATACATTGCGTAAAGAACAAAATCTGTTTTAAGCCAAATAATGGAACAGCTACATCACTCGCTTTAGTGACGGGGCGCGTTGCTTCTACACCAGTCCTGATTCTGTTATATAACACATGACGCTGTCACATTGATTGAACATAGTCACCGATTGATAAAGAGACCATTTGGTGACTGTGATCAGTCTGGTGACTCTGACTGGAAAGAGACTGAGGTAACTTGACACCACGCCAGCGCAAAGTTATCGGACATCTGATACGATGTATTCTTGGAGTCTGTCAGATAGCAATAAGCTTAGAGGTTGGGGCGAAAAGTTTGTGTTCGGAAAAGGAAACCCAACATTAGTCATCTGTCAATAGGGAGGTAGGTCTGTCTGATGTTTTGTCTATGTACTGTGTTTCTGGCTTCTGTGAAGTTTAAAAAAAAAAAAATTCTATAGTTTTTTATACATACATACATACATACATACATACATACATACATACATACATACATACATACATACATACATACATACATACATACATACATACATACATACGAAAAACACACACACACACACACACACACACACACACACACACACACACACACACACACACACACACATACACACACATGTACAAAAGCACACAATTACACATTTTCTACCAAGTACACGCACACCCCTCTATCTCATTGTCCCTCTACAGGAAGACTTCCGGGTGGCGATGGACGCCATGAGGCCGAACGTTGACGTCATCATCCGGGCCTGTGAAGACCTGATCGCCAGCAACACGCTGAAGGCGTTCCTCAGATATGTGCTGCACACCGGAAACTTCATCAACGCGGTAAACAACACTTCAGGTTTCTTTCTCTGTGTCATGTATAACGTCAGTTCAAATTCTAACTTCTTTGTTGAAGGCTCAGACAGCAAGTATTTTTGTCTTCTCATATGAGCGAAAATGTATTGCGCTGCGGTAAAGCGCCTGATAAGTCAGGCTCAGCACTTCTGAATTCGGCATAGAAGAGAATTGTTGTAGTTTCAGTCTTTTTTTTTTTTTTGGGGGGGGGGGGGAGGGGGAGGCAGGAGAGTGGACCAAGTGGGCAGAAAATCGACAAGGAGGCGATAGAGAAAAAAAAAGACAAAGCAGAAACTAAGAAAGGGATAGGAAGTCGGGAATTTATAGCACAGAATATCCGGAAGGTGGGGAGGCCATTTACACTGACAGCCCACCCCCTCCCACTCCCTGGCTTACCCACGGGAGAAAAAAAAAACCCGTTA
>CM060326.1:59284243-59294243 GCA_030674155.1 Stramonita haemastoma | reverse complement strand
TTTTCCCTGCTCCCGTTTGCTGCTGACAGTTTTCTTATTGCTGTAGGTTTTTAAACCAGCGTCAAATGCATGTTACACAGGAACACGATTTATCATCTCATTCGAAAGACTTGTACTCAACATAGAAAAGTGCAGATATTTTCACGTTTTGTAGTATGAACAGTGAATGTTAAACGGCGTCAGAAAGGCTGTGCCACTCACTGGGCCACAATGAAACTCAACTCCCAGAGCATGGGTGTAGACTGTCCTCCTGAGTTTACTTCTCTCTTCACTCTCACTGTACACTGCACTATGGCTGTGTCTTTTCCTCTCCGTGGTCAAACTTGTATGCCCTTTTACTTTGTACACAGTATGATACGATACAGTTCTGCCTTGTTACCTTTTGTACGGTGCAAAATGTTACATGACAATTCTGAGCTCTCGATGCATGTGTGTGTGTGCAAAATGTGTTTACGCGTTTCATTCACTCTCCATGTACATCAGTATTGCCTGTGTCTCTCCTTCCCCTTTGTCTAAATGTTCTGCCCTTTCACCTTGTTGTCCTTTACCTGTAACACTGACTCACCCACTGTTCTGGTGCCTGTGCTATTGACCTATGACCTTGACCCTTTGTCGTCATCTGTACGTCCTTAACCATTGACCTTGGTACTCTAAGTGTCTGTGTTCTTGACCTGTGATCTTAACCTTCCAATTGTCCTGGGATCTCAATCCTGCAACGGTCCTGAGATCTTAACCCTGCAACTGTCGTGGTGTCTGTATCCTGTACCTGTGTTCTTAACCATCAAATTGCCTTGTGATCTTAACCCTGCAACTGTGGTGTGTGTGTCTGTGTGTGTGTAGCGTGGAAGCAGGCCTCCACAACCATTGGTCGACAGTCCCGAGCTGTCAATCGACTTTCGGCAGCAGCTAAACGTATTCCTACATTTCCCCTTATTGCATGCTTTGTTCTGTTATTTTCAGCGCCCTCAGCTTTCTCTATGACTAATCTGCACCTTGCATGTCTCTCGGTTCGGGTTTTTTTTTGTTTTTTGCTCTCCGGGTTTGATTATTGCTTCCTTTTTGTTATTGCCGGCTATCAGACTTGTTTTTCTCCAGTTCAAATGGGTTGTGATATTATTCCTTTGCATGAGGCATTATGAGGGTAGAACATTAGCCTCCGGTGACATTTTACTTTTGTTTAGAGTGAAACTTGACTACAATGTGTTCAGAAGGTATTCCTGGCTATGTGGAATTGAACGTGAGAAAGGAAAGGGAAATGAATTGTTGGAAAATTTCATCTGGGGTGGCAGGTTTTCCGCATTGCTTTATTATTATTATTATTTTTTAATTTTTTAATTAATACAGAGAAGATGAAACTGCAGTGGAAATGGGAAAGTTGCAGCAAGAGACGAAATCAAAAAATATTAGGCAAATGAAATCGATGGATTTGCATAAATAACCTGTCCCTCTCCCTCTCCCTGTCTATCCCCTCTCTTTCTCTTTCTCTCTTTCTCTCTCTCCTCTCTCTCTCGGTCTCTCTCTCTCTGTCTCTCTCTCTCTCTGTCTCTCTCTCTCTCTCTCTCTCCTCTCTGTCTCTCTCCTCTCTGTCTCTCTCTCTCTCTCTCCCTCTCCCTCCCCTCCTCCTCTCTCTCTATCTCTCCCCCCTCTCCCTCCCTCCCTGTCTCTCTGTTTTTGGAATGCCCTCCCACTTTGTTTTCTGTTTGTTTGTTCTGAGAGGGAAAAGGTTGTCACTTGATCATTTGTTTCTCTTCAAGGACTGACGAGCGGTATTTGATTTCTTCCAAGTATTCTTTGTTTTCCTCATACTTACTAGACTTACTTTATACTCCTACACCTTTTTTTCTGATTTATTTCAGTACGCACATTTTTGGGTTCGTGTGTGATTATCATATTAAACAAGAACAATTTGTTGCACGCTTTTTATTCTTTTTTTATGGGAAAAAAAAGAAAAGCTCATGCAGTTGCCATTTTCTGTTTTACAATTTTTTGAACTTGACCCTCGTGTTCATTTGCACACAGGGGAAGACTTGTATTTAAAAAATAGTTTACTTTCTTCACTCCTTTTGTGAAAATCGTTTGTTCCTTTCTTGATTATCGTTTGTTTTATTATGTAACCAAAACATGTTGAACAAGAAGTGAAATCTGATTTTTTTAAAAGCATTATACTACACTCAGATAAGAAAAAAATGCACGCTGCATAATAATCAAAAAGGCCTGTTGACGGTGTGGCGGTCTTGTAACCGAGAGGACTTGTGGACGATGGCCAAATCCTTAGGCCTAGGACATTCAGCCTCTTGGAAGGTTCCCAATTTGCTGTCTGTGGGCCATGGTACTGAGATCAAGTGCAGTGAGGAGATACAGAAGAAATTTTCCAGGTCAGCTGGTATGCAGACCCGCTCGTGCCATACTCTCCTACGCGCCTACACGCTTGTTAAAGACCACATGTGCATGTGATCATGTTAGCATTCCAAAAGTGGCGGGCACAGTTATGACCAGGGCATAGGGTCATGCTGTTTATTGAACATCTGCAGGATGGATTTCTTTACTAATTTAGAATGCTACGCATGCGAGAAAGCTACTATGGTAAAAACTGAAAAAACTTAGTATCATCTTGGAAAAACGAGATATATAACTGGTTCTTTTAACATTTGTTCACAGAATCAAGTAGCTTGCTATAAAAGACGAGCGTTTGGTTACAGCACTTTTTCATTAGACGTATAAGAAGAGGGGAAAAGTGCAGTCATGGGTTTGAACACCCAAGCGTGAGAGAGAGAGAAGGGGGGGGGGGAGGGGGAGGGGGGATAGGATGAAGTAATGTGGGAGTTAAGGAAGGAGAGTTAGGTTGTTAATCTCAAAAAAACAAGCAGACACAAGGGATGATAAAAGAAAACAGCGGACACGGTTTTTTGTCAAAAGTAAAAGGTCATTCACTCTCTTGCATAAAACACTGACCTTTTCTGTTTTTTCATCTTTTTTTTATATACCTTAACTTGCTGCTCCTAAAGTTGTTCAGCCACAGTTCCCCGTCCTTTCTGATCTGCCGTTATTTCAGGAGCAGGAAGTGGACAGGCACTGCTCATGTTGCCTGCCTGTCTTCGCTTTTTCAAACCACTGTGAAATGTGCGCTGTGATATTTAAACTGGCTTTGTGACTGACATTTGTCCATGTCAGTTTGGTTTAAAGTTGACACCTACTTTCCAGATTTGGTCGATGGTGGAAAAAATTTCTTTTTAGGAGACTGGAGGTGGCTGGCTGCTCTCTACTTATGTGTTGACTGTTCCAGTTGAGCAACATACGGAGATGGCTACTGTCCACTTCTGCATTTATTTATTTATTTATTCTTTTATATCGAGGATAATGGAATAAGCACTCATGTGGTTTTTTACATCCAGTTTTGTCAGAACTTCGGCTTACAGTCTCATTCGAATGACTTTTAGAGGGAGTGGAGTTGGCACTGATGTTAACTCCAGAGGAAAAATCCTCTTGAGCAAGATTTGAACCCGTGTCAGCAGATCACGAGCCATCACTCTGACCACCAGGCATGCACCAGTTGAGCAACATAAGAAGGTGGCTGGCTGCTATCCACTTTTTGTATTGTCTGTACCTGTTGAGCAACAAAATATTATTTCAGAGGGACAAGAACGAAAAATTTCAGTTTGATTAAGAATCCTGGGAAACGAACTTGCAGTGTTATACAAATGAATGACCTTTATGCTGCTCCATGAAAGGCCCAAGATGCAAGCAGCCAGGTGTGACACACTGTTGAATAATAACAGCTTGCTCGGAGCTATATGACCTATATGAAGCATGTTCAGTTTAAATTCAAAACACTTTATTATCTAAAAATAACAGAGAAATTCCGGCAGGTTACGAGCCATACCTAAAACAAGTAAACATGTAAAACTACATTCGATACCATGTGACTTTTAAACATGAGCATCCTCTGCCAACGAATTCAGTCTCTTTCCAATATGCGGTCATGGCTACTGTCTTCGATTTTAAACGTCAAAAAGTAAACATAGAAATAGCGTGTGCTCACACACACACACACCTACACACACACACACACACACACACACACACACACACACACACACACACACACACACACACACACACACACCTACACACACACACACACACACACACACACACACACACACACACACACACACACACACACACACAGAGGCAGTTGTTTCTCTTCGAACTTTAGTTCATTTGAATAAAACTGGTTCACACGAATAAAATATCTCGTCATTGAAATATCTATTGCATACTGCGCAGAATATCTGCAAAATTGTGCATGAAAGTGTTAAACTAGAGTTTGAAATGTCGTTAGTTTGCTTTGTGTCGGATACATGACTATGCTTGGGAACACTTCATTGTTTGTGGTTGCTGCATAAATGACGACCAGGTTACCATAGTCAGTCACATTGTGCACATGATTCATAGAACTTAGGGCAAGCCGAATGTTGTGAGGATTACAGCTGTAGTGGATGTGGTGATGATGATGATGATGATGATGATGATGATGATGATGATGATGATGACGACTGTGAAAACAAAAGCTGCAACAACAGCGGCGATGATAATAATGATATTAATGATGATGATGATGATGATGATGATGATGATGATGATGATTATGATTATGATGATGATTTTTAGTATTATCGCATTAAGAGTAACAGTAGTAGCGAGAGAATTTCTAATACTGACGTGATATAAGATTTCTGGCTGGTAATGATGACAGGGGTAGGAAAGTTAAAAAATATATTTAAAAAAAGATAATTGCGAGCGTCATATGAATGATAAGTGTTGACGTCCCCTATGGAAATCAAGCCATCCTTGTTATCGGGGGCTGATTCTGAATCCGTGGAAAGGTATGGTGTGAAGTAGATATATCGCTATTCACATTTCTTTGAACGTATTGTGTTGTGTACTTCAGGATTGTGATGTATAAAAAGAAATATTACACAAACTTTTCTTAAAACGTGCGTGCCTTTATTTATTATTTATTAATATCATCTACCATTCTTTTCTTTTTTCTTGGTCACGTGCAGACAAGGAAAAACCGGCGCAGGAAGATGACGGGTGCATCATCGATCGTCTGCTCAGCGACATCCGCCGTGGCTACACTCTGCGCAAAACCTCGCCCTCCGGAGCACGCAGGGGCTCTCTACACGGCAAAACCTCCCCTTCTGGAGGCAGGAGAAACTCCCTCCACGGCAAAACTTCCCCTTCTGGAGGGAGGAGAAATTCGCTTCATGGCAAGACGTCTCCTTTAGTGGCCAGGAGAAACTCCAGCCAGGGCAAAACCTCGCCCTCTGGAGGAAGGAGCAACTCTCTCCACGGTAGGACTTCCCCTTCAGGAGCCAGGAGAAAGTTCGCCCAGGGCAAAACCTCGCACGGGGCCGCTCCTACTACCGCGGAAAAAGACTTGAAAAACGACGTCATCAAAGCCCAGGGTGACGTCACGAAAGTGGGAGGTGACGTCACCAGCAAACCCAACAAGGGTGTGACGAAACCCCAGAAGACTGACCCGCTGACGAACCGTGAGGTCATCAGCTGTAGAGACAGTGTGGTCAAAGGGAAGGGGGAGGAGGTAGGGGAGGAGGAGGAGGAGGCAGCAGGCAAGGCGAAAAAGGCCAGGCCCAAAGGACGTTGTGTGAGCAGGTCAAGAGAGGAGGACTTGGCGAAGTGGACAGACAGGGAGAGGGGCGGGGGGGCGGGGCCCCGCGTGTCAGTGACAGACACCTCTGCAGCAGCCGGCACTGCCAGTCGCGGGGAGTCCTCCTGCTAGCACGGCTAAGAGCGGGGACACCGCAAAGAACGCGAACGTTTGTGCGCATACACGCATGCACACGCATACCCATACATTCAGACATACACACGCACGCTGCTCGCATGCACACACACAAAGTGGCATGCCCTTCCACATGGCTACACACACACACACACACACACACACACACACACACACACACACACACACACACACACACACACACACACACGCTCTTACACACACACACGCTCTTACACACACACACACACACACACACACACACACACACACACACACACACACACACACACACACAACACTCATTTGCTTACGCAAACGCTTTTTTTGTAAATATATTCTTGCCACTGTATGAAGCAGCTACCACCACTATATTGTGTATATAGTTATACGTGACTATAATCATCATATATTCATGAAATTCATATACTGAATGTTTGGAACATGTTTTCAGAGGCTTAGAAGAATATTTATTGATATAACGGCTGATATATTTTGCTTCAAATCAGTTTTCCCTTTCAGTGTCGTGCGAACACGTGAAAGTTCAACGGAAGCGAGGAGATGTCCAGGCAGCGAATGAGAAACGTAGCCCGGCGTCACGTGCTTTTATGCAAATTAATAGCTCTGTTAAGGCATTTTGAAAACTGATTTTTTTCAATGTGCGTATCTATACAGATTTTGGAAACTGATTTTTGTGTATGTGCATATCTATACAGATCTGATTGTAACTAGTACATACACCCCTGTCAAAGGTATAGTTTGTTTTGAAGAAAGTATGAGTGCACGTTAGCACCAAGAAAAAGGAAAATCTGGGAGCTATGGGACTGGCAGTCCCAGTCTGGTGGGATGTTAGGGTGTTTATTGTTGGGGTCTTGAAGATGAAGCCTCTTTCTTAGCTCAAAGTGGAAGAGAATGTTACATACCCATACCTGTTGAAGATTTCTTTCGTTCTGATATAACTGACTTTCAACTGTTGATTTCTATCAACTGAAATCACGATTTATCTCTCTTTTTTCTGTGGCAAGGGGTGGGATAACAGATTTTTTTTTTTGTTCTTTCTCCTTAAAGGCAGAAGGAGAAGGCAGGTGCACCCCCACCCCCACCCCCACGCCTGTCCTCTTCCAGCGTTAGAGTGTTAAAGGCTCTTTCAATATAACTGGTATTCCACCGTCTGGACATTTTTTTGCTGAAAATTTCATCTTGTCTACCAATCTTCCTTCTTAATTTCCCTCCATAATGTTTTTGTGTTTTTTTTTGTTTTGGGTTTTCGCCGTTACTTTTTCATGCAGTACTATTTGCTTAAGATTCTGTTGGTGACTACAAAGTAATACTGTTGACACTAGGAGATGTCTACAATGTTAATTGCCGATCTGGTCTTTTTATGGATCATTTTTATTTTCATTTTCATTGTTGTTGTTTTTTTCATGGTTGATTTATGATGACAAGTTAAGCAGAAAGGATCACGTTCTTGGCATGCATTAGCCTTGAGGACTTTATAGTACTTACTTTTTTTGCAAGTTGATAATGTTTAGTGATTAATCAAAATTACAGTTTCTGACTTTTGGTTTGAATGTTTTCAAAACTAATGACGGTGGTGACGACATGGATATAGCCTTGGCAGTTTGGCGAAATACCAACAACAGAAACTAGACCAAAAAAAACTAGAGAGAGAAAAGCGATTGAAACAACGGAGATAGGATTCGTTGCTTTAATTAGCAGACTTTTATTGCAATGCATAGATAAGGACATTGTTTGATTTTTTAAAAACAAAAAAGACAGTGATAATATTTGATAGTACATTTGGGAAAAAAGAAGGAAGAGTATTCCTGTTGTACTGTGAGTCCTTTCTTTTTTGGGGGAGGGGGGCGTAGGAACTGTTTAAAAATGAAGAGAAGGATTAAAATAAACATAACAGGAATGACAGAGACTTTTCACAAGGTTTTTTTGTTCCTTGGCTAGAGCTCCAAGGTTCACCAGTTGTGATATTTTTGTGCATATACCATTTTGCCCACCATTAAGGTAGCCGCTTTCTGACTGCAGGGAACGAGTAAACAAGGTTTAAAGATTCAAAAATTGGAAACCCAAGACTCATGGTTATACGTTTTCTCGAATCTAGGCTATTTAGGCCGAATCTAGGCCCACAGATTTATCGACCACTCTATTAATGTCTTTTAGGACTATGCTGCCATATTTTTCTTTAAAAAAAAGTAACTTGCCTTAAAATGCCAGTCGTTGATATCAAAATGTATTTATGATAATGAATCTCAATGGATAACACAGGGAAAGGATTAAAATACTTCTAGGAAAGATACAGAAGCCAGTTTACATTTCGGCTAAGGGGTTTAGAAGAGAAATGGTCAGATTGCGATGAAGTGAGATTTGCAATCAAACTGAGAAGATTATGTTACAGTGAAGAAAGAAACTCTCAGAAGAAATGGATTTTTGCAGTACACTTAACGCTTAGAACAGAAGAAAGTAAATACTGAAATATTGATGCTGAAAAGAAACAACCTGAAAAGTTCCGCCAGAAACAAATTGATGCAATGAGATGGACGTTGTTTCGTTTCTTCAGTTACTTTGCACGAAATAGCATCACTGCTACACAGTGGCTGCGCGCTAATCTCCTATTAACAGAGTAAAGAAAACAGATACTCCTGTGATATTTATTAATTCTCGCCTGCAACTTTGTCCAGTAGCCCACCAGCCCATGTCTGTGTTATTGCTGTGAACAACACTGTGTTCACGTCTTCTGCTTATGTGTTATACACTACATTGAAAACTGAATATTATTATTGTTTTTGTTTCATTGAAAACTCCACCAAATTCAGGGGAGATGTTGCTCTGTATGAACTAAGCAATTGTTTTTGATGTTTGGCTTTGATTCCCTTCTTGATCTTTGTTAAACCTTATCAAAGATGGTAGCGTTTAAAAGTAGATGTTGATAGTTGCACATGTAGAGATCACGGATGTTTTATAGATTTTTTTATATGATTTTGCTGTGTACAGTTCTGTTTTTAATGTGTCCATACGAGTACTTGGATCTAAACAATCTATTCAGTGGAGAAAAATACGGTACATGAATGCCTTGTTTTGCTTTCGGTGTGTTCATACGAATACTTTGGTTTAAAGAATTGATTCACTGGGTAAAAATTCGTTTTATGACGGCTTTGTTAAGCTTTGCTTTGTTTTGGTTTTGATAAGTTATACAAATACTAATTCATTCCGTAGAGAAAACTTCGTTGTGCGAATACTTACACAATTGAAATAGAATGTATTGAATCAAGATGAATACGTTATGTGAATAAAAGCATCAGTTGCATAGCGACAACTTGAAGTCTGATAATTATGTGTTCAATGAAAACTTCACTTTGTACATTACATGTCAACGGTTAAGTTATGATCATGCGTTTTTCTACGTGTTTGAAAAACCTTTCTACCTCTTACCATATTTTCTTGTGTTTAAGTGTTCTTGGTTGTTGTTTTTCTTCTGGGAAAACATATTTCTTTAGTATCAAAAACAAACATATAATACAAGAGCAAACATGTCGAAACAGTTTCAAACTTTCAAAGCCGTTTTTTGTGTATAACATACCGTTTTCCGAAACATGCTTCAAGATGTGAAAAGAGGACGTGAACTATTGCCAGACACTGCCATAAGAACAACAATAAAAACTTTACCTGCCGATCAAAATGCACGACAACCGTTAAGCTCTAATCACACCTTGATAACTGTCTGGGAATGGTTACCAGGCGGTGTGGTAGTAGAAAATAGTCCACATCTCGTAGGGAGCGGGGTAGCTTAGCGGTTAGAATATCACACTGGTCCCTGATGGACACTGAGAGCTCGGGTTCAAATCTCCACTAGGGTTTTCATTCGAGGGAATTTCCCCCTTTGAGTTAACATTGAAACTGATGCCTTTTGAAAGTCTTTAGGGTGAAACTATTAACTGAGAACCCAAGTGTGCACACCTGAAAGCCCTATGCGTGTACTTTTTTTGGTCGGAGAGTAGGCCAGTTATAGCTGGTGACGTGGACACGAACATAGCCTACCCAGCATGTACCCTGATTCCTGGAGAGGGATGGGCTTCGTCATGCACAGCTGTCAGTTTCCCCCACTTTCAGCTCCTCTCAGCTGCTAATTAATCCATCCCATCCTACCCAGATGGGCCAGCTGGTGCTATTTATAGCAGG
>CM060326.1:59274243-59279243 GCA_030674155.1 Stramonita haemastoma | reverse complement strand
TCCTTTGGATGAGACTACAAACCGAGGCCCCGTGTGCGAACGCACACAGAACATCTTGTGTACACGTTAAATCCTGTTTCGCTTTTCGTAAGAGTAGGCCATTGTGTGCCGGTGGGAACAGATGACAATATTTACACAACTGCATACACACGGGGACAGGATGGAAAAAAAAGCACATGAGTGCTTATTCCATAATCATTGATAAAAAAATAAAAAAAGATAAATAAATGGTTCACGGAGTGTTCGGTGAAAGAACACAAGCAATCCTCAGGTGATGTTCCTCTGCAACTTGTTCAGGACTACCCGGCATCAGTGTATTCTCTCAATCTTCAAAGCAAATAACACAGTACTGTTTTAAGAAATCAGGAACGCTTAG
The DNA here is from genome assembly GCA_030674155.1 of Stramonita haemastoma. Taxonomy (NCBI): domain Eukaryota; kingdom Metazoa; phylum Mollusca; class Gastropoda; order Neogastropoda; family Muricidae; genus Stramonita; species Stramonita haemastoma. Next base: position 59,278,867 of record CM060326.1, on the reverse strand, counting down.
AAATAAGTTAAGATCTTCGTGTGTATCTGAATAGACGGGCTACACCACTTCACCCAGACCCTAAAGCTGGAGTGCGGCCTAGATGCTATCCTTGGCTGTTGCAGCCACAGCTAAGGGCAGTGTGAAAACACGGCGGAAATCACCGCACACTGGCAGTGGTATTAAAGTTTTGTTCTTGTTTTGCTTTAATTGCGCCAGGGGTTTGAATTGCTCTCCGCCCTCTTTATAAATACATGCTTTTGGTTGTTTGAGGGGGGGGGGGGAGGGGGGGGTAAGATGTTTTGGAGCACTAAATATTGTGCTCAAAACTTCCTGGATTTTGTTTCTTGGACTGAGTTTAGGGGAGTAATGCTTGTTCTCGTTTTTGTTTTATGTCATATTCCACTTTCCAAGTTATTTTTGTCCTTTTTTCTTCAATGAAAAAAAATATGGCGGAAGTAAAACCAATGTTAGTGGTACAATCTCGGTTTCTTTCAATCAATCAATCAATCAATCAATCAAATTTTTATTTCCAGATGGTACATTGAGTAAGCAGCGATCTGCTTTTTTCCTCATTGGTAGTATGTGGGCTTTTCATTTTTTGTAGATTATCTCTAAGTTAATTCCATGACCACGATAGGTTAGACTAGATTTATTCTTCGTGGAACGCTGTCTGTCATATGAGCGAAAGTGCGCTCTGCTACCATTAAGATAAGCGCCTGACATGTCAGGCCAAACGCATCCGACTTCAGTGTGGGAGAGCATTTTCTTTTAGATCTTTCTAGGGGGAAAAAGGCAGGATAATGGACCAAAAAGGCAGAAAACAGGCAAGGAGGTGACAGAAACAAAAGGAACATGGCAGAAAGAAAGAGAGGGATAGAAACGAGGGAATTCTAAGCGTAGAATTTCCAGAAGGTGGGGATATTGTTTATGTTCACAGCCGCCAGGCATCCCCACGGTTATGCTCAATCTCTCTCTCTCCTCTCTCTCTCTCTCTCTCTCTCTCTCTCTCTCTCTCTCTCTCTCCTCTCTCTCTCTCTTCTATCTATCTATCTATCTATCTATTATTTTGTGTGGTGTTGTTGTGCTGTGCGTGCGTGCGTGCGTGCGTGTGCGTGGTGTGTGTGTGTGTGTGTGTGTGTGTGTGTGTGACTTGGAAGGAAAAGTCACATCACACCGGGCACCACACTGACCTATTTACCGGCATATTTTCCCTGACATATGACAGGTCATTTGACTCAGAGGTAACAGAATACAGCTGATGAGAAATGTTTGGTGCTGATGTTCAGTGCCAGTCGCAAAAGGCCAAAGACAGCACGAGACAGATGCCCCTTATCACAGGATCGGTTGGGATTATAAAACAGACGCTCTCTGCTCACAGGGGAGGCTACGCACACAACAGCAGCAACGTTCACAAAATGTCGCATCTTGTCTCCCCTTTCACTCTTCAGTCTGTTGTATTTTTTTGGCCAGGAAATCTGAAACCATCGTCGTTGTAGTGTTACTGATGACATTTTCTCTGCCCTCGTTATATTCATTTCCATCCAACGATTTTTAGGGAGGGGAGGAGGAGAGGGCAACAATTCTGATGATCTATAGAGTGCAGTGCCCCTCGTCATCACTTCATCGTCATCCCACAACCGAAGTCTCCAGGGAACTGTTGACCATTTCTAGAGGTCAAGTGGTCAGAGAGACCAGACTGAAACCCCGATCTGAATAGGCCTCTACTTGTACCAATCCTGGTATTAATTTCATCAGACTTGGCGATGATTGTGGTCGTGTTGGTATTCAAAACAACCGATAGTGCTCGGCAGGAATGGCACAAAATTCAAATCAGCTGAACACAACTTTATTCTCTCGTGAAGAGCATTTCTGGCAGGAGCAGGGCTACTGGAGATAAAGAGAATGAACATTCAGAACAAACACTTGTCGGAACTTGTAAGACACAGGTATGGTATCGAAGCAGAGAAGTACCAGACAATACACAACCCGTCAGGTTGTTCTGACACAGTTTCGACGTAGCAACGCAGTTCGTCGTAACTTTGAAGAATCATTTTTTTTTTTATACTAAGACCTTTTGCCATTGCATGTTTTAGGTGGTGAAAAGTTGTAACTAATTGCATCAACGCACTTTGTCACAACTTGGAAATGAAGTCAGAAAGTTGACAAAAAGGTATGAGGAGCTTCTAAAATGCTGAAGTAGTGCTTATATTGAACTTAGGCTACATTGATTAAAGATATGTTGGATTTTTTTTTTACATGGGAGGGCCTGGGGAGGGGGGGGGGGGCGGATAGCCTAGTGGTCAGAACATAGCCTAGTGGTCAGATCATTGCGCTGGCAATTTGAAGACCCGAGTTCGAGTCCGGTCGAGGAGATTTTTCTCCTGGAGTTAACATCAGTGCTGACTCCACTCTCCTCAAAAGTCCTTCGGATGAGACTTTAAACCGAGGTCCCGTGTGCGAACGCACACAGAACATCTTGCACACACGTTAAATCCTGTTCCACTTTTCGTAAGAGTAGGCCATCGTGTGCCGGTGGGAACAGATGACATTTACAAAACTGCATACACACGGGGACTGGATGTAAAAAAGCACAAGAGTGCTTATCCCGTCATCCTCGATATAAAAGAATAAATCAAATCAAATCAAATCAAATCAAATCAATCTCTCTCCTCTCTCTCTCTCTCTCTCTCTCTCTCTCCTCTCTCTCTCTCTCTCTCTCTCTCTCTCTCTCTCTCTCCTCCTCTCTCCCCTCCTCCTCCTTCCTCTCCTCCTCTCTCTCTCTCTCCCTCTCTCTCTCTCTCTCCTCTGTCTAACCTGCACACATGCATGCACACTTTAGGTTACACTTCGGCGCCGTTATGCCTCTATTCCAGCCCCACCCTCTTCATGCCTCCATCCCACCCCCACACTCTCCACACCTCTATTCCACCCCCACCCTTTCCATGCCTCTATCCCACCCCCACCCTCTCCAGCCTCTCTCTATTCCACCCCCACCCTCTCCACACCTCTAAACCACCCCCCTCCTCCCACACACCTCACCGAGGCTGCCCAACCCCCAGGGATCATCAGTCTTAAAATCCACACTCAAGGGAAATAATTCTAATAGTCAACAGCTTCAAAGCAGACGTAACCACTCTTCGGTAGCAGCAATAACGGCAGATGTGAAAGACGCTCAGTGCTTCATTTCCGATATTTGCCACAGATTAACTTTTCTCTCAGCCGGCTGGGGAATGGTATCCAGGGTCGATGGGGCCATTAGGGCAAACTTTCCCCGTGAACTGATGAGCGAATCGCGTGCGCATCTTTCATAAACATTTCCATCTTAATTCTGTGAATTCGAAGTGCCAGGCGCTTTTGTCGACATGTTTGATTCAGGCCGTGTCGAATTTGAGAGATTAAAGAGCGTTTATGTGTTTCAGTCGATGCAAATAGGTAGGTTGTCCAAAGCAAAAAGGCTTTCTCTTAAACTCTTTTAATTTCAACTCAAGTGCTGTTCGAAAGGCCTACTCTCGTTCTTTGATGGTTTCTGATAGTTGTCATGTCAGTGAAGTCTGATAAAATAAGATAAAAGCAAGCCACGGGGAGTCTGTGATTTATTTCACTTAATATAACTATCATTTGATACAATTTTTTAAAAACCTCAATACAATCATGTCAAGAAGTAGATCTAGATGTTATGAAAAAAAGAACCAGTAATGAAAACTCTCTCTCTCTCTCTCTCTCTCTCTCTCTCTCTCTCTCTCTCTCTTCTCTCTCTCTCTCTCTCTCTCTCTCTCTCTCTCTCTCTCTCTCTCTCTCTCTCTCTCTCTCTCTCTCTCCTCTCATTCTCTCTCTCTCTGAACTATAGGCTAAGGCCTGGCAGTAAGAGGGGGGGGGGGGGGGTTCTACATCTGTTACCAAGGCCATGATTGTGTCTGCAGTCTGGCCCAGCAATCCTGCAGTTACTATCTTTGGATGTTGCTTACCTCAGAGATCACACATGCATGTTGAAAGTTGTGGGTTTTTTGTTTTATGTGGGTTTTTTTGTAGTAGGATCACCAATTTGCCTTTTCTTTCAGCTGGCTGGGGAATGGTATTCAAAAGAACACCCAGAGCCTGTTAGAGGGAAACACTCTTTCTACCTGAAAAATTACAACAAACAAACAAAACAAAGCCAACTTGAAAAACGAAGCAAACTTAGTCATTATCTCCTACCAAGAAACCCAGTATGTTTGAAGAAGACGCCCAGATCCCTTTTGCAGAAACACGTATTTCTTTGGGGAAGGTACCCAGTTCTGTGTAAAATAAGAAATCTGGCCTGTCTTTCTCTGGTGAAAAAGCCTTTTAAAAAAAAAAGAAGCAGAAACCCAAGCCTGTGTGGAATAGGAATCAAATCCTCCTTGTAGGGAGAACCGCTTGTGCATGTGTATATACACGAAATGAATCAAGGCACTGGCAGGTTTGCACTTGAAGTTGACCTGGGAGATCGTAAAAATCCCCACCCTTAATTCACGAGACGCCGCTGAGATTCAAACCCACGACTTCGTGGACCCGTGGGATTGAAGTCGAACACTTAACCACTCAGCTATGGCGTCTGTCAGCTCCCTGAATAATAATCTTAGTCCTTTGCAGATTAAGGGGGAGCCAATCCTCCTTTTCTATG
>CM060326.1:59226743-59264243 GCA_030674155.1 Stramonita haemastoma | reverse complement strand
GTAGGAGCTGTCCCACACTACTGATGAGCTGTAGCCCTCTTTTTTTTTTTAGAGCTCCCTTCAAAGGGGGGTCTGCACTAGGCGACCCTGTAGGGATACACCCACTGTAATATCAAAGACAGGAACTTCTCTTTAATTTGCTGATTTATTTTCACACACACACACACACACACACACACACACACACACACACACACACACACACACACACACACACACACACACACATACACACACACACACACACACACACACACACACACACCACACACACACACCACACACCACAACCACACACACACACACACCAACACACACACACACCACGCACACACAGCACGCACACACACACACAACACACACACACTCAACACACAGACCACACACCGCGACACACAACATCACAACACCGCACCTCACACGCACTTTGCCCGACACACACATACACAGCACCCTGCCTCACGCTCATTCGGCTCCACATGCACCGCGGCACCCCTATACCCACACCCCCCACCCCCTCCCGCCACCCACACCCCACCCTGACCCTTCTCCAGCCTCTTTCACTGCTTTGCCACACGCTTTCCCATTGACAAGGGAATAATTAGGGGTGGGAGGAGATAGGGGTGGGGTGGGGGAGGGGGTGGCAGGGAGGAAAGGGTACTGGAGTGGAAATCGGCGGAGCAGGAAATGACATATAAAAAGTTGGCATCGGAAGAAGGCGACACAGTCCTGAAGTGGGGGGTAAAAAAAGGACATGGCAGCTCTGCGTAGTGACAGTATCCTGTAAGTCCGGCAGTTCAGGTTCAGTGGACAGTTTTGATTATGTGATTTCACCTGCAGAGAGACTGATGCTGCACCAGAAAAAGAAAAGCTTGCCATCTTTCGTGGGTTGGACTGTAAGTGTTTGTATTCATTGATTTATCTATTTCGCAGGAACATTGATTTTATGTTGTTTTTTTGTAATTGGCAGCTTTTGTCGTTTGAATGTTTATCAAAGCTCTCTCTCTCTCTCTCTCTCTCTCTCTCTCTCTCTCTCTCTCTCTCTCTCTCTCTCTCTCTCTCTCTCTCTCTCTCTCTCTCTCTCTCTCAGACATATAGCAGGCATGCTTGCACGCTTACATTCACACACATGCACGTGGACACATACGCGCATGCGTGAGTACGCATTGTTTTATTTCCAGTTCGCTTATTATATTATTGCTATTTTATTTGATATTCACTTATTGGACAGTAACTGTTATCTGTCTCGGTTTTTTCTACCCCTCTTCTTGTTTTGTTTGTTTCTTTTTGAGGGTTTTCTTTATACCACTGGGTTTTTCCCCAGTCTTCAAGTAGCAGGCTTACTTCCAGTGGAAAGATGTTTAAATTGAAGAACACACTCAGATGAAGAGATTAAAATGATAAACAGACAGCCTTTTAGCATGAGAGAGAAACCTTGGAAGAGAGAGAGAGAGAGAGAGAGAGAGAGAGAGAGAGAGAGAGAGAGAGAGAGAGAGAGAGAGAGAGAGAGAGAGAGAGAGAGAGAGAGATCACAATTTCCATGAGATAACACAATATTTGTCACCAATTTTGCCTGTGCATGCAACAGTCTTATAAAGCCATTGATATCTTTTCAGCTCTCTTCACTCGAGGCATTGACGAGCTCTTGGACAAGATCTTGCTCACACCCAGCTGGTGCCTGGATGTTGACAGGAGGACAGAGCACACCGTGACATAAACAACCAAGCATCCAATCCATTGCCTGGAATCTACCTCCGAATATATGACTCTTAAACTCCATGTTCTTCTATTTCATGGATACTTTGAAGCTCACTAACCCTATATGTGAACATGTGGAAGTCCTGTAACTCTAACTTGTGGATACTAAAGCTCTCATATCTGCACGGTGATAAGTGAGCACACTGAAACTTGATAGCCTCGAATTATGAAACCGATGACACACCCTGTCTTCAAGCCTGCAACACTTTGAAAAATTCCAAGCATGGAAATGTGGACAGTTTGATTTTCACCCAGCATTGAAATGTGAACACTGGCGTTCTTTTATCTATGGACACTACAGAACTCCCGAGGCTGGAAATGAGGACTTAAAGTCACCTTGAATTGCAAAACTGTGAAGTTTCCTGTTCTTGAGGTGTGCACATGTTGAGGCTCCCTAATACTGAAATTTGATAACTTTTAAGCTTCCTAATCTTAAGGCTTGAATACAATCAAGTTCCCTTGTCTTGGAATGGGGAATAATTGATTGTATATTGCTGTTTTTAATGTGAACATTTGGACGTTCTCCAAGATGGAAATATAAACAGTTTGGAGCTGTATAATCTCCATTGAAATGTGAACAGGCTCGCAAATCTTCAAATGTGGACATTTTGAAGCAATTAATACTTGAAATGTGAACACTTTGAGGCTCTCTAGCCTTAAAATGTGAACACTTTGAAGCTGTCTTGCTTTCAAACGAGGACACTTTGAAGCTGTCTTGCTTTCAATCGAGGACACTTTGAAGCTGTCTTGCTTTCAATCGAGGACACTTTGAAGCTCCTTTCCTCAAGTATGAAGCAGTTAAGCCAGGGACTCTCCATGGCCTTGCACTCCTCGGGGAGTACTTTTCCTCAGGAGTGTTACCCAGCCCTCTACGCGACGTCTGATTCTACCAGGTGTACCAGTGTGGCACCTGGGGTAAGTTTTGGAGTTATGTCTTTGTCTCTGGCCTGTTGTGCTTTGCTCCCTTTGTTTGTTTGTTTGTTTGTTTGTTTGTTTGTTTGTGTGTGGTGTGTGTGTGTTGTGTGTGTGTGTGTGTGTGTGTGTGTGTGTGTGTGTGTGTGTGTGTGTGTGTGTGTGTGTGTGTGTGTGTGTGGGGTGTGTGTGTGTGTGTGTGTGTGTGTGTGTGTGTGTGTGTTGTGTGTGTGTGTGTGTGTGTGGGACTTGTTTTGGGTTTTTATAGGGGTTATTATTCTTGTTTCTTTGTTTGCCATTTGCTGTCATGCATTCCCCAGCTTAACACTCTGGGGGTCAAGCAGAATACGTACCATGACTGACTCATCCCACCTGGGAATAATGACAATCATAAATAACATCGAATGAAAAGTTTGCGTGTATAACTTTCCAAGTGCCTTACATATAGGTAGCGACAATCCAACCTCAGAGGGTTTTCCCCTGTAAATTAAAGGAGGGTGCTGTTTGCTTGTTGAGATATGATTTTTTTTTTCAAATTTTATTCAACGAAACAAAAACTAATTGGACATGAATGCAGAATAACTTTTCACATTTTACAGTATCAGTGTTTATAGCAAAAACGTAACGGTCATGTTTTCAATATTCGGTTGACGAGATTTGAACTATTTGAGAACAGGACAGTTATGTCTAATATGCACTTAATGTGAATAGACGTTAATGAAGAACAACAACAGTTACTAAATAAGACAGGAGCAAAACAAGAAAAAAAGAGAGAAACGAACAAAAACAACCAACAAACACAAAAACAGCAGCAATTTTATGATGGAGGGAAACCAGCTTTAGTCACTCAGTCACAATATTACTTTGCGAATTACCTGGTGACTGTTAAAATGGGTGTTGTCGAAGATAGTCCTGGTGTTGTCGAAATGCTGGGCTCGCAATTTGACGACCTGGGTTTCGATTCCCGTTCGGGGAGATGTTTTCTCCCGGAGTTATACATCAGTGTTGTCTCAATCTCCCCTAAAGTCCTTCGGATGTAGACTTCAAATGCCGAGTGCCCCGTGTGTTGAAGACTGCAGATTCATGTGTTGTCACACACGTCTTTGTTCCGCTTTTCTGTTAAGATGTCTAGGCCATCGTGTGCCTGGTGTGGAACAGATGTACATTTGTCAAAATGCGTACAAAACGTGGATGGTTGTTAAAAAAAAGCACTAAAGCGCTTATATTATCCTGAGATAAAAGATTAATTTAAATATTGAAGATAGCTCTGGGTCTGGTTTAAAGATGTCCTGGTGTTGTCTGAAGATGTCTGGTTTGTCTGAAAGATGTCTGGTGTGTTGTCTGAAGATGTCTGGTGTTGTCTGAAGATGTCTGGTGTTGTCTGAAGATGTCTGAAGATAGTCTGGTGTTGCTATAAACATTCCCTAGTGTTGTTTGAGGAAGAAAGATGCTAATGTGAATATGCTGTTTGATTCCAGGGTAACCTTTTCTCTGATCTGCGATGACGGACCCTTGAACACGCAGACAGCATCAGACAGCTGGAGATGGACAAGGACTGTGCCCCCCACAGGCTGCTGAAAACCATGGACTTGTACAGACACACGCCCTCCTTCAGCGCGGCAGGCCAGGAGGGCACCCCCATGCCCCAACTCCCACCTTCTCCGCTCATCCTGTGTTCGCCAATGAAGGTGATTCCATGTTGGATACCCTGGTGCCCGGCAGTTCTGCAGGTTCCTGCAGCGGGAGTTCTGCGATGGATCAGCAGCAATATTTTCCACACAGCATGATGATGACTTCATCCTCTGCCCATGATCTGACGGGCTACCCCTCTGGAGGTCATGATCAGGTGTATTCCCCCATGTACGCCTCGCCTCACTCTGCTGTGAACCATGCAACCTTCCTGCCACCCAGTATATATCTCCATGCCTGGAGATAACACTCACAGTCTGTTTTATCCTCCACAACCTCAGCAACTCTACGAAAACGACTGCGACCCTCAAGAGCTGGAGAGGTTTGCAGAGAGGTTCAAACAGAGGAGAACCAAACTGGGCGTCACGCAAGCTGACGTGGGATCTGCCCTCGCCGAGCTCAAAATCCCGGGGGTGGGATCCCTCTCGCAGTCCACCATCTGCCGCTTCGAGTCGCTGACTCTGAGCCACAACAACATGATCGCCCTGAAGCCCATCCTGCTGGCCTGGCTGGAGAGGCGGAGCAGAGGGCCTACGAGAGGAGGGCGGAGCAGCAGCAGCAGCAGCATCTGGAGGACGAGAAGAAGAGGAAGCGCACCTCCATCACCGCCCCGGAGAAGCGAAGTCTGGAGGCCTATTTCGCCGTGCAGCCGCGCCCCTCGGGGGACAAGATCGCCCAGATCGCCGAGAAACTGGACCTGAAGAAGAACGTGGTGCGAGTCTGGTTCTGCAACCAGAGGCAGAAACAGAAACGGTTGAAGTTCTCTGCCAGTGTCGTTGGTCACCATTGATGACGTTCATGGAGGTTTTGCCTTTAGACATGCAAGTGTATTTTGATTCTACCTACCCCGTAGTCTGGCGACCTTGGGGGAATCCCCGAAGACTTGACAACCAGTATTTTGATTTTTAAAAAGTAAAGGTGTTCCCATAACTATTTAGTCGTAGGGGAGCGAGGCGTCAGAGACCTCAGCTTCTCCAGGGGCCAGCATATTGAGGGCTGGGCCATCTCCTCTCCCCTGCTGCTTTACCTTCCTTGACCCTAAAGAGGGTAGGTACCCACTTACAGCTGGGTGAACTGGGGGATTGTACTGAAGCCAAGGCGCGCAAAAGGTCACCCAAGCAACTTGGTAACCACACTCGATGCTGCTTAACCTTAGCTTGATTAGTGACAAGTATTTGGGGTGTGCTGGTGATTGGCTCAAGATGCGAGCTTTACAGGAAGGTTTGTTAACTGTTCGGTGACTCAGTCAACAGTATGGGATTGACTTTTCCAGAGTAGAAGCCTTTATTATTATTAACTGACCAAGGGAACATCAGGAGTGGAAACCATCACTTGTTGCTCATTAAGTGTGTGAAAAAAGCATGATGCTTCGCCACCTGTGTTGCTGTCTCTTCACGCACATGCTGTGTAACAGTGTTCTTTTTCCTAACTGTCAGTAGTGACAGACAGTGCTTGAGGGAAGGAAACACTCGTTTGTGTTAAAAAATTTTTTATTTATTCTTTTATATCCAGGATAATAGATAAGCACTCATGTGCTTTTTTTACATTCAGTCCCCGTGTGTATGCAGTTTTGTAAATCTTGTCATTTGTTCCCACCGGCACACAATGGCCTACTCTTACGAAAAGCGGTGTGCCAAGATGTTCTGCGTGTGTTCGCACACGGGGTCTCGGTTTATAATTCATCCGAAGGACTTCTTGTTCGTTTGTGGTGTGTGCCAGTCAGTCTCATGTCATCACCATCACTTTGCAGTGTGCAGTCAAGCTTACAGTTTTGTTATTATTATTATTATTTATTATTCTTTTATACGAGGATAATGGAATAAGCACCGTGTGCTTTTATTTTTACATCCAGTCCCCCTGTGTATGCAGTTTTTTTGTAAATCGTGTCATCTGTTCCCACCGGCACACGATGGCCTACTCTTACGAAAAGAGGAACAGGACTTAACGTTTTATCATCGTTATCATCGTTGTCCATTTCCATGGGTTTTCAGTTGCATTGGGTTTGTTTCTTTCGTCCTCAGTTGAGCTCTCAGGTTTCACCAATGGTGAGATCTTGCGTATGCAATCGCTTTAGCCCACCATGAAGGTAGCCGCATTCCAACGTGGATGATTCATGGTTTAAACTGTGGCGTTCTTACTGAAGTGTCAGCCTGTGTAGAGCAAAAAACGAGCGACAGGACCGTCTTTTAACACTTTTGTAGACTCGCATGCGCGTGTGTTGGCACACACATGCGCTCGTGTGTATGCATTTATACATGAACATACACACTCGTGGGTGCGTGCACACATGCATACACACAGTGGCTTAGGCCTATTTGTACCGCATTCATGTACACACCAATGCGTGCGTACGCACGTTTTTAGACATAAGCATATGTGTGTGTGTGTGTGTGTGTGTGTGTGTGTGTGTGTGTTGTGTGTGTGTTGTGTGTGTGTGTGTGTGTGTGTGTGTATGCACGTACAGATAAAATAAACAGATAAGAGGGAAGGAGGGGGAAGATTTTCTGCAAGGCCATGATCATGTGATTGTATTTGATCTGTAATTTTTCACTTTTCCATCTAACAAGGTGTTTTGTCTTTGTTTATGACAGACTGCGTGCGTGCGTGCGTGCGTGCGTGCGTGTGTGTGTGTGTGTGTGTGTGTGTGTGTGTGTGTGTGTGTGTGTGTGTGTGTGTGTGTGGTGTGTGCTGTGTGTGTGTGTGTTGTGTGTGCTGCCTACAAATACTACAAACAGCCCTGACAACAAAGAATACCAGTCAAGTTGTCGCCAACGATGTGTTTCGTTTATTGAAAACAATTAGGCCTTCTCTGAATATGTGAGGTCGTTTTTATGGCGCTTTTGAATTCAATGCTTCATACAAAGATTCGTGACGCGATCTCCTTGCTTTGTAACATCTCTCTCTCTCTCTCTCTCTCTCTCTCTCTCTCTCTCTCTCTCTCTCTCTCTCTCTCTCTCTCTCTCTCTCTCTCTCTCTCTCTCTCTCTCTCTCTCTCTTTCTCTTCTCCCTCCCCCCCTCTCTCTTTCTCTCCCCCTCCCTCTCTCTCTCTCTGTCCCTCCCCTCTGTCTGTCTGTCTGTCTGTCTGTCTGTCTCTCTCTGTCTCTGTCTCTCTCTCTGTCTCTCTGTGTCTGTCTGTCTGTCTCTGTCCTCTCTCTCTCTCTCTCTCTCTCTCTCTCTCTCTCTCTCTCTCTCTCTCTCTCTCTCTCTCTGTAAGGCTCAGTCCCCCCCCACACACACACACCACCCCAACCGCCATCCCCACCCAGTGCTGAAAACGAAATGAAACAATAACACGCCCCTGGAACCCTCTGAATATTTGAAACTTCTGTTTCACACCTTTACTAGGCCTCTTTATCGCAAAGCGAACATTGGAACTGAAAACGTCGCGGGCTGTGAACGATTGTGGCTCTGTTGGGGTTAGCGGGAAGATGAAAATTGGGAACGTTTAAGATGGTGTGGAAGATTCGCCCCACCCCCTCCATTACTGCAGTCATTATCGCCTTCATGACAAGAAACTGTCTCAAGGTGAAAGAAAGAAGAAGCAAACGTTCGAGAACACCTGTCTTTTATGTTCCCAAAATTACAGAAAAGACACACGATTGTAAACGCCTGCGCGCGCGTTTTGCAATGCACTCAAACATATCCATGCGCATACATGCACGTGCGCCTGCACGTGCATACACACATATGCACACAGGAGCGCGAGCGCGCGTGCGTGCACATAGATGATCACATATATAGACCTCGTCTAGTATTCCTGTATATGGAAAAAAATGCGCACGCACGCACGCACGCACGCACCCACGCACGCACGCACCCACGCACGCACGCACGCACGTACGCACCCACGCACGCACACACACACAAACAACACACACACACACACACACACACACACACACACACACACACACACACACACAAGCACACTTGCGTGCACGTACACCCGTAAAGTGCCCATATACGTGTATGATTGCACACACATGCACACAAAAGTACACCTGCGTGCACATACACACGTAAGGTGCCCATATACGTGTATGATTGCACACACATACGCACACAAAGGACACAAAATATTCGTTCCTTCTTGCCTTGTCACCTACCCTCCTCCTCACGATCATTAATTTTATTCCAAAGCCTTCCCTGAAATCAACTAGTGTCCAGTATTTTCAAAAGTGGCAAAACAGTGTTTATAGGCTACATTTTATTTCAGTGCCTGAGCTTTATCACAGTTCTTGATTAAACCATTGACACTGGGGGCAACAGCAAAGTGAGAGGCTGTATGATCAGTGGCTTTCTTTCCCACTCATGGAATTCCACTTTACAGCTTAGTCTTTAGTAATCGACTATGACTCTCTGACTAGGAGGCTTGACTTGCACATAATATGCACTGCAGCCCTGGGGGCTAGTTGGCCTTTGGAGAACATCTCCAACGCTATCTGTATGCCCTCTTGGCCGAGAGAGTGCAGGAGTGCTGTAGGCAAGGCACTTTCACTATAAAAACATTTCTGCCCCATTTCCGAAACAGCAGTGCCTCTTCTGCTGTTTTGGAGGTCATCCTCGAACACAGCGGACAAACTTACATACACATTTCATTTCTATTTTATTTATTCTTTTATTTCCAGGATAATGGAATAAGCACTCATCATGTGGTTTTATATCCAGTCTCCATGTGCATGGAGTTTTGTAAACTTTGTCATCCTTTCTCACTGGACCGATTGGCTTACTCTTCTGAAAGGCGGAACAGGTTTTAACTTGTGAGCAAGATGTTCTGCAAAATGAAACAAGCACTTATAGCCGAGATGATGTCTTTAGGGTTGTTTAAAGAGTGCATTTGGCGCACTTTAAGCAAACACGAAGAAAGTTGTCAATGGCAAACATAACAGAACGAGGATGTAAGCACAGAGATGACAACAAAAGGAGGAACAAAGCAAGAAGAACACTTTTTTTTTTTAAAGAAAGAAAATCAGAGCAAAAAATAATAAACGATACAAAAGACGGTGACGTTCCGTGCCGATACATACTCTCCCAATGGAAAAGTTTGTTTTTTATGTAAAAAATAATAATAGTGATAATGATAGTCTTTGAACTGCCGGCAGAAATACGTTGCGAATAGACACAACCCAGTTCAAACCAGTGCAATACTGTACAACGTAATGCAATGTACAAAATAACAAGGCTGGGTTGGTGTGTTTATTTGGAGGGGAGGGGGGGGGGGAGAGAGAACTATGGCTATGTTATTGTTCGTTGCTCTTTTAGGTGTGAGTGTGTGGTGTGTGTGTGTGTGTGTGTGTGTGTGTGTGTGGCTGTTGTTCTTCTCATTCTTTTTTTTTTATAACTTCTTCTTATTGTTTCATTGCGTTTATTGTATCCAGTGCTGTTTTCACCTCAGTTGAAATTCCAGCTGTCAAATGAATGAACAAAAACCTTTTGCATACAATTACAATCAGGCGGGACTGTATCACCTGTTGTCCAGTCCAATCCAATCGCCATTGTTTGCGGGCCAGCCGACCACCGAGGCTATTTCAAGGCTGTCATTTTGTTAAAGTTATCTCATATTAAAGCAGCACAACTAAATAGATATTAACACAAAATCAAAACCAAGCCTTCCATTCTTTGTATCAAGCATCATCACCAGGGGACAGTTATTTAAGAGCTTGCGTTCATAATTATATACTCTAAATCTCCACAAATCCTTTTCATCCAGACATTACATTCAATATTCAAACCAATCATCAAACCATCCATCCATCCCTTGTACATTTTCTGCATTTGCGGAGTAGGGCCGTCAGGGGACGTAACTGTCATGGACTGGGTGCCATTCCAGTGGACGATGGGTGCAGGCTGGCAAGCAGGCAGGCAGGGAGGCAGGCAGGCAAGCCTTTGGCCGGGTTGTGTTGTGTTGTGTTGTTGTGGTGCCGTGCGGTCTGCTGGCACCAGGACAGTGAAGAGGTCTCATCAAATATTTACCGCCTGCCCGCCTGTCCGCTTCCATCGCCCTCCCTTCCTTCTACCTCTGCCCTTCTCAAGCTAATAACCTGACTGCTATTCCCCAACCCCCAACCTCACCCCCATTTCTCCGACATATACACGCGCGCACACACACTCACGCACGCATGAGCGCGCGCAGGCACACACACATACACATCGTCCTGTCAGTCCGTCTTCCCTGCACTGCTTATTCTACACACACAGCTTAAAGCATGCGTGTGTAAGTAACAATACAAACATGTATAGGTCTACATACATACAAACATAGGCAGACGGACGGATAGATAGATAGATAGATAGATAGATAGATAGATAGATAGATAGATAGATAGATAGATAGATAGATAGATAGATAGACAGACAGATAGATAGATAGGATAGGAACTAACAAATCAAGCAAAACAGAACCAAAAAACGAAGAAAAAACCCCAACGACAACAAAAAACAAAACAAAAACAAAACCCCAGCAAATACTCAAACGGCTAAAAGAAATTTTCAATTGATAAAATTGACTAATAACGAAGGTGGCAGGACTGTTAAGACGTTCGTCTGCCTGACAAATAAACCGTGAGGTCCTAGCTTAGGTTTGATTCCAAACCTTGCTCTTTCCCCAGTTTGAGGGCAAAATCAAACTGAATGTCGGAGTCTTTTGGATGAGACTGTAAACCGAGGCCCCGTGTGCGAATGCACGCAGAATATCTTGCGCACACGTTACAACCCCGTTCCGCCTTTCGGAAGAGTAGGCCATTGTGTGCCAATATGAACGGATAACAGAGATCAGAAGAAGCATTCACACAGGTGTCGTGTTCAGACACCATCCCCGAAGTTGGAATGCAGCTACCTAAATGGGGGAAGGTCGCATACGCAAAAAATCTCACCACTGATGAGTCTGGGAGCTCTAGCCGAGGAACTAAAATAAAATAAAATAAAATAAAAAAATAAAACCAACTTCCCATTCTACTATATCACAAATAGGCCCAAGGTCAATGCTAGTTAATTTTCGGATCAGGTTTATCAAATCAAATCAAATTCTTTTATTCGAGGATAATGAATAAGCACTCATGTGCTTTTTTTTTACATCCAGTCCCCGCCCTAATCAGGTATTACATTAATTTAAGAAACACCTTCAACTAACAATAATAATAACCAAACAACAAGGCCAAAACAACAAGACAGTAAGACGCAGATTTAATCAGATAAAGTTTATCAGATGATTAACCGAGCTCTGGTGAATAACATGCATTAAGATAGAAAAAAGTGTACCGCACGTTAACAGAGCCGTGTCACTAAGTAGCCTCCTTTGCAATTCCAGGATGAGGGAAAGGATTTGAACACAAGAATTGTCTCTGTCTGGAAAGAATGAAAGGTAAAAGGTAAAGGTGTCCCATAACCTATGTGGTTGTAAGGGAACAAGACATCAGAGACCTCAGCTTCTCTAGGGGCCATCATATTGAGGGCGGTGCCCATCTGCTCTCCCTCGCTGCTTTACCTTCCCTGACCCTAAAGAGGGCAGGTACCCATTTACAGCTGGATGAACTGAGGGGCTGTACTGAAACCAAGGCGCGCTAACGGTCACCCATCCACATGGTAACAACGCTCGATGCTGCTTAACATTAGCTGAGGGAAAGAGAGTGCTCTGACCACTGGAAAGAATATAACCGACAAAACAACTTGAAAAAGTAGTCATGGGAAGAAAGGAGACTGGAGGGTGGAGTGGGGTAGGGGTGGGGATGGGGGTACGGTGGCGTGGAGGGGTGGGGGGTAAGCCTGAGGCCCTGTCGCATACAGTCAAATCAAAATAGATCTGCAGAGCCTCATTATATCAGTGTGCTGATCGATCACAACCTGACTCCAAAAATGTCCCCAGTTCAGCGGCCGTTTGTCCTTTGGTGAGGTGGTGGTGGTGGTGCTGCTGCTGTTGCTGTTGTTGTTATTGGTGGTGGTGGTGGTGGTGGTGGTGGTGGTGGGTGGTGGTGGTGGTGGTGGTGGTGGTGGCGATTGTGGTGGGGGTAGTGGTGGTTCTTCTCCACCTCAACACCCTGGTGGTCACCCCAAAATTGATATATATGCACTCTGTCCCACTCATCACACCTGAAAATTGCTGTGAGACGTAAGAACACAGTGGATGGGAAGTCTGTGTGTATGGCTGTTGTCAGGTACCTCGCCATATCATCATACATTCCATGATTTCTCAGTTTGACGAAAAAATCGAACTGAATATCAAAATCATTCGGATGAGACCATAAACTGAGGCCCCGTGTGCGAACGAACGCAGAACATCTTGCACACACGTTAAAACCCCGTTCCGCCTTTCAAAAGAGCTGGCCATCGTGTGCCGGTAGGAGCGGATGACAAAATTATTAAAAAAACAAAACCAAACCAGCATGCACACAGATGTCGTGTTTAGACACCATCCCTGAGGAAAAATCGGGGAGTTGGAGTCCCAGAGCGGCTCTGGGCTGTATATGGCAACGTTCTGGTGGCTCCTGCGACGGTACTGGAACCATTCGTATCGATCATTGCCTTTCCAATGGATCATTCCAGTGCCGTGGAGAGGGGTGGGGGTCTGCTGCATGGGTAACAGCTTGCCCTCCATACTTACTTATCCAGGCTTTGCACTCTAAAGACTAGAGCGCAACTCCATAGTCTTCCGAGACTGATGAGTGCCAACCTACGACTACTACTACTACTACTACTACTACTACTACTACTACTACTACTACTACTACTACTACTACTACTACTACTACCATGATTTCAGCTCGGGTTTCTGCTCTGCTTTCATGCCTGTTAGACGTTCATTCAAAGTCTTCAATATTCGCAGACTCGTCTTAGAGGGGACTTTTCTTTTCGTTCCTCGTTTAGAGCTCTGAGGCTCACCGATGGTGTGAGTTTTGCCTATGCGACGGTTTTTGCCCTCCATGAAGGTAGCCGCATTCCGACTTCAGAAAGGTCTGCACTTGAAGTTGACATGAGGTATGGTAAAAATCCCCACCCTTAATTCACCAGACACCGCCTAGATACGAACCCACGGCTTCATGGACCCCTGGGATTGAAGTCACACTGTCTTAGCCACTCGGCTATAGCGTCCGTCAAAGGGTACTGTTGTAGGAGGAATATGGTGATTGTTATCTCCAGAGAGTAAGCATTTTGGTCAGTCTGGGTTCGAGTTTAATGAAACCGTTAATCTGGATTTGCAATCAATGATAGTCAATCTGCGTTTATAATTAATGAAAGTCAATCTGGGTTTGCAATTAAGACACAGTCAACCCGGGTTTGCATTTAATGAAACCGTCAATCTGGGTTTGCAATAAATTAAGCAATAGTTGTCATCAACAGAGGGCTTTTGTGTCCTGTGGGAGATGGAATTGGATTGGCCATGTCCTGAGAAAAGATCAGAAGAATGACTGTGCTGTGGCCCTCGGATGGACACCAGAGGGAAGAAGGAAGAGAGGCCGCACAAAGACAACCTGGCGAAGAATGGTGGAGGTGGAGCGGAATGCTGCTGGATGGAGCTCTTGGAGCGCAGCACGCAGCGCAGCCACAGATCGCAACCAGTGGAGAAATGATGTCCAGGCCTTATGTGCCTTCTGGCACGGAGAGAATTGACGTTTAGGTTAAGGAGTTGCTGGGGAGGGGGGGGGGGTGGAAGGGGGGGGGGGGTGGAAGGGGGGGGGGAGCGAGGGGAGGGGGCCGGGGCCGGTGGTTCAGTCAGAACTGGCACTACTCTTGATGTGACAGTAACTGAAGCGCAGATTAGTGTCACCACTCAGGTATCGGCTCAACAAGGTATTTCTCTGGAGTTAACACTAACAGTGACACTATCTACTCCCTCAAAAGTCCCTCAGATGAGATTATAAACAAGTCCCATGTACGAAGGCAGGCAGAAAATCTTGCACACACATCAAAACACCACCCTCCCTCGTGGGAATGTCGGGGGTCTTTTCAGTATAAAATAGCATCCCCACCTTTTGAAAATTTCTGTGCGAAAATTTTCCTCTTTTCTATCAATCCCTTTAGTCCTGTCTTTCTCCTCACCTCTCTATCCTCTCCCTCTCGTGCTTGTTTTTTTATTTTTTTTTTATTTACCCAACCCATTTCAAAACAAATGTTTAAGAAACTTTTGAAGAAACATCTGACAGACAAATTGTAAATCCACCTTTATGCTCGAGGCTACCTTACATTTGACTGCTTTGTTGTTATTCTTACCCTTGTTATTTTGTATTTTCATTATTTGTCAGCATGACTTGAGTTTATGTTGTTCTGTTTTGGGGTTGTTTTATCTTGTATTGTGAGGTTTGGTTTTTTTGTTTTTTTTTTTTAAATCTTCATTTATTTTAGTTCTTTTCGACATAGGTTGATGTTTGCATTCTGAATGCTGTAGAAGTCAATTTTCTTGATTTTTTTATGAGGGGAAGAGGAAAAACAGTTGTGTAAACTTATTCTTTTATCCTCAATAAAGATCATTTTGACTTGACTTGACTTGACTTGACTTGACTTGACTTCACACACACACACACACACACACACACACACACACACACACACACACACACACACACAACACACACACACACACACACACACACACACACACACACACACACACATTTATTTTACACATTTGTAGCATTTATTTTACTCAAGATTACTTGCTTCTATTTGTCCTTTTTTATGGTTCAAGCATTACTGATAATTAGACTTTATATATATATATATATATATATATATATATATATATATATATATATATATATATATATATATATATATATATATATATATATATATATGTATATATATATATATTATATTTTATCCTCCATTCACCTGTCCACACAAACACACCACCATCCCCCCCCCCCCCCCCCCCCAAATTATTTGTCTAAAATAACTTTTTAGTGGATAGACGTTAAAAGGAAGACACACACACACACACACACACACACACACACACACACACACACACACACACACAGCGTGCACAGCCTGGTGGTTAGAGTGATGCGTTCATATCTTCTGACCCGGGTTCGAATCTTGTTCAAGAGGATTTCTCCTCTGGAGTTAACATCAGTGCCAACTCCTCTCCCCCCAAAAGTCCTTGTGTGTAGCCTACGTGTTTTGGGGGTTCCGACCATAGATCAACACCAGGTAAGGTTGAGAATGTGGGACATAATCATCAAATAAGGAATGCTTGTGTTCCTTCAGCGTTGACCCCCGCACATGCATATTGTGGTGAGGCAGGTAGCAAACAACAGAGGACTGAGGGGGTGCAGTGTTTGCTGAGAAAAAAGTTAAAACCTACCAAATTTGTTTGTATTGTCCTGAGTTTTGAGTCAGGGGCTAGTCTTTCTGAAAAAAGTAGTTTTATTTCTGTGGATGCCTTAGTACGTTCAGTACGAATGCAAGAGTGATATGAAAATAGAAAGAAAACCGCAAGAATCCACCCCTCAAACGCTCTTAGCCTATCCACCGAACTTCATTTTTCGTTCAAATTTTGGGCGAATAAGGTAAAAAGATAGAATGATCGCTTAAGATATTTAACGAGACTTCCGGCCTGATCACAGACACCGAGAAACTTCTGTCAGGGCGTAGCTTGCATAGTGTGGACCGCACGACAAGTGAAAAGATTAGCTTAAAAATGAACACAAAAGCGCCTGCAAAGAAGAAAGACGGTGGTGTTGATGGAGTTACTGATCTCGAGCAACAGTTCATACTTCGGTTGCCACCGGTTTGTAAAAATCCTTTTCACATTTTGCGATAGCACGTCTTTGTAATGTAATCTTAGAAACTCGATCAGCTGGCAGATATGGCCATGCGCTAAGTGAGACAAGATAGTGTGGATAGCAAATCAACCAACAAACAAACAAATAATACTAATTTATTTTGTGATCAATGATGGTTTTCTGTTCTATTTTTTCGTTGACTCTTTCGCTTGATTGTATGTTTGTGGGAGAGAGAAGCAAAATACCTTGGATTCATTGTATAAAAATCAGATGGCTAAAAAAGCTAAAGGTCACTGACGAAACCCACGTGCTTTCAAAATACTATACAATGCTTCCATCCGGTCGAAGATTCCGGATGCGAAAATCAAAAACAACAGAACCAAAAATAGTTTTATTAGGATGTCAATCCAGTTTTTAAACCACTGTTTATTTAAATAAATAAATAAATAAATATATATTTTTTTAAAATATCACACACATACATATGTATATAAGTGCATATACATATGTAGATGTATGTGTGTGTATTTATGTGTGTATCATGTATATATAATGATATTATATTTTTAGGGGTTTTCAGGTTAATCCATCAGTGTGTGCATTACTATGCCTCTGAGTGCAACAGAAATGGAAAGGGGGAGAGAGAGAGGGAGGGAGCTAGAGAGAGTGTGTGTGTGTCTCTCTCTCTAAATTTTACCCAAAGTACCAGTCAAATGAATAAATGTCAGCTGTGATGAGTGAAGGGGAGAAAGTGTGGAATACTTTTATTTATTTAATTTATTAAAAATGTGTTTATGCTTTTCATTTTAATGTAAAATACTTATACTTGTGATATAATGTATGCATTGATAATACTGGTGATATATTTCATGAGATGTGTTTAAACCACTATTCTATTGTGTTATAAAAATTTTGTTTTGTTACTCTTAACCATTGCTTGTGTGTGCGTGTATGTGTGCATGCGCACACACGTGTGTGTGTGTGTGTGTGTGTGTGTGTGTGGTGTGTGTGTGTGTGTGTGTGTGTGTGTGTGTTGTGATGTAGAGAATTGTTGGCTTTTAAGATACTGTGTTACTTCTTTGTTTGTATTATTTGATAACATTGCTTTGTTTTTTAAGATACTGTGTTACTTCTTAGTCTGTATCGTTTGATAATGTATTCTGTGTAGTTGTGATTTTAAAATGCCACTCATAATTTCTCTAATTGAGACATTAAAGTAGTCTTGAGTCTTGAGAGCATGTGTGTTTACTGTTTATTTTTTATAAATTTTATTCTTTTATATCGAGGATAATGGGATAAGCACTCGTGCTTTTTTACATCCAGTCCTCGTATGTATGTCTTCAATTTTAGGTCTGTTCACTTAATGTCGTGTCACGGCGTGTGTATGCAGTTTTGTAAATGTCATCTGTCCCCACTGGCACACAGTGGCCTACTCTTTACTACGACTTTAGTCTTACGAAAACTCAAGCGGAACAGGATTTAACATGTGCACAAGACGTTCTGCATGCGTTCACACAGGGGACCTCGGTTTATGGTCTCATCCGAAGGACTGTGTGTGTGTGTTAGTTAGTGTATATTGTTTGTGTACACGTATCTAAGACTTTACGGTATACACGTGGCCATGTTTTCAAAATATTCTACCGAAAAACAGTATTCAGAATGTTGGCTTAATAATGTAATATTAATATCATAATTTAATGACTTATGTCTACATGTTCAACTTCAAGTCAAACAAGCCGGGTATGAATTTCATTAAATTAAATTTATAATATATTTTTTATTGCGGATTCAGAATTCCCAATCCCATACTTCAAACATTTACAACAAAATTATGTTCCATTGCATTTTTTTCACCTCATATCAAGTTAAACCAAAGCTGCAAACATCAGAAATGAAGTAAGAACCCCTCTGTTTATTATATAATGCATTAAGCCTAATGCCATGTAAAAAGTAACGGTTTCTGTTTTTAAAAATAAAAATGTATATTTTAGTTTTTTACTTGGTTAAAGCTTAAGCTTCAAGTGGTGCAATCTGTTTACTCACTTTACTGATAGTGATACTGATCATGCAGTCAATTTATGTGTGAAATGATTAAAATATATTATATGAATATATAGATATGTTCACTGCTATTGATCATGTGTTTTGTTAATCAGGCTGCTGCTGCTGATCTAAGGAAGGAGATGCAGTCCGCTTCAGGAGCCTTGCTCAAGGACAAGCTGGGTCTCAGCATTGAACTGGATTCTGACATGAGACATGGCACATCCGATACAACAACTACATCTTCAATGCCAAAGTAAATATTTGTTGTTACAACACAATATACTGCTGTTGATGTCCATGTTGAGAGAGATATACTGATATTGCTTTATTTTTTATTGTTTTAATTTGGTGAGGAGGAGAATATGATAAACAAATTTCTGTATAACAAAGATATTTAATAATTTTTTTAAAAAATATTGACATGCTGTTCTCAGTGCGAAAGCTGGTTACATTGATTGGATTCTAATTTCAACTGATTTTCAGTGGCTGAGACTAGAGAGGGGTTCAGAGTGTGTGCATATGGAGGAATTGGAAAAGAGTAGTTTGAGAGGGAGGAGGGGGAGATGAGGGTGACCTTTAAAAAAAATTATTCTCCCCTTAATAACCTGGGGATCATCCAATTTTACAGTAGACAACCAATTTCAGTGTGGAAAAAATGCATGATTTCATTTTAATTGCAATACGTCTTGTTTTTCCCACCCCTTTTTTACCCCTTATTTGCTATGCTTGTTTTTCTCATCTGTCATCTATCGTTTTCATTTGTCCAAGTTCTCCTTGTCCAGTTTATGTCATATAGTGATATATACTGAGATCTATAGAGATACTAAATCTGATTTTATCTCCCCTCCCCCCTTCCCCCATTCTTCTCATTTTCTGTGTTTCTAATAATCTGTATCCTGATAATTCCCAGTAACACAAACATGTATGCACGCACGCATGCATACACAGAGATTACTTCAGCAAAAACATGACTGGGTAGTCAGTGTCTTTGTGTATGCAGAATTCAAATGACTAGTACTGGCACAAATAAATTGGACATGGTATTTATAATTCATACACTTTTTTATTGCATGATAAGAAATTTGAGTAAAACTAAAATGGTGTTAATGCTGTTGGTGTTCAGCTTGGTTTGAAATACATGACATAGACAGGGCTGTGCGCTATCTTTCCCGTGGTAATGATAAACATTTTATGATATATTCTAGCATGCCTGAGAGATCTACACCTGTACTGGTCTAGGCACCTGTGGCATTGCAGTTTTGATCAATTATTTAAGCAACATTTTCATATTTGAAAAAAAAAAAAAAGGTCAATAATATGCTATTGTGTTGTTTCAGTTCTCTCATTAAACTCACTGCACACTTATAACTTATCTGTGTGAAGGCACTGGCAGGACTAAACTGTGAACAAATCTGACTTGTAAGTTACATGTCTTCGGTGAGACTCAAACTTTGCCATTACAGCAAGAAATCTATGAACTCATAGCACTTAGCTCCCTTGAGGAGTCTTGTTTTGCCAACCACCCTGGATAGGCCTCTTGTTGCTTCCTTTTGTTTTTTGTTTTTTGTCTTTTTGGGGGGGGGGGGGGGGGACTGTTTGTTTGTTTGTTTGAAAACTTTTTTGTGTGTGTGCATCAGGTGGTGGACCTACCGTGCGTTATTGAGTCACAGAAAACACTGGACAAGAAGACCTTTTACAAAACAGCAGATATCTGTCAGGTGAGTTATTTCTAGGCTAAAGCCAACCAAGAGGGTTTTTGCAGGGCCACAGCTGTCAGTTTCCCCCACTTTCAGCTACTCTCAGCTGCTATCCATTCCATCCCAGCTGTTGCTAATTATAACAGCAACTGACGACACCTCAACTTGGTAAAAGGAAATGAATAATTTTAGACTGGGCCCTTCAATGAGTTATGCTGGTTTTGCTTGCTGTCGGGATGGGGTGAAAAGAAACCTATAGGAATAAAGCGGGTAGAGGCATGTTCAAAATCATTTTATTATGAAATACATTGTGAAAATTCACCCAGCAGACATTGCACACATGGTAGATAGCTCGGTATCAGAATACTAAACAGAAGAAAAATATTTTTACCAACCCCCCCCCCCCCATTATTATTCTGTAATTAAATTTATATATAAGAAACATTTAATTGAAAAGAGTTCTAAATTAAAATGAATTATTGTTCATTTTCAACATAACTGCTTTCTGAATTGAGATAAGACGCAAGGGTTTGTTGTTGTTGTTTGTAGAAGAGGAGATTCTCTAGTCAGTATTAGAGCATCTTTGGAGAGGTTTTGTGTGGGCTACTACATGGAGCACTCACAGTATGATTTTACTTTTATGATCAGAGACATAAATAATATTTAACATTTTAATATTTTTATAGGAATAAGAAATTAAAACAAAAGTACTAAGCACTTTTCACTAAATGGTTAAAGGCAGTTTTGTTGTTGTTGTTTGTTTAAATCTTTGTTTGTTTATTACATGTTTAGTTGGTCCCCCCTCATTTGCCTTTTTTTTTCCATTCTCCCTGTTTGCAGATGATGGTGTGCACAGGAGATGAAGAGATCAATGTTGAAGACGTAGACAGTCCAAAGAAAAAAGATAAAGACAAGCGACACCTTTGGAACCATGGCAGTGAGTGCAGTTGGCATCTTTCAGTTGTACCCATATTCATTTATAGAACATCATGATGTTGGAGGTGATGATGAATTTTGATGTACTTCCACACAGCCAGATCTCTTCTCTGCTTTTTGCAAACTGACCAGTGCTGTGCTGTAAATGCTAGAAAGCCTGAAAAGTAAATCAATTCAGTCATTTGTCAAATGTCAAAACTGGAAAGTTCTGGGATATGAGACATAACAAATCTGGGTGTGGCTGTGGTGGGGGATTGAAATGAGCGGCGTGGGAACAGCAGGATGGGGACATTGCAGAAGATGAGGCAGCAAAAAAAAATGTTTTAATTGTACATATGTACTTTTCTCTCTTTCTCACGCTCATTATAATGACCTCATTTTTTGTTTATTTCAGTCACTCCTCCATTGAAGAACGTCCGCAAAAGACGTTTTCGTAAAACCATGAAAAAGAAGGTAGGTATATATTTGGTATGAATGGCTGTTGGAGATTTACATCTACCAAATGTTACACTATGGGTATTTTATGGCAAATGTTACACTATGGGTATTTTATGGCAAATGTTACACTATGGGTATTTTATGGCAAGTGTTACACTATGGTATTTTATGGCAAATGTTACACTATGGGTATTTTATGGCAAGTGTTACACTATGGGTATTTTATGGTAAATGTTACTTTATGGGTATTTTATGGCTAATGTTACACTATGGGTATTTTATGGCAATTGTTACACTATGGGTACAGCAACAAAATTTCACAGTTGCATTGGCAATATTCCAACACAAATAACTCAAGTGACTCAGTTTCAAAGATTGGAATGGACTTTCATTCATCAACAGAAAGTGTATCGCTGTTTGATACAGAATGATACCCATCCCTCAAACCTACATCCAATTCTGTCTTTTTCCAGTACATGGATCAGCCAGAGCTGGAGAAAGAAGTGCGGCGACTGTTTCGCTACGATGCGGAGGCCAATGATGTGAAGTGGGAGGTGTTGACGGAAGATGAGAAACCGCTGGGGAATGATGCAGGGACAGACATCTGGACACATCCAGTCCAGTGGGCCTCTAGAGCCGGGATGAGTGACAACGACCCCTCTTCCATGGACGTTGGTGAGTCAGAGGGTCTTTTTATTGGAGGTAGTTTTTGTCATTGCCTGAGACACTCAGAATAACTACACAAACTATGGTAAATATCGAGCAGTCATACAATTTTAATCTCATCCCTATAGTAGAGTGTGATAGTACTGTCTGACATGACGCCTGTACATTGTGTGTGGACAGCTCTGTACTTTGGAACGCTGAGCAGTTCTGAGGACGAGGATGACAAAGAGGTGAACATCATGGACAGCGGGGAGGATGAGTTGTCGCGCCTGGGTGAATCCAGCATGCAGGCCCTGAAAACCAGAGCACCATGGGTGCGGAAGGGGGAGATGACACAGGTGAGTTGAGAAAAAAACAAACCGCTGTAGTTTTTTTTTTTCTCTTCATTGAACACTTAGCATCTATCATTGTCTGTCATTGAGCAAAAATGTTTTGGAGATGATACAGTGAGATGAGAAGAAAACCAGTGTAGGGTAATTTTACTTCTTCATTGAACACTTAGACAGTAACTATTGTTGTCTGTCATATGAGTGAAAATGTTTTGAAGATGATACAGTTGAGATGAGAAGAAAACAACCAGTGTAGGTGTTTGTTTTGTTTCTTCTTTTTTAAACGCGTAGACAGCAACTGTCGTCTGTTAAATGAGTAAAAATGTTTTGTGCTGCGTTAAGTGCCTTGCAAGTCAGACCCTGCACATCTGACTCTGGAATGGGAGAGCATTGTTATATTTTTAAGTCTTTCTGAAAAAAAAAGGCAGGAGAATAGACCAAGAAGGTGATAGGAAGAAAAGGAACAAGGCAGAAACAAAGAAAGGGATAGAAAAGAGGGAAAGTGAAAATTGGGTTCTCTTTTCAGGTAGGCTCATTGTCTCAGTGCAGTGTTATTCCTTCAGTGTCTTTTGTTGATGTGAATGTTTGTTTTCATAATGAGACTGGGATTTTTTTCCCTACAGAATTAGCGACATTTGTTGTGGGCTCTTTTATGTGTGCCAAATGCACGTTGCACAAACTGAGTTAGCTTGTCATGTTTTGTGAAAGACTAGCATCCAGACCTACTATTCCTCCTCATCTTCAGCATTTCCTATATTGAATGGGATGTGTAGTGCCTGGTCTTTACTTGGGCAAGTGACTCTGCAGAAGTACTTTAATCATATTTTTTTTGAAGAGATTATAGAGGTGTTTTATGCAACAAAATGTCCCATTTCTCTTTTGCACAGGTATGTTGATTAGTTGGCAGAAGGGGAACATTGTCCCCTATTTTCAGTTCAGGGGCACCTCAATTGAAATCCTAGAATCAACACTCAGTTGTTGTTGTGCATTCCCCAGCTTAACATTCTGGGGGTCACCCAGAATGTGCACTCTGACTTGCTCATCCAACCAGGGAATCACTGAGATTGAAATTGCAGGCTGAATGGACCAGTTTGATTGTATGACTGTTTTCAAGTACCTCACCATATAGGCAGCCATACTCCGACTTCAGAGGAAACACTCAGTGAGGATGGTGACAGTGAATTTTTGGAGATTCATTTTGTTTGGGGACTACAGAACAAGGCTGTACATTTCCTCTTATTACATCTCCATCAAAGTGAAAAAAAAAATGGTTCGTTTACCCACAAAATGTAATCATCATTTTAGGATATTCATTTGTTGAATGTCAAAAGAGTTTGTTTCTTTCTTTGTCACTGTTTTACTGCATCATCTTGTGTTGTACAAGTGCTGTGTTCCTCAAGTTTCAGTTTTACCCTTCAGTTTTGGTGGTGAGTAATTGTTGTTTTTTTGGTCCCCCTGACTTTTCCTTTGATGCCACCCCAGCTGTCAGAAGCCAGTTTTCTCATCCTGAGGCAGGGACAGGACTGCTGTGGGGTCTGTGGAGCCGTTCCACATGGACCGTCTGGAAATGGGACAGACTCAGGTGGCACAGATAGGAACACAACAGCAACATCCTGTGTATGTTGATCAGCCGATTTCAGCAACAGTGAAAATCATCTCTCAGAGTGGGAGCTGTATGACCCGGTTTTCTTGTTGAAGCTCATAGCAAACAGAGTTCAGAACCTGCTACACTGGCTTTGATCATGGGATTCCTAGTTGTGACCTCTCTGCCAGGACTTACGCAGTAACCACTGCACTGAGGCAGCAATCTCAAGGCAGCGCTAAGGCTGAACAGTCTTATTCTTCATATTTGAACTGATGATTCGAACAAATGATACTTGGCCTACCAACTGAGAATGGACCCCATGTCACCTGAAGGATTTTCGCTAACCGTCAGTGAGCAATGGGCCTGTGCGATCGGCGGGGCTCTAAGCAACAGCACTGGATTGGATTGGAGCGAGCAGTGATGTAACTGGGTGTGTTATTTTCTGCCTGTGTTCAGCGGACCTGCAAGAAAAGCTGCAGGAGCTGGTGCAGCAGTTGGAAGAGATCCGGGAAAAGCGTCTGGAGCTGGAGTCTCAGATGGCTGAGGAGGACAATGACATGATGAGAGTGAGTGACCCACCGCCACCTCCTCCTCTCTGTCCTCAGAGAACTGCAGTAGAATGGGTGTCTGAGTGCGTGGAGTGGAAGAGGAGGAGTGGTCTGAATGAGAGAGAAGGAGCTGGGCCTGCTATCTCTGTTGTCCTCCCACCATTCCTTTTCTTTTTTTTCTTGTGGGCTGCCAGAAATTCATCTGGCTCTGTCCTCAAGGGTTCTTTTGCTTTGACTATTGTTGCGACTCCGGTGTTTCCAGAGCTGAGCATTACTTCGTTGGCGTTGATACGTGATGGGTGTGTTCCAGTTGGGTAGGACTTTACCTGCTCTGAACTTTAGATCTGCAACATGCAGGTTTGATCTTCTGCATATGTATTGCATGGTGCTCTTGTTACTGTTATTCCTGAAAGGCTGAAAAACTGGGAAATCTTTAACGTGTACTGGTAGGTTTTATGCATATGTTCATGTGTGGTCAAAGAGGTCAACTTGCTTTGACCTATGAGATGGGAAATATTTCCATCTGACCATTGGCAATATTCAGCCAGGGCTTATGGATGCAAGTGTGAAGCCCTCATTCTGTTATCCTCTAAAATTCCTCTCTGCCCCTGAAGTAAGCCGTTTAGCCCAGACTGTGATGTGTGATTGATACGTTTGAGGTTGTGTGAGTGTGTGCAGATGATGAAGACAAGATTGACGTGTTGTCCGTAGGTGATATGAATGAAGCTGGTGGGATGATGAATGACCGGACTGCTACATCGTAAGTCTTTGAAGTTAATTAGTACTCTCTACCCCGGGTATGGATTAATCCATACCAAGCAATCACCTTCTGTGGACAGGGAACGGATTTATCTGTACCACAGCAGTTACTTTAACTTTCGCCCTCCCATTCAGTTTTATTCTCACTTCATCAGTTTAGCTTGTTGGCTTTAGCCGCCATGTAGGTTGTACATCATTTACAGCTGTGTTATAAAGATTTTGACATGATGCTGTTAAAAAAAAAAAGTGAACATTTAAAGTTTTGTCATTCTTTAACGATTTTCTTTTGTAGATAATTGATGTAAACATACACAACGAAATCATTTCATGTCGGTTACAATGAGGAATTAGTGATTATTTTTCTCTGCATTCTTGTTCTGTTGTGTCCAACTGTGTGAACAGTGTTCTGAACACAACACTGATAGGTCAAGAAGAATGGGCTTGGTTTTAATACTGCACTCGCCGCAAAATTTGGCCCAATATAAAAGGCATAATGGTTATGTTATCCGCTAGTTTGACATGATTACTTTCGCACAATGCAGTATCTGATACTAGCTTTCATTGTCTTGCTGCAGTATTGTAAGGAAAGAATTCACCTTTTTGAAAAAAATATTCCTATGTCCTGTCTCAAAATTGGTCATCAATAGAGTGAAGTTGTGTTTTTGTTTTTTCAGGATAGAATCAGAGAGGATCTAGAACGGTTTCTCCAGGAAGAGAGTGAAAAGGAGAAAGAGGCAAGTTCACTGATGACAAGAAAAGACTTGTCCATTGTCATTGTCACTTTGAATAGTGCATGTATACACACACACACACACACACACACACACAGCACTCATCCATACCTCCACTCACTCATATTTCTTTCTTGTTCACCGTATTTTTGGTGTACTTAAAATTTTTAACTACAAGAAATTTGTGACACTGTGGGGTTTTCTTTTTATATTGAAACATTTCTTATCTTTGTATATCTTAGCAAAATATACATTCTTTATGGGGTTTTTTTTTTTAGAATCTTGTATTAACATAATCTTCAGATCATATGTATGTATATATATATACAATATTTATGCAAGAGCTTTCTTTCATATTTGATGCAGATTAAAAATTACATATTAACTTATATACTTTCAAAGTTATCACATTTAAAAGCTGTATTCAGTTTTCACATGATTATATTTTTAAGTTAAAAAAATTTTTTGCATGTATTTAACTATTGGTTTCCTTGTGTGTTTTTTTTTTTCCAGTATGAAATCTTGTCTGCAATGTTGAACCAAGGGTGAGCAAGAAAAACCTATGGAGATCAAAATGCTACCACTGGAGTGACATCTGTCATGTGTGAGAGATTGCTGATGTCTCGCCTGTTGGCATCACAGAGTTTGGCGTCAGCTGCCACACCTAATGACACAGACATGATCATCCTTCTCCATCTACTCCTCTCTTTGCTGGCCCTGCCTGCTGACTTCAGAGTTGCCATTCAGAGAAACTAGGGGTCTTCTTTTTTTCTTTTTTCCCCTTCAGTCTGAAGGACAGTCTTCTTAATCATAAGGTCCATATCTTGTGTCTTCATAAGGTTTGTAACTTGGCTTGGAAGTGCATGGCCTACATATCTTGTGACAGCCAATGCTACACCATAGAGGGGCATGTTCAGCTGTGTTCTCATTGAGACTGTATACAAGAGTGATGGCGGGGGAAAGTAGTTCAGAGCCTGAACACAATAGTGATGTGTGTTTGAAAGAGAGTTTTTTGGGTTTTTTTTTTATTATTGTTTTTACTGCAGGAAATATGTGTAAAGTTTAACGAGGGAAAACGAGTTTGTATGGAGGGTGCGAAGAACTGTAGACTGAAAAGACAGGACAAGAGAAGTAGATGACGAAGTAGAGATGTCAAGAAAAGGAGGTGAAAGTTTCTTTGTATGCAAGAAGAAAAGAACATTTTTGACAAGGGGTTTGACTAAGCTTTTACACAGAGCAAAAAGTGTGAATGAGTTTGTTGTATGACAGGAAAGGGTGGATGAGTTTTTATACAGTAGAAGAAGTATGAATGAATGAGTTCATATACAGGAGAAACAGTTTGTGTATTGAGCAGCAGTGCTGTGTGGAGGAGACAAGAAGAGTACATGTGTTTGTATTTAAAGCAAATGAATGAACTGACAAAAAGCAAATGAGCTGCTGGGTTGTTTGAATTGAAACTGTTAAGTCTTGTGATAATTGACAAAAATGACACAAGAATGAAAAGGTGGTGTGATTTCTGTGTGAAGACAGTGAAACTAAATGATGGAACAATTCATATTCATGGAGGTGTATTGTAATAAAACATAAAAAAAGACAAAAAATTTTCATGAGTTTATTTTGCATGTTTGAGTAAAATAATTTTGAAACATGTCTTTTTCCTGTGTCTTAAGAAGAAGAAAATGTTTGTTAATGCTTTACTGAATTTTATTAGTGTGTGCAGTTATTTGTACTGACTTCTTTCAAACCCCCCCAAAAAAAAACATCGAACAGTCTGCATCCAAGTGAGTAGACTTGATTTGTAAGAGTGTTATAGTAAACAGTCAGTGAATCAGAAGAACGACTGTCTCACAATTTCCTGATTAGGCCTCAGTTGATTTCTGGGTCATGTTAACATTCATCTAAAAGTTCAACCACAAGTGAGCACACCCTTAACAGCTACAGGTGAAAAAGTAACTGAATACGAAAATGATCTCTTCCCACCTTGTAGTATTGGTTTTTGATTGCATGCACCAGTGTTGATTTCATGGTAGTATGCTGTATGTTATCAAGTGCAACATTTCTTTCTGTAGTAAATTTCTTTTCTTTGGTATATAATATACTGACCTTGCTCATATTATGAGCCCAGTCTGAAAAAGAAATCTCTAATCTTCCTCAGCCAGCACCTTAGCTGATTTCAATGTGTGTTTCATGGATTAGATAAGACCACTGATAGCCTAGTGAGCTGGGCATTCTTCAAGAAAGTGTTCTGAGTCAGTTTACTGTACTGCACTACAGGGAACACAGGGAGAGGAGGACTTGTCACTCCCAGGCCTTAACAATGTCAAAATAGGAACAGAAACCACTGTCCCCCCTTATGGCACAGTGTATACATGACGGTTTCTTTGATGCATCGGTAACTTTCCAGTTGTGATGTATCACCACAACAGCAACATTCCGTGACAGTACTCCTCTACTTCCTTTACCAACAGAGTCCATTATGCTCATAACAGAGATCAAGAAAATAAAAGGGAGTGTGCATACACATGTTGCTATGTGCCAAATCTGTATGCTGCCTTTCTTTTTATTATTTGGTATATACTTACTAATATTTAACAAGTCCAAAGCTATAATAAATGGTTGACTCTAAATAAAGGTGATCAAAAACTCATTTTAAAATCATGTTCTGCACTAATGGGGGGGGGGGGGGGGGGATCTAGAAATGATCATGTCTAGGAATTAAACTGTCTCCATACAGACAATTTATTCATTCGTAAATAATACTGTGCCCAAAATACTTTGCCTGTTTCACAAAACTGTCCAGGCATTTATATCACAGCTGGATACAGATTTCAAAACAACACACCAAAATATTTCTCAAAGTTCATGTTTCAAAAAAAACACACTGAATCATTCCTCGACATAATTCACAAACTTTCATTTCACACAATAATACATAAAAATGTACCCCGTTATTGCGATTCTTTCTCAACAATGCCATGACACCACTGTGCTATTTGTCTCCATCCCCTCCACTCTTCAAGTGATCAAAGGCCTGCACAGTGCGCTGAATGCCTTCATCCACACTGACTAGAGGCTTGTACCCCATGTCTTTCTTTGCTCGCTCACACAAGTAGAAATGATGGGTGCCAGCCAGGGCCACCTTCATGGGAGTGAAGGTGGGGGTGAAGGAGACGAAGGGACTGACAGCTTTGCTGACCACCATCAGCAGAACGGCGATGACGTACACCAGGAGGTAGGGAATGTGGATGTGGGGGGCGTCGTAGCCCAGGCCCTCCACCACACGAGACATGAAGGTCCAGAAGAAGATGGGCTCATCGTTGGTGATGTGGTAAGCCTGGCACAACAACAAGAAGAAAAAAACGTGTGTCTTTATTATGCTTGTCATTAGTACCTAAACAAAACCTCATCTAGTAAGTCAGATTAGTGACTGGCCTTAATGAAAATAAAGAAAAGGTGAGTCCATATCAGGCATGGGAAGTGCTTGGGGTGTACACAGGCTTAAACAAGGCAAGGGGCCACCAGGGGGCAAAGCCCTCAGCTGAAATTGATGTAGAGCAATTTTGAGGGCCTTTCCTGGCAGATTATTCAGTATGCTGCATACACAGAAACCAACACAAAACATTCTTTTTCTCAGTTCTTGGCAGATATTGCACTGCCCCCCAGCATATATCCCCAAAGTCAGAATGCTGCTACCTTCATGGTGGGCAAAAACGGTGGCTTACACAGAATCTCACCATTGGTGAACCTGAGAGCTCTGCTCTAGCTGAGGAACAAAAGAAAAGTTCTGGCTTAGCTGACTCTTTGGTGTCACTCCTTGGCTCAAGTTGACAACAAAGACATTGAGAACTGGCAAAAAAAAAAAAAAATGTTATTAGAAAACTGTCCTCACCTTTCCACATACTGGGGAATCCTTGGCCAGCTTCTCACTGGCCAGGATGTGGCCATGAACCACATTGTCCACAAAGGTGAAGTCCACCACATTCTTGCCATCACTGCACAAATACAATTTACTGACCAATATAAGCTGCGTATCTACGGTTCTGAAAATGCTTACACACACACACACACTCACACACACAGAGTTGAATATGTGTCAGGTATGAGCGGGTGAATACCATCTTGCTGTAGGTGAAGGTTTTCATGGCAAAGTGATCTTTATATAAGGCTGCTATACAGGTCAGAAACCCACTGGAGGTCAATGATGTTGGTCAGACTCATCAGACCCTGGCCATCTTCTGCCCATAGCTGAATGATTAATGGGCAATGACAAAAAAACACCAGTTCCACTAAACAAAAAAGCCTCACTGACTCATGTATATGTACTTGTCACAATCTCTTTCTTTCAGTCTGTTCTGTTCTCTATTATACACATACAGACACAGACACTATAGAAGGGTCCCTTAACCTATGTGGTCATAGGGGAGCGAGGCATCAGAGACCTCAACTTCTCTAGGGGCCAGCATATTGAGGGCGGCGCCCATCTCCTCTCCCTCGCTGCTTTACCTTCCCTGACCCTAAAAAGGGCAGGTACCCATTCACAGCTGGGTGAACTAGGTGATTGTTCTAAAACCAAAGCACGCAAGCGGTGACCCATCCACTCGATAACCATACTCAATGCTGCTTAACCTTAGCTTGGGGAAAGCGAGCGCTCTGACCACTGAGCTATCCCGACCCCCCCTTTAGACACCATATTACCCTAAAATAAATAAATGCATCCACATGATTATGTCCACAGACTCACCCGATGGTAAACTTGAATTTTCCGCGGCGAGCCAAGCCCACAGTGGTGGGCACAAGGTGAGGGTCCCGAGGACCAAAGATCCCGTGGGGACGAATGGCCACCGTGTGAAAGTCCGCCGAGTTGGCTGCTAGCACTATCTGTCCAACAAATAATGAATTGGTCTATCTGAAAAGTGGATACATTGTTCATGTGTTTGAGTGTGTGTTTGTACGTGTGTATGAGTATTTGTGTATATATGTGCACCATTGCACATGCTTGCAAATGTGTGTGTGTGTGTGTGTGTGTGTGTGTGTGGGTGTGTGTGTGTGTGGTGTGTGTGTGTGTGTGTGTGTGTACTCCTGTGTACTCGTGTATATATGTGCACAATTGCACGTGCTCGCAAATGTGTGTGTGTTGTGTGTGTGTGTGTGTGTGTGTGTGTGTGTGTGTGTTGTGTGTGTGTGTGTGTCCTACATACCTAACACAGCATAATTATCCAATCTATAAATCAAGGTGGATCAGAGGTCTAAAGATAACATACTACACCTGTGGTGAAAGCGAGAAGTCGCTGTTCAATTCCTGTCTGAATCCAAACTCTCCCCCATGCACAAAACAGTGTGTGGTGGTCTGGATGCTAGTCTCTCAGATGAGACAACAAACCAAAGTCTCATATACAACATGCATTTAGCGCCTGTAAAAGAATCCACAGCAACAAGAGAGTTGGCCCTTGCAAAATTTCCATGGAAAAAAACCACTCTCAAAGGAAAACATAACACATGTGCACGCACGGGGGTAAAAAAAAAAAGGGGGGGGGGGGGCGCACTGTTCTTGTGGTGACACACTTTTGCCAAGGGGATCAGCCCCAAATTTCAAGCAGAGAAATCAGCCAGGACTGAAGGTGGTACACAAGACAATACAATACAAAACCCAGAATATAGTTCCATGCGTCTAGGTTTCTCATGCTACAGCATGTTTTCTGTAGTAAAAGATTCACAAAATCTGAGTAATTAGTCCACAGACACGTGAACCCCCACTTTCTCCATCAAGCTCTCCCTGTTTCCCTCAGCTAGCACATTCTGTTGCCAAAAAGATTTATCAAAGTTAAGCCTTGACAGTTTGCTCTTCAGTGAAACAATCATATCTATATCCATACATGGGGGATCGGACAGGACAGCTCAGTGGTTGTAGCATTGCATTCGTGACCTGATGGCCTAGGTTTCAGCCACAACCAAGACACCTGTTTAAGGATTTTTCCTCGGACTTAACAACCTTAGTACCAACTCCACTCCTCCCAAAAGTCCTTCGAATGAGACTATAAACTGACGTCCTACGTGCAAATGCAAGCTGAAAACATCTTGGACATATGTTATAACCTGTTCCCCTTCTGGAAGAGTATGATATTGTGTGCTGGTAAGAACAGATGACAAAAGTTTACAAAATCTGCATGCATGCGGTGTCATGCTTAGACAGCATCCTCGAAGTCTGAATGTGGCTATCCTAATGGTGGGTAAACTGTCAACATCACCGAATCTCACCTTTGTTGAAAACTTGGATCCCTAACCAAGGAGCAAAACTAAAACAATAACGTGTACACAAAATTTTCTTGACCTCTGCTTTTTTTAAAATGGCTTTTGCACAGCCACAAACCTGCTCTGAATGCTTTAGGGGGGGGGGGGGGGGGGGCATACTCCTTCTTCATCTGATTTTTTTAAAACTGAAGTTTTCTGAAACTTTTTTTGTAAGCCGGGACAAAAAATCATCATATTTAATCAATTATCAAGCTTCTGACAGTCTGCACAGGGCCAGGCTCATCCACACTCTCTGAGAATCAGGTATGGTTATGTATAGGGAGTTCTTCAAGAAGACATCTTCTCCATCACCTGACTTTATTGATCTGAGATAATGCACAGTTCATGGCACTATTTTCGTTGTTTACTATACTGCACAGTTCATGGCACTATTTTCGTTGTTTACTATAGTGCACAGTTCATGGCACTATCTTCGTTGTTTACTGCACAGTTCATGGTACTC
The DNA here is from genome assembly GCA_030674155.1 of Stramonita haemastoma. Taxonomy (NCBI): domain Eukaryota; kingdom Metazoa; phylum Mollusca; class Gastropoda; order Neogastropoda; family Muricidae; genus Stramonita; species Stramonita haemastoma. Next base: position 59,231,681 of record CM060326.1, on the reverse strand, counting down.
TCTTCGTTGTTTACCATAAAGCACAGTTTATGGCGCTATCTTCATTATTTACAACAGTGCACTGTTCATGGGACTATCTTCAATGTTTACTGTAATGCACAGTTCATGGCATTATCTTCATTGTTTACCATAGTGCACAGTTCATGGCATTACTTCATTGTTTACTGCACAGTTCATGGTGCTATCTTCATTGTTTACTATACTGCACAGTTCATGGCACTATCTTCATTGTTTACTATAATGCACAGTTCATGGTGCTATCTTCATTGTTTACTGCACAGTTCATGGCACTATCTTCACTGTTTACTGCACAGTTCATGGCACTATCTTCACTGTTTACTGCACAGTTCATGGCACTGTCTTCATTGATTACTACACAGTTCATGGTGCTATCTTCATTGTTTACTGCACAGTTCATGGCACTATCTTCATTGTTTACTGTACAGTTCATGGTGCTATCTTCATTGTTTACTATAGTGCACAGTTCATGGCACTATCTTCATTGTCTACTGCACAGTTCGTGGCACTATCTTCATTGTTTACTGCACAGTTCATGGTGCTATCTTCATTGTTTACTATAGTGCACAGTTCATGGCACTATCTTCATTGTTTACTGCACAGTTCATGGCACTATCTTCACTGTTTACTGCACAGTTCATGGTGCTATCTTCATTGTTTACTGCACAGTTCATGGCACTATCTTCACTGTTTACTGCACAGTTCATGGCACTATCTTCATTCTTTACTGCACAGTTCATGGCACTATCTTCATTGTTTACTGCACAGTTCATGGCACTATCTTCACTGTTTACTATAGTGCACAGTTCATGGCACTATCTTCATTGTTTACTGCACAGTTCATAGCACTATCTTCACTGTTTACTGCACAGTTCATGGTGCTATCTTCATTGTTTACTATAGTGCACAGTTCATGGCACTATCTTCACTGTTTACTGCACAGTTCATGGTGCTATCTTCATTGTTTACTGCACAGTTCATGGCACTATCTTCATTGTCTACTGCACAGTTCATGGCACTATCTTCATCGTTTACTGCACAGTTCATGGCACTATCTTCATTGTTTACTGCACAGTTCATGGCACTATCTTCATTGTTTACTGCACAGTTCATGGCACTATCTTCATTGTTTACTGCACAGTTCACGGCGCTATCTTCCTTGTTTACTATAGTGCAGAGTTCATAACACCGTCTTCATTGTTTACTACTCATCAACACTTCAAAGATTTCTTTAAATTAAGCTGTGCTGAAGATGGCAGTTTTCCAACTATTTTTCATCCTGGTTTTCATCACAAAAAAAAGTTTCAGAAAACTTCAATCAAAAACAAAATGAACTAAAAGGCACTATACAAACAACTTTTACTGTATTCAACTAATGTATGTTGGTTTCATTTGTGTTGTTTTCATCACTTAATGTGGAGTATGATAGTGTGCCTTTTCCATGTAAGATTTCGTCACAGAAACTAGCTTTAAGTCAACATATGCAGATAGGATTCTATGATTCGTTAGGCTGGTAGTGTTAGGAAAAGTTCAACTTTATGAATTAGGGAAAGTTCAACTTCATGAATTACTTCTACTACTTTCTTTAATACTTTTCTAGCTTATGGTTGAAACAGCCTTGCGAGTTTTTATGACCTGTTTGCATATGTCAACGAAGGATAGTTATTACAGAAATTATAATTTTTTTGTTATTCATAAAATGAATTTGCTCCTTTTGTTTGTCGTTATGTTATCAATATATACAATATATTATATATGCAAAGAAAATACATGTTTCTTTTTTTATATATATGAATAAACCACGCACACACACACACACACACACACACACACACACACACACACACACACACACACACACACACACACACACACAGAGCAATACCATTCCTGAAAGTGCTATACTGGTTTAGAATAAATGACATAAACACATTAAGGGCATAAAACATGTGACAATACAAAAACATAGCAAGCAACCAGTAATGGGCTTTCTCATAACATCGTTTTATTGATAATGCACGCACACATACATAGCAAAAACTTCAAGTTGCACACTTTACCGATAGAAAATCAGCAGTCATCATAGGCTGTACTTAAGGTACAACTCAATACTTATCAACTGAAATGTCATTAAAATATCAATTAAAAAAATATGATTACATGAATGTTTTTATGTCGATGGAAAATATTGTTCTTCCATTGTACATGAAAAAAGAAAGAACAATTGAAATAGTGAAATTTTAAAGTATTCCCACTGTACATCAGTCCAATAATCTTGGTTTTAATGTACTGTTTCTAAACCTGAACTCAGAAAGTAAGACAAAAATTTTTTTTTTAATCTTTCTCATTAACCCACCAAAATTATTCTAGGAAACAGATACCATACAAACAAAAAGTGTAACCATAATGCAAATATGTGTGTGTGTGCGTGCGTGCATGCATGCGTGCGTGCGTGCGTGTGTGCGCGTGTGTGTGCATGCGTACGTGTGTGTGTGCGTGCATGTGATGCGTGTGTGCACGCACACACGTGTTACCATTAAAATTGTTACTGTCTTCAGCACAGATGACCACTTAACCCGTATCACTTGTTGCCATGTTGATTTTCTGCCAATACAATAACCAGCCAGCCAGCTCAACTATATCCTCCTTGTCATCAGCTCCACACCTCAAGAGACCAGACAACAAAAGACCGTTCAACTGCTCCAAACATACAAGAACAGAATATGCTGATGATGTTTGCCCTTTTGCTTGATATTCTGTCCCCAAATAACTGGATTTTTATATATATATTTTTTTATAGATAAATCAAATGAAAGACTTTCGAGTGATACATAATACATAATGCATCATATATGTCGAATGACATATTACAATATGTAAAATTACAATACAGAAAATAATCCCTTAATAAAACAACAAGTTTAAAAAAATTTACAGGCTGAGAAGAGACAAAAAAATACACCCAAAAGGCCATATCTGAAAACAACATCAACAAGTACAAAATAAACATCTTGTGCTTATCACAGTGGTAAAAAGTCATTTTCCAATTGCCAGAACTAAACATTACTGACATTATATCACAGACTGTGAAAAAAATATGATGAAAAAACGGTTATAAACTGAAAATAGAACCAACTAGCCAGTCGACATTGAAAAAAACAAACAAACAAACAAACAGGAAAGTTAACAAACAAAGCTGATTAACTGATGTATAATGACTGATCTGATCAACCGATATATATATATATATATATATATATATATATATATATATATATATATATATATTATATATATATATATATATATATATATATATATATATATAACCTGATCAACAGACGTATAACTGACTAACCTGACCAACTGATTGTGAAATTGTGCAGTTGGCTAACCATCAGCTATGTGGACATGTTGAAAAAAAGTTGTGGCATATAACTATATCGAATATCTCGTATTCAGTGTCAGTGTCTTTGAAAGAGTGAAACTGTCTTCAATCAGGATCATAACATTTCTCACGTAAAAACCAAATGACATGAAAGCTTTTTTTCAAACAGGTATAGCATAAATTATCAACGTTTTAACACTTTCTGTATCTATAAGTCCAAAGAGAAACTGTCCACAGGCAATTATTCACACTTTTTTTTTCTCCTTTACACGTTTTTCTTCTTTGCTATTTTCTTATTTCCTTTGATTTCAACATTCATTAAGTCAAGTCATATGATATATTCTGGAAATCACTTATTTGGACAGACTTGCTGATGACGAGCTGTAAAGTGCATTGAAGTTAATTCAGCACAGCATCAGAAACAGCTGTTCCCACAAAGGGTCCAAAATGAGACCCTGTCACCCTGACCTTAAATCAAGGTCACAGTGGAAATCAAAGATTTGAGAACAGTGTGATAAATACATTTGTGAGAAACGCTCTGATGAGAATACCCAAAGCTCACTCTTGCAGATATACTTATCTTAAAAAAAACAACAAAAAACCCACCAAATTTTCTTTTTTAAATTACTACTTGGTTAACCAGCAATGACAACTTAAAAAAAAATACTGTATGCAATCTATTGTTATAAATCTCAAATATTCAAAAGCTGCCAACTATACATGCCATTTTTGTCGGTATCATTATATAGTTTAGTAGCTCTAGACAGAACATTTTCTTGCTTACTTTTTTAAAATCAATTTTGATTTGAAATTCAAAACAAACATAAATGAATTGAAGAACAAAACAGACTGAATCAGCAAAACATAAAACAAACACAAATATCACAGGCCATATTCAGGTACAAAATCTGTCTAGCATGCCAACTCTGAAGGGCCATCATCAACACGCACAATATTTACATAACAATTCCTTGAACAATAATATCACGTGAGTTGTTGGTTTATTAAGCAAAAACTAATAAAAACAATACCATAGTTATAAAATGGCGTTAAAAAAACTAAACTAAAAACACACAAAACAAGCATTTAACATTTCTAATAAATGATATTAATAATGCAAACAGAAACACTATACCCAAAAAAAAATTTGTTCAACCACCTAGGGTATACTGATTTAACTTGTCAGAATGTGAGATTATCAAACGAAAAAAAAAAAGGGGAGGGGGGGGGGGGGGGGGGGTAGCAAAATACCATTAGTACTTTATACAGGAATCAAGAAAAAAGGACGATTTCTTTAAAGGACTAAAAAAAAAAAATAATAAAAAAAAATAATAAAAAATAATAATAATAATAATAAAGAATTTTTTTTTATCAGAACAGGAGGAGGACGGAGAGTAAGATGTCTTTTCACACACACACACACACACACACACACACACACACACACACACACACACACACACACACACACACACACACACATATCACAGAGAGAAGAGAGAGAGAGAGAGGAGAGAGAGAGAGAGAGAGAG
>CM060326.1:59219243-59221743 GCA_030674155.1 Stramonita haemastoma | reverse complement strand
GACTCCTGGGCATTGAACAGGTTCCTCAGCCCCTTCTGCCATGATTAAGTTTGAGCACACAATGCATGTTCGCTCATATGACAGGTGATGATGGTCTAAAGGAGGGAGGGGAACAGGGAAAATGCATTTCTGGTGAAAGTGAACCACAACCTCTCACTTTCACGGTGGCTATATTATTACCACAAGTCCATGGAGGCTGCTGGGTAAGGTACACTTTCCAGATATTTTCTTGAGTTACTGATGTCAAACACTTTTCAAACTGAAAATCAGACAACTAGGTCTGTTTGGCCTGAGTTAAAAGTGGGCCAAATACTATTGATACAATAAACAAAATAAGTGAACATACCTAAGTAGCCATCTACATGACAGCACAAAAAGTCAGGAGGATTTAATAATTATTAGCAAATCACACACACACATGCTCACACAAGACTCACATACAATGCACACACACACACACACACACACACACACACACACACACACACACACACACAACACACACACACACACACACACACACAACAAACACACCCACACACACTATTCCAAATAGACATGACTCATCTTCAACCAGATTTTTAAAAATGATCAAAAGCAACCCCCACTCCCCTCCACCCCCCCCCCACCCACCCACAAAAAAACCCCTAAAACCCAGAACCTGGCACAATGCAACAGACTCAGCAGCCCACCCATCCCTCTTTTTACCTCAGCATTCAAATCAAGTGAAAAGGTTTGTTAAGTGAGAAATCAGCCAGGTACTATCAGCTGTGGAGTTACAATGTCAAACTGCGGGGGACCTCTGCAGGCCATAGCTCAATTTTTTTTCTTTAGACACAACAGACGCCAAGTACTCTACGATTCTACCTCATTGCAGGAGGTAAGTTTTCAAATGTAAGCAGGTGGCCCCCAGTTTCTCCCCCCTCTCTCCATCCCTCCTTCTGATAAGCATTCCTGAAGGAAGTTAATCCCACTCCCTTTAAATCATGATGAAGGAAAAAGATAAAAGCTGGACATTGATCCACAACTCTAAAGGCTTGGCTCCGGCAAAATATATTGCGCATACAGTGGATTTGGGATAAGCAAATGGGGAGTTGTTGCTATGGAGTATTGTATTGCAAATGTATGTGTTTGTAACAACAACAATTTTCTTCTTTTTTTTTTTGTTACTTGACTAGAGCTCTAAGGTTGCTTTAAGACATTTTTGCCCAATGTGAAGGTAGCTGCATTCCAACTTTGGGGATATATTAAACACAAGACCGCTATGAAAGCATTTATTATAATAATTTGTATCTATTCTGACTGGCATGAATGGCCTACTCTTCTGAAAAACAGAACAGGTTTGAATATGTGCGCAAGATGTTTCTAAGCATGTTAGTTCATGGGACCTAGGTTTATAGCCTCATCCAAAGGACTTTGTGGGATGATGGAGTGGAGTGCTCACAGTGGTGGTTAAACCAGAGCTCAATCCTGGCCATCAAATCACAGCCCTATGCTCCGACCGCTAGGCTGTCTGCCCTGCCCCCAACCCCAAAATAAATAATAAGAGGATCTTTCTTGACATTTGGCTACAAGTGGTAAAAGCATTGCCTAAGTTAGTACGGGAAATAGGAAATCATACTAGTGCTTGTTTTCATTTTCTTTAGTATATTATTTTCTCCCAGCTGAAAAACACTATAATTGTGCACATAAGAATACATGCACACATAAGAGCATAAATGTGTGCATGCATACATATATGATGAGCTCTCTCTCTCTCTCTCTCTCTCTCTCTCTCTCTCTCCTCTCTCTCTCTCCGTCTCTCTCTCTCTCTTCCCCCCGTCACACACACACACACACACACACACACACACACACACACACACACACACACACACACACACAACAGAACATCTTGTGCACACTTTAAAACCTGTTCCATTTTTTGGAAGAGTAGGCCATTGTGTGCTGATGGGAACACATGACAAAATCAACAAAACTCTATACACACAGGGACTGATGTAAAAAAGAACATGATCATTTATTTTGTTATACTCAAAATAAGATATAAAAAAAATTTAAATAATAAACAAGAACACACATGTGCGTGCACACCTTAGAACCCTTAAAAGTACAAAGTTTAAAAAGAATCCTGTTTTCTTTTTCATTCTCCATCAACATAACAACACCATACTGTCGTCAACAACAGCACTCCCTATTTAAATCTTTCCCAAAATGACGCACGCAATCACTTCAATGCATTTAGAAAATGACGACATATTTCCCCCTCACTTCGCAATGCATACACACCTTTACGCAAAAACCGATACCATTACTACAGATGACAAAATAAAACAAAACAAGGCGGTTGCTTCACAAAAGCCACCATCAATCACAGAAAGGCGGACACCAGTTTGGACCAAGCCCAGAACAACATCTGAGTAAAAGCTCACAACTCGCAGTCATGGAAGCGTTTTGTGATAGCGCTGACAAACGAGGCTGATTACCGCGATGGACGAGG
>CM060326.1:59206743-59214243 GCA_030674155.1 Stramonita haemastoma | reverse complement strand
ATCCACAGCCACCAATGACCAGGTAGTCTGTCTGCACACAAACATGAAGGATGATTTCAATGGTAAATTTATAACAGTTCTGTGCACTTATTCTCAATTAATGCCATTCATAGTACTTGAATAAACCCAAAAATTAATGCAGTGTGTGTGTGTGTGTGTGTGTGTGTGTGTGTGTGTGTGTGTGTGTGTGTGTGTGTGTGTGTGTGTGTGTGTGTGGTGTGTGTGTTGTGTTAGTGTGTGTGTGTGTGTGTGTGTGCGTGCGTGTGTGTGTGTGTGTGTGTGTGTGTGTGTGTGTGTGTGTGTGTGTGTGGTGTGTGTGTGTGTGTGTGTGTGTGTGAGTGTGTGTTAGTGTTAGTGTGTGTAGTGTGTGTGTGTGAGTGTGTGTGCATATGTTAGTGTGTTAGTATGTGTGTGTGTTAGTGTGTTAGTGTGTGTCACTCTATGTGTGTGTGTGTGTGTGGAGAGAGAGAGAGAGAGAGAGAGAGAGAGAGAAGAGAGAGAGAGAGAGAGAGAGAGAGAGAGAGAGAGAGAGAGAGAGAGAGAGAGAAGTCCACAAAAGTTACCCAATATGCAAACAAGAAAACCACAACGAACGAAAACGGAACAAACCTTTTTAAAACTCATCGTTCTTGCTACTTTTTCTCAAAAGTACAAAAGGTCTGTCTCAATGCAGAGCGATTGTCTTCAGTTACTTTCGTGTTGGAAGTACTGATAAATCGGCTGCCCTGCTGACCAACGACCTGTGACGTAGAGTCGGATGATTGTGTCATACGATCACTCTCTGATGCCATGGCAGGCTTGAAAAGTTATCCTTAGCAGCCGATCTACTTGAAAACGGACCAGTGGCATCACTCATCGAACAATCGAAGCGGCTGACCATAAAATAATGAAGTTCTTGCAGCAGATATAGTTTACCGGCGCGGAAAACTTACCTTGATTTTAACAGCCATATTCGCAACGCTTCGTCGGCATTGGGGGTTGTATCAAAACAATTTTTGGCCAGGGGAATACCCACAGTCCCATAAATATTGTCTGTACCCTCAGATAGGACACGTTCAAGCTAAACAAATTCATTAAATAACATATTTTATTATTGAATTAAAGACTAAACAAGGAAAACAATTAACTTAAAACATTGATGCTCGTTTCCATGAAAGCCAGAGTTCCATACCACCTTTTCTTTTCGTTCTTGAAGTGCGGTCCTACAAATCCGGGTCTCTTTGCGCGAGTTTCGTCTCGAAGATCAACAAAGCAGCCGATTTGCTGTTGACTCTCTCTGCAAGGATGGTTAGTGCATAATGCTTTATCATCTCACCGTATATTTGCATTCAGATTAGACGACTAAGCATCATAAACAACCTTATGGAGTTATGAATAGCTGATTATCATAAAACTGCCCCAAATAACAAATTAGAGGGAGCAAACATAAAAGAATGATATTGTGTAGATACAAGGCGATTATTTAGGCTGTATGTATTACTGGGATAATTAGCCTACTATCTCGGAAGCGCACAAATTTAATTTTTATCACGGTTATTGTGTTACCACGCAAATTTAACAGTGATATATTTAAAGTAGTTAAATGAGATCTACCTGCTTAAATTTCACTGCTAGATCGGTATATATTATGAGCATGTTGAAGCATGAATTGTTAGGAACTGAGCATGAGACTAGCCTATACTTTCTTTCTTTTCTTTTTTAAAAAACTAAATGTTAAAAAGGAACAAAAAGCTTTTGAGGAACAGAGAGTATGAATCATTATATTATATTCTTATCTGTTGTGACCAGGGTAGAATCAATACTGGGGGATTTTCTCCTGGACTTGAACATCAGCACAGATTCCACCCCCCCCCCCCCCCCCCCCCCAAAAAAAAAAAAGCCCTTCAGATGAGACTATAAAAGGAGGCCCCATGTGCCAACGCACTCAGAACATCTTGCATACTTATTAAAACCTGTTCTGCTTTTCAAAAGAGTAGGCCATTATGTTCGATTCATTTAAGCCTTTGAGTGCGGGTGGGAAAATGTGCAAAATTGAATGGACGGGGACTGGATGTAAAAAAAAAAAGCACATTAGTGCTCATTCCATTATCCTTGATTTAAAATAATATAAAAAATAAATAGATATGGTACTAGCAATTGATGTTAAAAGTGGGTTCAACAAGAATACATGCTATCCAGACTGGTTGATTGAACAATGTTGATTCCTGAAGTAGATGATAATGGACAACTCAACACTATCTGTTGCAGTCAAACTTTAAGAAAACCACACTGGCAGGAGGCGGGCGCAAAAAGACAGGCCCCAAATGTGAGCTTACAGAGGAGCAAAAGCAAGAAATCCGTGAGGCATTTGATCTGTTTGATGCTGATGGCTCTGGCACTATTGATGCTAAAGAACTCAAGGTTGGTTTTCAATTTGTTGCTTTTACTGTAATCATTCTTTTGAGTCAGTAATTTTACTATAATGTGACTTTCATTACTTAGTAGTTTGTGTATGTGTTGTTTTGGTTGTTCGTTAGTGTTTTTGTTGTTGTGTTGTTTTGGTTAATATGGAATCATTGAAATTGAATTGAGAATTTCAAAGGAATGAAGAAATATCAGCCATATGCAGGTAGCATTCATAATGCTATTAAAGGGTATTCTTTTTGACAGAAATATTCACTTTTTTAAATATGTTGTAGACACAATATGCAGCATATTTGTGAATGGCTAACACTCATATATTTCATCCATTGTGTTACTTGAACATGAACTTGTAACACACACAGACGCTGAGACAGACACACAGACACACACACTCACTCACTCAATCAATCACTGGTAACTTAAAGTTAGTTAAAGTCTGTCCTGAGCCTAAGGCTCATCAGGCTGGTGCTTATCCCGGTTTCTGTGGCGTTAAGCGACTGAGAGTCATAGACTCCCCCCTGGATAGGACGCCAGTCTATCGCAGGGTTAACCCCCAACACAAGGTTGGTACCCCTTTTACACCTGGGTGGGGTGAGAAAAAAGCCGTAAAGTGCCTTTTCCAAGGGCACAACACCATAGCCGAAAGCTGGGATCGAACCCGCAACCTTTAGATTACGAGTCCAACGCCCTAACCACTAGACTACAGCGGCGGCACAATCACTGGTAAAATACCAGCATTCAGTGCAATGATGTTTGATGGGAAAAAGAAGAGATAACTTACATGACTTTAAAAGAATATTTGTGACCATCTATCTAAAATATCACAAAGTAACAGAGACAGAGAAAGAAGAGGGGAGGTAGAATACAACATAATCTCTTTTCTTTTTTGGTAATTATTTTTCATCTTTTGGATGATGTTTGGCATGACTTTTACACAGTAAAGTATGGTTTAACACATCAGAGTTTGATCAGTTCCTGTTCATAAAAAACTTAAATTGAAAAAAAAAGTAAAAGCTTGCAGCTTTTGCACTAAATCTTGAAGTTGGTGTTTTTTTCAGATGAAATGAGATGCTGTCATGTGTGTGTGTGTGCATGCGTACGTGCGTGTGTGCATGTGTATGTGAATTCAACAACATGAACTCTGAACTTTTCATTGTTTCTGTACAGGTTGCCATGAGAGCTTTAGGATTTGAGCCAAAGAAAGAAGAAATCAAAAAGATGATTGCTGAAATCGACAAAGAGGGTACAGGTGAGTAATCTCAGATTTATGCATAATTATAAAAAAAATTTTTAATCCTCAATACATTTAATTGAACCATGAGTCATGCTCAAGACCAGATAAATGATTTAGTAAATTTACACTCTCTTTTCTATCACATTTTGTCATATTCACTGCTTCAAAAAATCTAAGTTATCTGGGAATAAAAATACAACGCCTTGCATCATGACCGAGTTGTATTTGCTTTCTGAGTAGTAGTTTGGGTTTTTTTTTGCTTTTTGTTTGTTTCTACTGATTTGTTCGGGGGGAGAGGGTTGGTTTTTGGGGTTGTGGGGTTGGTTTTTCTTTTGTTTGCAGGGGGGGGGGGGGGTGTAGTTTTGAATGTTTTGGGTTTTGTGATTGCCATGCAAAACAGGGGTTTTAGGAAAGTTAAATGACTATGCTGCTTTTTTTCTCTCCATTTAGGGTAAATGGGTGGATCAGTGTATTGTCAGACATTTTGTTTCAAATAACAGTATTATTAACCAGAGAAATTACTTTTTTTGTTTTTTTTACCTCAGAAATAATAATGATTAGTTCGAAAAAGGAAAGGAAGGGGCCCAAGGATCCTCTCATCCCCATTATCACTATCACCAGCCTTATTTTCAGTGGGTTTTTTTAAATTCTGTTTCTCATTATGTTTCTTTGCCAATAAATTGTTTGGTAACTTAAAAAAAAGTTATTGCTAATCTAAAAGTTGTAATACATGGTCCACTATGCTTCTTTGTCTCTTTCATATTTGTTGAGACAGTAATTTTTTATTCTCTGTTTCTTGTTCTGTTACAGGTACCATAGATTTCAACGACTTCTTGACAATCATGACACAGAAGATGAGTGAGAAAGATGCCAAAGAAGAAATCTTGAAAGCCTTCCGTCTATTTGATGATGATGAAACGGGCAAAATCTCTTTCCGTAACTTGAAAAGAGTAGCCAAAGAACTTGGTGAAAACCTCACAGATGAAGAACTTCAGGTAAAGTATTGTCTCTGACTTTTAGATTTGTCAAAAGTTAAACAGAAAATTATATGAACAACCTGGTTTATAATTTTTTTTTTTGGGGGGGGGATGAGGTGGTGGGGGGGGGGGAGGGAGTAGAACAGGAGTGGGAGTAGGCATAGATAGAAGTAGAAACAAAAATCTCCAAGTATCTACATGTATCTTGTTTTGACTGATTTTCATGTCATGAGAGCTGTCTTATTGTTTGTTTTTTTTTAAGTTCCCTTTATGTAAAGTGAGCCATTTATAAAAAAACAATCATGTGTAATGTATAGAGTCACTGTGAAGGGTGACTATCATAAATTTTTGTTTGACTCTGAGCACATCCATTCTTCTTGGACCCAACAAACAAACACAGTCATTTTCAGAATCAGTTCTTCCTGCTGCTTAAGATGTTTTGGTTTTTTCTTGTTGGCTTCTTGGGAAGTTTTGTATTTTGTTTTAGGTTGAATGGGTTTTTTGTTTTTGTTGTGTGTGTGTTTTTTTTAATATAAATTTTGTCTGCTGTTTGTCCTTTTTTTTTTTTTTGGGGGGGGGGGTTGTTTTGGGGGGTTTGTGTGTGTGTTGGGCAGGGCAGGAGAGGGGGGATTGCATGGAGTGCTAAACTTTCCTTACAAAAATGATTGGGGGAAATTCCAGGTTTTTAAGAGTTTTCATTTTTGCCAGCACTTTTCGTCGCTTCATTGCTTGAGTTATAATGCTTGCTTCTCTCCCCCCCCCCCCCCCCCCAAAAAAAAGGGATTTGTTGCTTGTTTATGAATTGTGCAACTCATAAGCAGAACTTGTAATGTTTTTCATTCTCTCCATCCATTATTGCAAACTTCCTTTTTTTTTCTACATTTATGATTTAATAGTTGTCATGAGCTCAACTGGCAAGCATTCAGTCTAAGTCTCAAATGGATATATACTCTGGATGTTAAGAGTGAGCATTGAAAACTTGGGTTGATGGGAATTCATGCATGAATTTAAAATATTCATCGTGCTTGTGTTGTTCAGTTGATCCCAACCAAGATGTATACTAAGATTTGATGCATGAATTTTAAGTATTCATCGTGCTTGTGTTGTTCAGTTTCCACAATCAAGATGTATACTAAGATTTGATGCATGAATTTAAAGTATTCATCATGCTCGTGTTGTTAAGTTGTCTTTAACCAAGATGTATACTAAGATTTGACCATACCATCATGTACAACCTTGACATGATCACTCTTTTCAGTAGCTCCCATGTGTTTTTTCCAGGAAAATGATTGATGAGGCAGACAGAGACGGCGATGGGGAGATCAACCAGGAAGAGTTTCTGCGCATCATGAAGAAAACCAGTTTATACTGAAGAAAACTCCAGGACTCTAGCTGTCAAATTCACCTCATCGTGCGTCATTTGTTTCGTAGTCTTGTGAGTCTTCCATCACGCAACCTGTCGCAGCTCAGACCTCTGGCAAATCATTAGCTGAACATTAACTCACGTGAAATGGATGGAATCAGACAAATTATTTTGTCTTAGAAAAAAAAAAAAAAAAAAAGAAACCAAGAGATTTTCATATGCGAAACAGTATTTTCATTTATCAAAGTTAAGAATTGTATTGACTGACAGACTGAAAACAGACCTGATATGCTTCAAGACCCAAAGTAGTTGTAATGTGATCTTGCATTAAGCTTCAAGCAAAAAGTCTTCAGGGGTGAGAACCAAGTGTAGATTGGCTGTGAAAAGCTCTAGAAGCTTGAATATTCTCTTTTTGAAGGGCAAGGGCAAAAGTAGTGAAAGCATTGAAACCCACCTGAGCACACAATCAAGTAATGCTATAATGCATTATTTACAAGGTCATTCTTTTCTGTTATAGACTCCTTCAGTAGCTATGGTTTGGTTGTGTCACCTCTTTCCATGATATTAATGGGTGTTCGTTGGCTGTGTGCTTGTTGTGAAAGATAAGGAGAGCCAAAGACACCAGTGTAAATAGTCCTTGTGTGAATGTGATGATTGAAAAAATCTGTTCTGTTTTGTTACTGGCATTTTTTCATTACCAGATAATGAACCTTGTGTACTTAAGTTATATTCCTTTTTGAGTGACTTGAAGTTTGTTTGTCTCCTTTTGGGGGGATAGTGTGGGGTCATCTTTTTTTCTCTTTTTAAGAGGAATTATGTTGATAGATTTGGTGTTTCATTTTGAAGAGGAATTATGTTGACAGATTTGGTATTTCATTTTGAAGAGAAATTATGTTGATAGATTTGGTATTTCATTTTTGCATTTAACTGCTGAACTAGGGAAAGAAGGAGCATATAAGAGGGGGTGGGGGAGGAGTTTAACATGTCCTTTTTTAATGTAGATGCAAGAAGTCAACGTCTGTAAAATTTTGCAACAACAAACATGTAAAAATGGACGAGTTAGCAGCCTGTATTTGCAGCAGAAACATCTAATTTGATCATGTATTTTACTGTGTAGCATTCCTGCTGGTTATATTTTGTAGTTCACTTTTTTGTGCTTAGGCTGCCTGATCTGTTGAACGCATAGATTGTTTCTGTTTCAAGTCAAAATTTAGAGGTCAATGATTTGTTGGTTGGTTGTTTTTTTGTACAAGTCCATTTGTTCACGATTTTCTCAGTCAACCTGATTAAAGAAACATTCCATTATTAATGCTACTTATGATGAGCTTGTTATTGATGAAACAGTCTCTAAACACAGCATTTCAGACGGGCGTAAAAATACTGCATGGATGTAAGAAAACATTTATGTTGTCTTAAATTATGTGGAAATATTGGGACAAAACCCATTAAATTTGTTGAATTGTTCTTACCTTTTGTTTTACTCTGAAACAAAGCTGCAATTTGAGAAGAGAGAGAGAGAGAGA
>CM060326.1:59147142-59206643 GCA_030674155.1 Stramonita haemastoma | reverse complement strand
GTAGTAGTGTGTGTGTGTTTGTGTGTTTGTGTGTGTGTGTGTGTGTGTGTGTGCTGTGTGGTTGTGTGTGTGTGTGTGTGTGTGTTTTGTGTGTGTATGTGTGTGTGTGTGTGTGTGTGTTTGCGTGTGCGCGCGCGTTTGTGTGTGTGTTTACAAGTGCATTGTGCAGGCATACTTGTGTGTATGTAGCAACTGAACAGAAAACAGTATGATTATGTAAAGCAGCTGCTGGATTTCTTATGTGGTTACTGATTAATGTACAGTATGCAGACCAAAAATAGGGTATATGTGTGTTGATAAATGTTCTTTTGTGTGTAAGAGAGTGTACATTTATGTGCGTATAGTGGTGTAAATGGTTACAAGTATAAATTTGCAAGCATGTCTGTCATTGGTGTGATGAAATTTTCCAGATTTTCCAGCCTGAAGACCTGATGAGACTGCTGCATATCAGTCCAGAGTCACGGCTGTACAAACAGCTGGTAAGTTTCAGTAAGCTAACCAGTGTGTACATCGGTTCACCATCATCATCATTGTTGTTGTCGTCGTCATCATCATCAACATCGCCATCATCATCATTGCCATCATCATCATCATCATCATCATCATCATCATCATCATCATCATCATCATCATCATCATCATCATCATCATATGACCTAGATGGTGCATTCTCTGATGTTCTCTGTCCAACTCCTCTTCTGTCTGCCTCTGCATTTTCCTCCCTCAAGCGTCCTTTACAGAGTATAGTGAAAAAAAGCTGTGCTGAATAGAGTCATAGATTATTGATAATCATTCTCATTAGTAATCTTCTCTATCAGAGAGGGTTTTTTTAGGCAATAGGAACCAGGGAGTGTATTCAGAGCAGTTGTTCTCTCTGGGATTTTGATTTTTAAGTTTAGAAATTATCAAAACATACAAAAATGCCCCCACCCCCCCCCTCACCCACCCCCCAAAAAAACCAAACAGACCTAAACTCCACCAACAACAAGAAACAAGCAAGCAGACAAAAAAGCCAAAGAAAAAAATATAACAAAAAGAAAAAACAAAACACGCAACAAAACACACTTGCATGCACGCATGCACACACACACACACACACGCACACACATATGCACAACCAACTAACCAACCAACCAACCAACCAACCAACCAACTAACCAACCAACTAACCAACCAACCAACCAACCAACCAACCAACCAACCAACCAACCAACAACCAACCAACCAACCAACCCACCAACCAACCAACCCACCAACCCAAAAGAAAACAAAGTGAAATTCATGTTCAAGTAAAAACCCTGAGAGTACGACTATTGTAATTACACTGTCAGATTGGGTGATTCTAACTGGCTAAAAAGACACAAAGATGGAGTTGACAACTGATGAGACAGATCACAGGACTGCAGGGAATGGTCTTTGTGTTCACTCAGTTGTCAGTATCATTGAAATCTCACTTGATCTGCGTGTTGGTTCTTTATGTTCATTTGTGATTGCATTGTCTAATCTTTTTTTTTTCATTGGCATTTTTCATTTTTATGTGACTTATTGTCAAGAACAAATTCTGATTGTGGCCTATGTTGATGCATCAATGATTTTTCTTTTATTTGTTTTTCAGTGGAGGAAGACTGATTCACAGACTGAGAAAGGTAAAAGATGATTGTGTGTGTGTGTGTGTGTGTGTGTGTGTGTGTGTGTGTGTGTGTGTGTGTGTGTGTGTGTGTGTGTGTGAATTACCAATTTTTTGTGATGGCTATCTAAACTCAGTATAACTTTGTTTGGTGTGTCAGACTTTTTTTTTTCTGCTTATGTTGACTTTCTTTTTTTTTTTCCCCTGCTTCTGATTTATTGTTGTTGTTGTGATTGTATGTTTGAAACTGATGGTAGAATGTTGTGTAATGCATGTGTGCATTTTTCTTAGCATATAAACTGATAGAATTTGTTCTATGAAATAAGCTCAAGGCTGAGGTTAGGTTTAACGTAACTTGATGGACATCCTGCTTTAAATTGTGCATATATTCAAAGATTGCTGTTTTGTTTACAGGTCTGTTATGGCTGGTATTGACAGAGTTGTCTGCCCTACATTCTCGAGCGTCACTGGAAGTTGGAGTGCAGGTGGATCTGACGAGAGCAGGGCCCATCACCTCCCTTGGTAACAGCTAACATTGACTGTGTTTTGTGCCCTTATGTGATTCAAAGATAGATGGCATGTGTGAATTAAGAGAGAAATCAGTTGACTTGGAATGAGTAAACCAACAGTCAGTTTTAAGATCAAATCTTGTATATTGAATATGAAGTGATATTTATCAAAATCATCAACTAGTTTCTTTATTCATAGGAATTTCTCTTTGCTTTTGTTGTCAAGTGTTTCTTCATTTCTTGAACAAAAATTGTATTAAATAATAATGCTTTAATATACGTATAAAGGTAAAATTATCCCATAACCTGTGTGGTCATTGGGGAGCGAGGCATCAGAGACCTCAGCTTCTCACACCAGTAAAGAAGGTAAAGTTCTCCAAATTGTTAGCAGTGGAATGATATTCACTTTCAGATGCAAAGCTGCACAGTTTAGAAGAGCTGTACACATCAAGGAGAGAGGACATGAATCGCAGCAGTCACTCAGCGGTGGAAGAACGTCTGCTGAATTACCAGAGACAGTTGGAAGATCGCTACAATTCACAACTCAAACTGGAGGTAAGCAGTAATGAAGGATTTTTATGATCTTCATTTGAAAATGTTAGTTCACAAAGGACTGTCTTTTTTTTAATTTTTATTACAGGTGTCCTGCAATTAAGAAAATGATTAAAAGTGATTTTTTACCTAGATGAAATATCCATTTAGCTCTTTCAGTGACTGGAAGGGTTAGTCACGATAAAGTAAAATTTCAGATCTTATGAAAATTTGGGAGGGAACAACTGCTTTGAATAAATTTTGTAAGCTCTTGTATTGTTAAAAAAAACAAGAAAAAGTTTTTGTATTGTTCAGACATAATCATGATAAGAGTCACACTCCTACTGCTTTTGGGCACAAAACCCCATACAGTCACATGGGGAGTTTAGCAAACATTTATGGAGAAGCAGATACAGAAGGTCCAACTATTACATAAAGTTAAGTTTTATTGGATTTTTTTGTTCTTTCTGTTTGTTTGTAGTCTGTTTGTTGGATTTGCTGTTTCTTCTTGATGGATGTCTCGGCACATGCTGTTACTCCCACAACATTCATCCCCCCATCTCCTCACAGTCTTGCTTAGCTTGCACTCTTACACCCACCCACCCCAGAGCCAGTTGTCCATGGGAAGCCTGTGTTGGTGACTGATTTCTGTGATAACACCTCTCAGCCAGTTCCTAAATCAGAAATCTGGTCTGGGACGTTAATTAAATTCTTTTACTAGTCCATGAGCACTTCAGTAGTGTTCAAATATGCCTGTTCTGGTCCATCATACACTGGATATGTTCTGATAAGCCCTTTTACTGATAGTAGTAATGTTACATGTATTAACTGAATTTACTAGTAGAGCATGTTACCGAATAAAAAGAACATGTGAACCTGAGGTACAACCTTTTATTATTACTATTTTATATATATATATATATATATATTATATATATATATATATATATATATATATATATATATATATATATATATATACATACAAGATAAAGGGTTGATATTGATCGTTGTGGTTTTCATTGATCAGCTTAAATGGCATTATTAAATATAATACTTTGAGTATAATATACATAAATCTCATGATGGTATCAAAAGATTTGCCATGTGGAATTTTGTTATAAATAACACATTAACTGTATGTTTACTGTCAGTATAACAATATCAAAGTAAAAGAAAAAAGAATATCAAAATGATTTGTTTTTCAGATGGCTCGCTTGAAAGACTCAGAGATTGCACGCATGAGGATGGAGGAAAAAGAAAATGGCCGCAAAGACCTGGAACAATCAAAAAGAGAGGTTTGCAGTTCAATATAAACACTACACTACAATGATTGTTGTATACGTATGTTTATGTGTGTCTCTGTCTGTGGAGGGGGGTTGTATGTTGATCAAGAATCTGGAATGTTTTGATTCAGGACCTGAACTACTGTAAGCTTTCAAACATTTCAGGCAAGTTTATCTAAGAATGGCTGCTTTACTGATGTACCTTTCTTTTACTGAGACGTCACATTGTTGGTAAGTTTATACCAGAAACTGGGGGGAGGGACAGGATAGCCTTGTGGCTTGAACATTGCGCTCAATATTTGATGGGCCAGGGTCAAGCCCAGGTTCAAACCCCCTCTGAGACACCCCTTCAAGGGGATTTTTCCCTGGAGTTAACACCAGTACTGACTCCTCTTCCGGGAAATCCTTCCAGATGAGACTGTAAACCAAGGCCCTGTGTACAAATGCATGCAGAACATCTTGCATGCATAATTAGAAAATGTAATGCCTTTAAGAGGAATAATCCATTTGTGTTGGTAAGAATGCTTGACAATATTATATGTTAAACACATACAGACTGGTGTCATGCTTAGACTTCATATGTGAAGTTGGAATGCAGCTACCTTTATTGTGGTTAAAAATGGGTGCATACATAAAAATCTCAGCATGGTGAACCTATGAGCTTTAGCCAAGGAACCGGGTAAAACAAAACAAAAAACCAAACACCCTGAAACCATCAGTACTGGGGTAGCAGGTACTTTTTGTCTTGTTTGTGTCTTTCCTTTGATTGAGGTGGAATATTTAAGTTTAATTAGTTCATACCAGAAGGATAAGTGGTTGACAATATCAAAAGCTTATATTGATAACTGTATGTGGACAGTTGCAACGAACCTACCAGGAAAAGTATGACAGACTGGTAGAACGGGAACGCAACTCCATAGAGAGACTTCAGAAGGAACAAGAAGTAAGTAACATTACATGATTACCAGAAACGTCATGATGATAAGTAAGATAAAATGATGATGATGATCAGATAATAATGCTGATAGAACAAATATATGAAGAATAAGAATGGCTTGGTGAGGAACATAGAATTTACTCTAGATCATTGGTGTAGTCCTTTTTGATTCTGGACGTTTTGCCAGTCCACCAGATCCAGAGTCCAGAGTGGTGGTTTAGGTGCAAACCTTTTCAATATTATTATAAACTAAAGCACTGTGTACTACATATATTTAGTGCATGTTAAAGAACCTTCACCTACAGCTCATTTGTCCTTGACAAAATTTTGTAGAAAAAGCTACTTTCATGATGTATAATGTTATTTTTCAGTTTGAAATGAAAGGAATAATGCTGCAATAAAAAATAGAAAACTTTCATGAAAATGATCCTTTGTAGAATTGCCAGTTTCTTTAAATTAATATCCAGTACAAATGAAACAGGATTTTAAAATGAGTAAAGACATCCAACAAAAGGAAGAAGAATAAAAAAAATTTTTTTTTTAAAGACTAGCAGTTCAGTATGTTATACTTGTGTGTGCGTGTGTGATTCCAGCTGCAGGAAAAGGAGGTGTACTCTCAGCGTCAGATGCTTCTGTCAGAGATAGAGAGCATACGGCAGAGAGAGGCAGAGCTGAAGAGAGAGGCTGAAGTCAACAAACGGTGAGCAGTCTATGTGAAGTGCACATCTTTTCAACCGTCAATTTTCTTTCTTTCTTTCTTTCTTTCTTTCTTTCTTTCTTTCTTTCTTTCTTTCTTTCTTTCCTTCTTTCCTTCTTTCCTTTCTTTCTTTCTTTCTTTCTGTTATTCTTTTATTTTGAGGATAATGGAATAAGCACTCCCAACTGGTGACCACACGAAGCTGTTTAACTTTGACTTGAGGAAAACGAGTGCTCTGACCACTGAGCTATCCTGCCCCCTCTTTACCTTTTACCTATCCCGTGTGTATTCAGTTTTGTAAATTTTGTCGTAGAATAGAACAGAAAAATGGTGTAGATTAGTGAGCAACTCTACAATAATTTACAAAGCATATTTTGTTTGTTTGTTTCAGAGATAAACATAGATGTTGTCAATGTACGCAGTTTCCATTTTTATTAAAGTTTCAGCATATTTATCTGATGTAGTGACTGTACCATCAATTAACCACAGTGTATATATATATATATATATATATATAGAGAGAGAGAGAGAGAGAGAGAGAGAGAGAGAGAGAGAGAGAGAGAGAGAGAGAGAGAGGGGAAGCCTTTTATATAATGACCTGTGTGTGTGTGTGCATGTTTATGGTATTCTTTCCTTTTGTATGCTAGAGTGCACTCGTATTAGAAGCTGTACAAATATTTGACATTTAGATATAAATGTAAAATCTGTTTTATCACAGTATCTGGAATGTGCTACATTATATGTATGCATTGTGTCATAGGCTCAGGCTGTGATATTTGTGTATGTGTGTCTGTGTGGTTGAGTGAACGATTAAGCAGCCTGAGTGAGTGCTTGTTCATGTGTATCTTTGTGGTGTTATTTTTTCTTAGCCTGAACTATGGCAAAGTATTTGCCCCTTCTGAAAAGAGCTGGTTATGTCCTGAACTTCAGTTTTTTTTGTTATTGTTTTTTCAGAACTGCTTATTGATTCAGGATCATTTATTCATAAGTTTGATTAATACCTTTGGCCTTGCTGCAGAGAGAAACAGTTGACGGAAGATCGAAACAAGGCCAAGGAGGATGAAATAAGGCGTCGTGAGATGGAACTACGCAACAAAGAAGTTCAGTTTGAGCAGCGGCTGCAGAATGAAATGGCTCAGTGAGTGACTCAGAGCTGACTTGTGTTTAATGATCAGTTCTTTTTTAGTTTGAATCTGCGCTTTACTTTTAAATATTTGCTTTTACCTGTCAGCCAGCTGTAATTGGGTACCTGCCCTCTTTAGGGTCAGGGAAGGTAAAGTAGCGAGAGAGAGAGGAGATGGGCGCTGCCTTCAATATGCTGGCCCCTAGAGAAGCTGAGGTTTCTGATGCCTTGCTCCCATATGACCACACAGGTTTTGGGACACCTTTACCTTTTACGTATAAAGAAACCAAGGCATGATGTATGTACTTGTCCTTATAAGCAGTATTTTTAGATTGTGCTGCAGACACAACAAAACAAACATACTGCCATATACACTTATTCACAAAGTACACATACATGATTGAAAGAATGTATAAAAGCAAGGGGTTATGTACAGACTCATAGACAACACACATTTATACATGCCAGCATGCACACACATACACATGGACATGTGCTCACATACATGCACACACATGCATGCACGCACACACACACACACACACACACACACACACACACACACACACACACACACACACACACACACACACACACACACACACACACACACACACACACACACACACACACACCACACACACACACACACACACACACACACACACACACACACACACACACATTCTAAAGTTTACCAACTCTTATGTAGCAAAGTAATTTTCCTGTCACAGGAAAAAAATATGAGAGAGAGAGAGAGAGAGAGAGAGAGAGAGAGAGAGAGAGAGAGAGAGAGAGAGAGAGAGAGAGAGTGTGTGTGTGTGTGTGTGTGTGTGTGTGTGTGTGTGTGTGTGTGTGTGTGTGTGTGTGTGTTTAATTTTGATTTATTCTTTTATTCTTTTATATCAAGGATAATGGATAATGTGTGTGTGTGTGTGTGTGTTGTGTGTGTGTGTGTGTGTGTGTGTGTGTGTGTGTGTGTGTGTGTGCGTGCATGCGTGCGTGCATGTGTGTGTGTAAGTGCAGAAGAGAGGCAGATAAAGGGAGGAAAAGAATGGCATCTTTTCTAGAACCTGTATAAAAGTGAATGTTAGAAAAACAAAGATCTAACGGACTGAAAAGAAATCAATATTTTTGTGTGTATACATCCATCATAAAGAAACAGTTAAGCATTTTTTACTTCAAAAAAGCAGTGAATGAATACATGTGGTGCTTTCCATCAGGTTTAAACTGGACCAGCAGGCAAAGTTTATTGAAAGAGTCCAGAACGTGGAAGTCAGAGAAGCCAAAGTGAAAGGTGAGTTGTCTTGATTCTGCCTTCTTCCAGACTTTCTTTGTGTAAATGGTAAAGAATGTGCATCTACGTATCTACTTTCCTTTGGCAATGTTCCTGTAGTGATTTTGTTCTTTGATAGCTATTCATTGTAGTCTAGTGTTAAGATTTTGTTGCTTATATATATATATATATATATATTATATATATATATATATATATATATATATATATATATATATATATATATCAATGTATGTATGTATAATTTTTAAAAACAATTTTTACACAAAAGTATACTTATGAGTTGAATTTTATCTAGTTCTTTCCCAAGTAGGCAATATTGAAGGTAGAACAATCTGTATACACTTAATCTTCTCTGATAGAAGTTCACATAGCAGATGCTGCAACAAGTATGTACAAAATAAATTATTGGGATACAAATGTAGTGTCTGTCATGTGATAGTTTGCAGACATCTGTATTCAGGCTTGCAGACATCAATATTCAGGGTTGCAGACATTAATATTCAGGCAGCTCAGTTGTATTCTTTCTGAAAATATATATACCGTAAAATCCCTAGCATACGCCCACCCACCCCCTGTGCACTGATTTAGGGCAAAATTGGGGGGTGGGCGTTTGCTAGGGATAGACCCCTTTGCACAAAGTAATTTTTGTGCTCAACCTGTAATTGAGTGTATACAAACCTGGAAAGCATGTAAGTTAGGTCGTGTGAGTAGAAATGAAGGAAAATAGAAAAAAAGGGACTTTGAGGCAAAGAAGGCCAACGAGTTCCATTGCTTTCCGTTATAGGTCCTTGTTTCGCAATACCCTGCCTTCAGATCTTTCATCTTCCAGATAATGCAACACACCTTGATCGACATGTTCAGATCTAACTGCTGGTCCTGTTGACAGTTTCCGTTTTTGTTCTTTTCCGTACTGCTGTTCAAGTCTATGTTTCACTCCATCCCCTGATCATCT
This sequence comes from Stramonita haemastoma, assembly GCA_030674155.1. Lineage (NCBI taxonomy): Eukaryota > Metazoa > Mollusca > Gastropoda > Neogastropoda > Muricidae > Stramonita > Stramonita haemastoma. Next base: position 59,197,681 of record CM060326.1, on the reverse strand, counting down.
TCCTATCCACAGAAAATTCATGGGCACACTCCAAACATTCCCACCTGCTTTGTTATCCAGATACTGGAGGGCTTCCAATTTAAAAGATACAGAGTAAGACTGCCGCTTCGGCATTTTGCAAAAATGGCACCGAGAGATTCAATAACCAACTTCCGACCATCAGGAAGCATCGTCAAAGTACCAGTACATCACTCACAGACAAAAGACGTCAGTGGAAAAAGCATGACGTAATTTTAAATCATTTTGTTGGGGATGGGTGGGAGTGAGGAGAGGGGACAAAGAATAAGAAAAAGGAAAGAAATACGAAAAGGTAGAGAAGGGGAAAAAGATGACTTTTAGAAGTCTGCACAAATCCTAGTGAAAGTGAGCATAGTCTCTTTGAAAAAAGCAGGGTGGGCATTTGCTAGATTGTTACCCCTGTTCACAACTTTTGGCCCAAAGTGGGGGGTGGGCGTTTGCTAGATGGTGGGCTTATGCTTGGATTTTACGGTATATATATATACTTATCATTGTAGATGTAATTTCTGGACTGTTTTGTTCAGTGGTCCTCATTGTAGATGTATATGTAACACCTTTGTTCTTCTTTTCAGAGGAGGAGCGCATTGTGGCAGAAGAGAAAACCAGGGTGCAGACATACAAAGATGATCTGCGGGACAAAACACACAGGGTCAACGAGTTAGAGGTAATACTGCTTTTCTGATTGGTTATTACTAAAAATATAATGCAAAAAAAAATGTAGTCATGTTCTCCCAGTAATGAATTGTTCTTTAATTTTTCCCAAGCAAGGAAGCAGGCCATCTAAATTTACAAGAAAAATCTTTTGGGTTAATGGTCATTGCCACTATCCTAGAGAAATTTGTCCAGCATATTTTCTAAAAAAAAAAAAGAAACTGCTGCTACCATTTTGCTTTGGGATGAGAGTGGATCATGTAATTCTCTTCTTTGGATTATTCGTAAATTCTCATTGGCAAAATAAATTGAAACGATATTTGCAATTTGTCAGATCTAAAAAAACACAAGCCCCAAACTGTTTGGGAGGTCAGTCTTGGTATGAATCCAATACCATTTTTGATAGATTTTAACCACATGCTTGGCACACTATATTGCAAGGTACACACAGGTCAAAGTTGAAAAAAAAAGTATAATGCTGTCCGTAAAATGTTTGGGATTGTGCTGTTAAATAAGAAAACAGTATTGTGCCCCATGGAGCTATTTTCTTGCCAGCATACTGACACTTTCTTTTTTTTTTTCTTTACATTTTTTTTTTTTTTAACACAGAAACTGTCTTTATTTTCCCCAGAGCGCTCTGCAAGAAGCCCGCCATTCCGAAGTCTCTGCAACTCGACAGAACGAGTTCATCAACGCAAAGCTGCGAGATGTGAGTAGTTAGTTGGCTTCTGTCTTTGTGCTGTTGTTGTTGTTGGTGCTTATATATTGCTGTGTGTTTTAGACATGAGATTGAGTAATTAGTTGGATTTTGTCTTTGTGCTGTTGTTGTTGGTGCTTATGTACTGCAGTGTGTTTTAGGTATGAGATGTGAGTAGTTAGATAGCTTTTGTCTTTGTACTGTTGTTGTTGTTGGCTCTTATGTATTGCTGAATGTTTTATTTACTGGAAATTATATATATTGTGAAGAATGGTGAAGTGCTAAATGCAAAGTTTTTTTGTCTTGGTAATTGACAAGTGAAAAAGTCTGACTTAGCTCTCCTAGTATTCAAATTAATTTCTCCACAAAAGTTTTTTTTCTACATCTGATGATTTGTAACTTGTAATTTGTTGTGACATGATTAATTGTCCATGTTCCATACATGTATATAAAAAAGATATATAATACACACATGTGCACACACACACACATGCAAGCACACGCACACACGCACACACACACACACACACACACACACACACACACACCACACACACACACACACACACACACACACACACATTCCAATGAGGGAGAGATCTTTCCATCCTTGTTGTTAAAGAGCTATGAACCACTTGTCAGACAACAAACACTGGATCATTACTGGATGTCCTGATCTGTTTCAGATGGCAGACTACAAAACTCTCAAGGAGCAGAGCGTGTCTCAAAGAAACGAACTGGAGACTCTGAGAACGTGAGTTTGCTTCAGCCTTTTGTTTTAACCCTCTTGCATTCAGATTCTCTGAACACAAACTGCCCCTAGATATTGCATTCCATCGCGAAATCAGGTCAGGCACACATACTCGCTAGCCTTTTCCTCCTTCTAAGTGCATACCAGCAGCTATAATTACTTCCAGATTCTCAGCAGGATTTGTACCTCTGGCCTGATAGAGCTTTGACATGTGGTAGCAATTAGTGATGGTCACTGCCTGATGGAAAACTACTGTGTGTAAATCCTGCAAATCACGGTTTGGGATTCGGGGGGGGGGGGGGGCAATTATTGAATCCTGGCAAATCCTGGTTCAGGACTAAGAGGGATAAATGACATCAAGTTTCCTTTTTGAAAAAAAAACCAATACTTTGAAAATTCCATATTATTGAAATTTTGGATATCAAAAATTGTTTACAGGCAGCTAGTACCATTCATTTTTGTACACTTAGTTTAGTAACAATTTTTTATAATCTGTATTTTTCAATCATGTTATTGTTTTTTCATGAGTTATTGCACTTGTCTTTCAGACGCTTGTCAGAGTTGCTGACCATGAACGAGAGAGAGCGTGGACGTGAGTATCAGCATGTTGTGTCTTCGTCATATTGCATGTTGGTGCTGTTTATGTGTGTGACTTAAAGGAGAGAAAAAAAAAACCCAGTGTGTGTATGTGTGTGTGTGTGTGTGTGTGTGTGTGTGTGTGTGTGTGTGTGTGTGTGTGTGTGTGTGTGTGTGTGTTTATTTATTTATTTATTCTTTTATATTGAGGATAATGGAATAAGCACTCATGTGCTTTTTTACATCCAGTCTCCATGTGTGTGTGTGTATGTGTGTGTGTGTGTCTGTGTGTGTGTGTGTGTGTGTGTGTGTGTTTATTTATTTATTTATTCTTTTATATTGAGGATAATGGAATAAGCACTCATGTGCTTTTTTAAATCCAGTCTCCGTGTGTGTGTGTGTGTGTGTGTGTGTGTGTGTGTGTGTGTGTGTGTGTGTGTGTGTGTGTAGAATTAAACAGGATCTATATATTTTTCATATTGTTTCAAGACAGGATTGCTTGTGTATAAGTGTAAAGTTACTGACTAGAAGAGAAGGAAATATAATATGTTCAACCAATCATGTCACTAACTTGGTTCTTTTTTAAATTTTTTACAACTGTACCTGCATGGCCATTTTTGGATGCAGTTTTCAACTCAGAGAGAGGGAGAAAAAATGATTGAATAATCTTGATTTATTTTATTAAGAGAGAGAGAGAGAGAGAGAGAGAGAGAGAGAGAGAGAGAGAGAGAGAGAGAGACACACACACACACACACAGACAGAGAGAGAGAGAGAGAGAGAGGGAGAGAGCAAGAAAGAGACAGAGACAGAGAAGAAGAGAGATACACAGACAGGACAGAGTAAGGAAAACGAGAGCTTTTTTTTAAATTTTTGAATTTGTTTTTTAAATGAGAATAAACTATTCACCCCCCGTGGGACTCCCGGGGAATGCTTGCAAAGCGAGCATGACAAGAATAGGGTCCCTGCCCGCCAGCCAGGCATGTCGTAAGAGGCGACTAAGGTGGCCCCACTCCCCCAGGTAGGGGGTTGGACACAGGGCTAACAACCCTGTTCTGTAAAAAAAAGTTTGTTACAGAAACAGCAACAAAGAAATTCCTTTGTTGCTGCCCTACATGCCAAGAAGGCATAAAAAGGCTTTGGATGGATGGAAACTATTCACTGTTAGAATTTTTCCACATCAGTATCTATTTCTTTTCTCCTCCAGGTCAAGAGGAATTGCTGAGGGAGCTGCGTCGCCCTTCTCCGGAGACGTTGATGATGCAGCGTGACCTGGAGAGGGCGCGGGAAAACCTGCGTCAGGAGCAGGTCGTCTTCGCCCAGCAGAAACAGCTGCTGGAGTCCAGGCTGAAGGATGAGGTCACCACACTGTCTGTCTGCTTTTTTGGGGTTTTTTTCAGCAGTTGTTTTGTTTTTTTTGTGTTTTTTTCAGCACACTGTCTTTTTTTGTCTTTTTTTTCAGTACACTGTATGGGTTTGGGGTTTTTTCAGCACACTTGTGGTTTTTTTGTGTTTTTTTTTCAGCATGCTGCCTTTTCTTCTTTTTTTTTCAGCACACTGGTATCCCCACAGGGGAAACTCTGAAAATTTTTTTTCTTTGAGATTTTTTTTGGTATGTGAAATATTCCGTGTATATTGCATCATGTCTGACTATGGAAAGATAAAAAAACAAAAAACAAGACAAACAGTCAACAAAACCAAACCCTCCCCCCCTCCCCTCCCCAAACAAACTCCATCCTTCCCCTAAACTCTAAAACAATTTTTACAATGACTGTTATAAGTAAAAACATGGGATGTGATTTGTTAACTGCAGCACATGTGCGCTTTAACAGATGTTAAGTACAGAGAATAGTGTAGTACCCTAAAGTGTACTCTGTGTGTGTGTGTGGTGGGGGGTGTCTGTGCGTTGTGCATAATGAAGTATGTGCATGGTGGACATGTCTATTTCCACTCCCACATCCACCACCAAGGTTAAGCAGCATCGAGCGTGGTTGCCAATTGGATGGGTGACCATTTGCGTGCCTTGGCTTCAGTACAGTTCCCCAGTTTACCCAGCTGTAAATGGGGACCTGCCCTCTTTAGGGACAGGGAAGGTAAAGCAGCGAGGGAGAGGAGATGGGCACCGCCCTCAATATGCTGGCCCCTAGAGAAGCTGAGGTCTCTGATGCCTCGCTCCCCTATGACTGCCTAGGATATGGAACACCTTTACCTTACCTTTTTACCCTGTAGTTTCATACAGTGTACCTTGTGTCTGCATTTGTTCGTTGTGCATGCAGAAGTATGTGCATGGACATGTCTGTTTCCCCTCACTCATCCTCCTCACCTAAGCGCTTTCCATACCTGTCTTTTTGTATTTTTCTTCATACCTGTCAGCATGTGCACACATCTGCTGCTGTTTCTTCAGGTGGACCGCAACAGAGAGGTGGTGCAGCGGATGGAGGAGCAGATGCTGCAGATGAAGGAGATGAACAGGGAGGTGGTGGACCTGCGCAAACAGCTGGCCATGACGCAGACAGGTGAGGCCACAGACAGTCAGCCATACAGACACCCACCTGGGTCACACCTGGACACTGATTTCTCATTTCTTCTTTTTTCTTTTCTTTTTTTTTATAGATCAGATTTAAGCGCTTTGATTTGTTTTTACAAGATATAGCGCTATACAAATTCCATGTATTATTATTATTATTATTTTCAGTTTTTCCGTCGCGCAACTAGGGAGTAATAAAATCACAACCGTAGGCCAAGGAGGCACTAAGTGGGAATCTTTGCTTTTGTATTGTTATTTATTGATGGACATGAGTTGAGCATGCATTATTCTCTCTGTCTCTGTCTCTCTGTCTCTGTCTCTGTCTCTCTCTCTCTGATTTCTCCCATTCACTTCATGACCAGTCTTTGCTGCACTGCACTGAAACTTTCAGACAGTCTGTCCTGGACAAGTCTCCTTCTTTTGTTTGGTTTACTCCATCAGATTTGTCTGGGAAAAATAATGCCATGCCCTTTCCAGATCCTTTTGTGGGCCGTACAGCTTGGTTTGCAGGGTTATCTTCATTGGCCACACTATCTTCCTCAGGTCGCTGAATAGCGTGCATCTCTGAAGGATGTGCTCGCCTGTCCGGTTTTCTTTACCACAGGCACACAGGGGAGAAGGAGCAAATTTCAGCTTTGTTGACATATGATGATTTAGTTCATTGTGCCCAGTGCAGTGTCTTATAAATATGACTTGTTCCCTGGACAAGTTAAACTTGTAATACTTGTTTAGGGGTGTAGGCTTTCAACTGGGATTAGCTTTGGGGGGGAGGGGGGGAGCATATCAGGGTAGGGAAGTATGTGGAAAGTTGAGAAAGAAATTTGGTTGTAGCAACATTATTCTTCAATGTTCAGGAATCAAGGGTTTGGTTCTGGATTGGGTTGTATCGAGTCAGTTGCGTATTTTTTTTACACAGGAAATAGAAATAGAAATTGGTGTTTGGCATGTAAAAAGTAGACACAGAAAATAAATCCTATGTACAACAACAAAAGAAGTATAAGAACAGCAACAAATCAGAAAAGGAAAGGAGGCAAGATAAAGGACAACAAAGATTTTAAATATCAGTTTTTGTTGTTGTTGTAGGATTGGTAGAACAGGACCATATCATTCTAAATAAAGAGATATCATAAGTGCATAATACAGTGCTCCTGTTTGTTTCTGTGTTTCAGTTCTGAACAACGAAGTGTACAGAAAACCCAAAGGTGACGGCAATGATCAGTAAGTGAATTAACTCTCTGCTTCATGAAACTTTTATTTTAAATAAATTGATTAAAAAAAATCCCTTTCTGCTTCATAGACTTCTCTTGTTTAAATACCAGTCTTTTCAAAGGTTGAAGTATTGAAGAAGACAGTGAGTGTAATACTGGAAAAGTATCAAAATCCTGATGGAATATTAATTATCACAAAATTTAGTTAGAAACTTTTATCAGAAATATTCTATATGCATGCAGATACGCATCTGTGTCTACACACACACGCATGCACAGCACGCACGCTCGACGCACACACACTTATTTTTCATGTATTTTTTGCCCAGCAGTAACATTCTAAAAAAAAAGACACAAAAACACACCCAAAACAAACAATACAAAAAAAAAAAAAATCAAAACAAACACGAGACACCAAACTAGGGGAAAAAAAAAAAAAGCAGTAACAAAACCTTTGGATGGTTTTTCACGCAGGTCAAGGTCACCTCTGCACACATCCCATCATTCCCCGGGAGAAGGCGGCCAGGCCTCTTTCCAGGGCATCGCTGCATCGCTGGATCCTCGGGGCAGTCGAGGACCCGTCACGTTCGGAGCCGACAGAGATGTCTACCATGACTTAGACTCTGACCTTGACCTTGGCCCACTTTCCAGACAGAGGAACATGTCTGAGTTTTCCGACGATCATTCGTCAGCGGCATCGGCGGACATTGTGGCGGAGACGCGATACAGGCTGAGGGGGCTGGAGAAGGAGGCTCAGGTGTGTGTGGGTTGTGATGGCTTCGTTTTTGGTGGGTTGTTTTAAGTTAACAGCTAGAAGCTGCTGTTTGGTAAAAAGCCTGATTTATCATCTGTAAAAAATATTTTGGTGTATGATTTCAATCTTCGCTCATTTGAATCTTTCCGCCACAGCCACACCTAGATTCATTGTGTCTCATCCTCGGGATTGGCAGTCCACAGGGAGCCCGTCAATATTAGGCTACCGTGGGGCCACCAGCCAGAGGGGCCCTGCACTTCTGCTGAGTCACTTTGGTGGTGTTCAGTTGTGCCTGTTCTGAGCTAACATATGCAGGACACCACCTACTAAGCCCTCTACTCAAGACAGTATTAGCTCAGTTGCAGAGCCAGACTGAGTGAGTCACCCACCCAAGGTGGCGACCGCCACAATGGCCTTCCAACGACTGTCTCCCCACGAACCTCCCACCCCAAAGGCTTTGACACAAACTCACCACAGGCACAGAAATCTGAGGTCACTATCAGACCAGAGCAATGGGGGCCATTGAATCAGAGGCAATTTTATTATTGCATGATGATCAATGGTGATGGGGATGATGTAATGATGCTGGGAAAGCGCGTTGCCACAAGTGCAGTGCCACATAACATAACATAACATAGACAGGAAACTTTTTATCTCATTTACAAATTTAAGAGTACTTTTTGGAATGTATTTTTCAGCACACAAACAAGAAAGGAAAACAGATAAAAACACAATTGTAAGAACCAGAACCATGATGATTACAATCTGACTGGTGTTTCAGCATGACTCACAGACAGACCCACTTTGTAACGTGTTACAGAACCTGGAAACCATGATGTTTACAATGTAACTGGTGATTCAGCATGACTCACAGACAGACTCACTTTGTAACATGTTACAGAACCTGAAAACAATGATGATCACAATCTAACTAATTTTTCAGCACGACTCACTGACAGATCACTTTGTAACATATTACAGAACCTGGAAACAATGATGATTACAATCTAACTGGTGTTTCAGCATGACTTACAGACTGACCCACTTTGTAACGTGTTACAGAACCTGGAAACCATGATGGTTACAATGTAACTGGTGTTTCAGCATGACTCACTGACAGACAGACTCACTTAATAACGTGTTACAGAACCTGGAGCAAGCGTTCCATGACTTCCACTGTCAGATGACCAACGTCAATGCTCTGCCCTCTGATGCCCCCCCTCATCCCCGGCAGACTCTGTCACCGTCACACCATGGCAACGCCAGTCACCACCGCTCACAAGGTCTGTGGTTTGGGAAGGCAGTCTTTTGTTTGTCACCACTGTTACACCGCATTTCACCCAGCTGTAAAAGGTACCTGCCCTCTTGAGGGTCAGGGAAGGTAAAGCAGCGAGGGAGAGGAGATGGGTGCCACCTCCCTCAATATGCTGGCCCCTAGAGAAGCTGAGGTCTCTGAAGCCTGGCTCCCTTACGACCACATAGGTTATGGGACACCTTACCTTTTTTCTTTAAAAAAAAAAAAAAAAAATTAAATATTTTTTTTACTAGTGTTACACTGGAGCTTACTAGTACTTGTAAGGTTAATGTTGTACAGTGTAAAGTGACAGTGTAGCTGGTGATAAGTACAGTAGTGCAAAAGCACAGCACATCAGAGAACAATGCATTGCAGTATGTATAGTTTGTTTTAAGACAATACAGATGATCCAAGTTGCAAACCCTGGCAGTGTAACCATTACAAAACACACACACAATGCTCATAATTCAGAAGTGAAACAAAACACACTTACGTAAGTGTTTATGCACTCGTATATACATGCATGTATTCATGCATGTGCACATATACATACACATAGTGCATTAAAACACACACACATGCAAACAAACATACACATACCCATTTACACATGCAACACCACATACACACGCATGCACGCACGCACATACACACACACACACACACACACACACACACACACACACACACACACACACAACACTCACTCACTCACTCACTCACTCACTCACTCACTCACACTCACACACTCTCTGTCTGTCTGTCATCCTCTCTGCTGTCTGTGTGCTTCTTAGCTTTCATCTTTAACCTTTTCCCTATAGGTAATCCACTATTGGCAACCAACCATCTACTAACCCTTCCCTCCGTGTCACCCACTTCTGGGTTACGGTAGTATACAAATGTGCACAGTACACATGCACTGGGAAAAAAGGCTCTCTACCTTAACATAGGGATAGTGTTAATGAGAGGAATGGAGGGAGCTGGTTGTCAAGTCTTCAGAGGTGCCTCCACGGTCGACAGACTAAGGGATAGATAGATAGATAGATAGATAGGTAGATAGATAGATAGATAGATAGATAGATAGATAGATAGATAGATAGATAGATAGATAGATAGATAGATAGATAGATAGATAGTGTTGATAGATAGTGTTAATTAAGCATTTTAATGATCTGTGAAGTTATCTGGTTTTTATGATGGTTGACTGTAACAGGACAGAGAGCAGTGTCCTCCCCCCCACCCAGCCCTATACCTCACGATCGCCCCATGTCCTCCACTCCTTACAAACGAAGACCTGACCCTGCCTTACATGATGGTGAGTAGATACATGTGTTTGTATGTGTGCTGTGTGTGTGTGTGTGTGTGTGTGTGTGTGTGTGTGTGTGTGTGTGTGTGGTGTGGTGTGGTGTGTTGGTGTGTGTGTGTGTGTGTGTGTGTGTGTGTGTGTTTAGAATGGGTGCATTCAGTACATGTATGTATGTGTGTGTATGTGTGTGTGTGTGTGTGTGTGTGTGTGTGTGTGTGTGTGTGTGTGTGTGTGAGCAATCTATCATTAGTGCATCTTCACATTAATCTGACACTAACAGATGATGATGATGATGATGACAACGATGATGGTGACAGTGATGATGATGAAGACAGCAACGATGATAATGATGACGACAACAATGATGATGATGACAACAATGACGATGACGACGACGATGATGATGATGATAATGATGAAGACAATGATGATGTTGGTGATGATGTGTGTATTGCAGACAGCTTTGCAGAACTGAGTGGAGGCAGAGTCCAAGAATCAAGGACAGCACCACCACAGTTTGACCTGTCTGATGTGTCAGACGAGGCTGATGGCAAAGAGTGAGTATGATCACTGCTCTGCTCTTTGCGTTTATGCTCTTCTTTTCAGCGTTCCTAAAACTGCATTTGTGCTGTTCAAATTTGTGTTAAGTCCTTAAATTAAGAGGAGAATTGTAAGAAAAAAATATCATTTTTTTTTTAATATTAAAGAAGAAGAAGAAAATTGTGTATGTAATCATAAAATATCTCTATCTATCCCATAGTCTGGCTACCACGGGGTCACCCCTGGAGACTTGACAACCAGTTCCCATAAGATTTGCAGTTAATAATGTTTCAATTCAGAGGAGTTTCATTTACATGGGTTAACTTTTTGGCAAGAGATGAACATAAGTGAATGTTTCTTCTTTTTGAAATGTTAGGAGAATGCAGCTCGGTTGGATGCAATAATGCAGTTACTTTCTGTTCTATACTTATTTGCCATTCAAACCAGTTTCATAACCAGTGATATTCTGCTGACGCCACTAACTATACTCCAAGCTTCCAGTGCTTTGCTTTGACACACAAATAGATAAAAATTACGGCTAAACAGGCAAGTGTACTTCTAAAATAATGAAAATGGATGATGAATATGAAGAATAAATAGCTTGCAATGTAATGGTGTGTTTTATTTTTAACACAGAATTGAAATACTGATGCACATCTATTTATATCGCTGAATATTTATCACAAGATAGATAAACAACAGAGTTTAATTTGAACAATGACTGTAGTTTGATAGGGTAAAGGTAAAAGTTAAGGTAAAAGTAAACCAGTCCAAAGTAAAGGGTTTTGTTACCTAGGCTGTAACTCTGGGAACAAACAAATGCCCCACTCATCCCCCCCCCTTTATTTTCTTGTGGCATTTCTACCTAAAAAATCTCATTGAAAACCTCACAGGATCTGCACTATAGTCTGGTCTTGCAGTGAACTACAGACTACATACTGGACATGTTTTCTGATGGAGACATTTTGCATGTTTCAGGCCAATAGAAACAAAGCATGTGAAATCTCGACCAATCACTGTAGATGACCTTGAGGCTCGTCCAGGATCTCCCAGCATGCTCGTGGTGGCCGAGTCAGAGTCTGCTGGCAGTTCTGGTAATGATGTTTGCGATTGTAAAGTGATTGTTTTGTTGTGGGAGGGGTGGGAAGGTGGGGTGGGTGGGGGATGGGGGGTTGGCGAAGAGAGGGGAAAAGCATTGAATTGTCAAGGAAAAAGAGAGTGAAACAAGTATAGCTACCGTTTGTGTGTGTGTGTGTTCATTTGTTTGTTCATGTGTGTGTGTGTGTGTGTGTGTGTGTGTGTGTGTGTGTGTGCGTATGTGTGTGTGTGTGTGTGTGTGTGTGTGTGTGTGTGTGTGTGTGTGTGTGTTTGATTTATAGAGCATATAAAAGTCTCCCCACTCATATATTTTACTAAGTGCTCAGAGAGAGAGAGAAATTAAAGAGTGTTTGAAATTGGGAAGAAGGCACACACAGAGAAGAATGCGCATGCACACACATGCACACACACACTCCCACACGCACGCACGCACACACACACACACACACACACACACACACACACACACACACACACACACACACACACACACACACACACACACACACACACACCTCCTCAAAAGAATGAAAAAAGATCCTGAGAGGTAATCTGTACAGACTCATTTCTGTTTCTGTAAAAGAACAAACACAGGTGATGGGAGCAGTTCACCAGAATGTGTTGACAGTTTGGAGGGAAAGTTGGTATCCTTTGAATGATTGAATAATTTTTTATATATATATATATATATATCCTTTTTAAAAGTACTTTTCACTTTGCATTCCTGATTTATTCTGACTAAAAAGACTCAGAGACTAGAGTTTCCAGCTTTGAAAAAAAAAAGTAGCATAACAGACTATGCGAGATACACCATCTCTTAGTTTAAATTTTCAGACAAGAAAACTATCTTGTTGGATGAGGTGGGAGAGGTAGATGCGAGTTCTAGGAAGGATCAATAAAAAAAAAAAATTTTTAAATTAAAAAAAGGTGTGTGTTTTTCCCTTGTCTAATTCTTTATGTTGCATCAACACTGTTTCAGGAGACAAAGCTAAGCCAGCCAAACTCGACCCCATGCCCAGCCACAGATCTGCAGAGAAAGCCTCCTCCTCTGCCCCCTCTCTCTCCCTGGATGCAGCCTGGAAGCAGCCGTCTGTTTCACTGGAGGATGCCTGGAAGAAACCTTCCGTCTCATTGGAGGATGCGTGGAAGAAACCAGCCACTTCATTGGGTAATGCTAGGAGCAGTGAAAAGTTGTTTGCTTCTTGTCATGTTTTCTGTCTGCAGATAGAGAGAGAGAGGCGTTATATTTTTGTTTTGGTTAAAAGTTGTTACTTCTGGTCATGTTTGCTAACAGCAGAGATAGAGAGAGGCATTATATTGTTGTTTGCCTTTTTCTTCCTACAGGTTGTCAGATGACATTCTGAGCATAGCACTTCTTTAGTGTGTGTGTATGTGGATGACCAGGTCTCCAGTTTTTTTCTTGTTTTTGTTTGAGGTGTTATTAATGCAGAACTTTGACCTGGTTCTAACTTTTTATTTTTTACTTAGTTTGGAAAATTTATCAGCTTGTTTGAATGCACTGCATGCTGGTTTTCAGTCTGTTTATTTGGTAATTGCAAATGTATGACTCAAGGGAACTAGTCAAAATCTGTAAAAAAAATTTAGAAAATAAACTAACACAACATTTGTAGATGGCAGTTTGACATATTTATGAATCATTTTGCTGATTTTAAGCCATGAAGCTGTGACATTGAATGTTAGCCTTATGGCAGCCTTGTCATGAAGGCAAAAAATTCAAACCTAATTATAAAAATGCAAAATGATCATAGATGCCCCTTTTCCAGTTGTATTTCTAAGTCATATTTGAAATACAAGCACAAATATCTAACATTGATTTAGAACTAGCATGAGCTTGGGGAGGGATAGCTCAGTGGTCAGAGCGCTCGCTTTGTCCCCAGCTAAAGTTAAGCAGCAATCAAGCAGGTTACCATTGGATGGTGACTTTTGATACCTTGGACTTCAATGACAGTTCCCCAGTCACCCACTGTAAATGGGTACCTGCCCTCTTTAGGGTCAGGGAAGGTAAAGCAGCGAGGGAGAGGAGATGGGCCCGCCCTCAACATGCTGGCCCTAGAGAAGCTGAGTCTCTGATCCTCGCTCCCCTACGACCACACAGGTTATGGGACACCTTTACCTTTTTTTTTACCTGAGCTATGTTTATGAAAAAGTGATGTATTATCACAGCACTGTTGATGTGTGTGTTCACAGCCAAAGACTCTTCCTCTGAACGGGAAGCTGAGAGAAAGAGAGAAGAAGAAAGAGACGGGAAGAAGAGAGGAGAAGACAAGAGAAGAACAGAGGAGGAGGAAAGAAGAGGATGAGAGGAGGAAGAGGCAAGAGAAGAGAGAGAAGAAAGGAAGAGGAAGAAGAAGAGAAAAGGAGAGAGGAACAACGAAAGAAAGAGGAAGAGGTAAGTGAGAAGGAATCGGTTGAACTCACTGACAAGGAATAAGAGTATAAACACATGTATACCTGTGTAATGGAAGTTGAGTAGTTGCAGATCATTCATATAGAAAAGTGTGTGTGGGTATGTATGGAGGTGTGTGTGGGAATATATATATAAAAAAAAAAAAAAAAATAAAAAAAAAATAAAAATATATATATATATATATATATATATATATATTGTGTGTGTGTGTGTGTGTGTGTGTGTGTGTGTGTGTGTGTGTGTGTGTGTGTGTGTGTGTGTGTGTGAGAGTGTGTGTGTGTATAGCGTGCGTTGTGTGTGTGTGTGCGTGTGCATGTGCGTACATGCATGTGTGCAAAGTCAAAGTTAAATTTTCAATTCCAGATGGTACATTGAATAAACTAATGATTTTATTTTTCTTCATCAAGCCATCTATCTATGAACAAAAATCGTTTTATCAATAATTTTTAAACTACAGCATGTGTGTGTGTGTGGGGTGGGGGTGGGGTGGGGGGGTGAACAGGAAAGCTCAGTGGTTATAGCACTGCTTTCCCCAAGCTAAGGTTCAGCAGCATTGAGCGTGGTTACCAACTGGATGGGTGACCGTTTGCATGCTTTGGCAGCTCCTTGCTACAGCTCCCCAGTTCACCCAGCTGTAAATGGGTACCTGCCCTCTTTAGGGTCAGGGAAGGTAAAGCAGCAGGGAGAGAGATGGGCGCTGCCCTCAATAACTGGCCCCTAGAGAAGCTGAGGTTTGAGCCTTCTCCCCTATGACACATAGGTTACGGACACTTACCTTTTTACCTTTTATTGTGTGTGTGTGTGACAGGAGAAAGCATCACAGGAGGCAGGAGGCATCGACCCTGTGATGCTGCAGTACATGGCTAAAGTACAGGCCATGAAGGAACAAGAGAAACAGGTCAGATACATGGGTGGTGTGTGTGTGTGTGTGTGTGTGTGTGTGTGTGTGTGTGTGTGTCGTGTGGTCTGCGGGGCATGAGACAGACAGACAGAAACAGACAGACAGAGACAGGACAGACAGAGACAGAGAGAGAGCACGAGTATGTATGGGTAAGAAAGAAAATGTGTTCTAGGAAGATGAAAGATAATGAGGAACAGACATAGATAAAATTGGTAGGATGGAAATGTTAGATGGATTTGGCTGGTTTCCATTCACATGGTTTACCTTTCTATACGTATTTATATGATATATGTTTATATGGCAGTAAAAAAATCACTGAATTTATTACCAGATATTGGCTGATACATTGTTCAACCATGAACATTGTAGTATTTGTGACTTTAAGAAAAAACACTTTCTTTGCAAGACTGTAGAAATTACTTTTGTTGATCCAAAAAATCACTCCCGTACTATCAGATTCAGTAAGTTCTAACCATTTAAGACAATAAAGTATTCCTCTGTTATGTAAATTTGTGTTTTGTTTAATTGTTAATGTTTATCTGAAATCTTTTCCAGGCTCCAAAGAAACAGCAAAAACTACTGGTGCAAAGGTAAGGGAGAAAGCACTCGTGATTTTTAAAATGGAGAAAAATGTGATTGAACCATACAGCCTGCTTGCACGCATGTTTCAGCTTGTGTAGTTTAGAGAAGGGCACACACACACACACACACACACACACACACACACACACACACACACACACACACACACACACACACACACACACACACACACACACACACACCCAGAGTTCTGTGAAAGAGCAGAGGAGCATTGCCAAGTATTATTTCTAACCATGATTAGTAATGAGTTGTTGCCACTAATCAACATTCTGAGCAAACAGCCGTTTCGATAAACATCACTTGAATATTAACAGAAAAAATTCTGCTCAAAGATTTTTCAAGGTTATTCAGTGTTGTGTTTGTTTTTTGAGTACATTGGATGTTAGACTAAATTTGATCTATAGTCATCATAACCTTCATTTTTGTTCTGAAGGTTTGGGGGTTGTCCTAATGGTTAATAATTTTATTCATAAGGAAAAGGTAATTTTAAAGTATCAGTAATTGAAAACAAAGATCAACAGAAATGTTTTTCAGAATTTAATTGACTATGTAAAGTGTTGGCAGTGCAGTTGATTACTATCCCTGTAAACACCCGTGTGTAAAGAGACAGTGCCTGTGTGTTGTTACAGAACCGCAGCCCTTCCCAGTCTGAAGACATCTCGGTGGTGGATGATGCCAAGAGGTAGGGGGTTCTTCCTCTGTCAGTGATTATCTGTCTGTGATCATCTGTCTGTGATTATCTGTCTGTGATCATCTGTCCGTGATCATCTGTCTGTGATCATCTGTCTGTGATCATCTGTCTGTGATCATCTGTCAGTGATCATCTGTCTGTGATCATCTGTCAGTGTCCATCTGTCTGTGATCATCTGTCAGTGATCATCTGTCAGTGATCATCTGTCTTGATCATCTGTCTGTGATCATCTGTCTGTGATCATCTGTCTGTGATCAATTATCTGTCGGTGATCAATTATCTAGTCGGTGATCAATTATCTGTCGGTGATCAATTATCTGTCGGTGATCAATTATCTGGTGATATCTGTCTGTGGAGTCATCTGTGTGATCATTTATCTGTCAGTGATCAATTTAGCAGTGATATCTGTCATGATCACGCAGTGATCATCTGTCATATCATCTGTAGTGATCATCTCGTCGTGATGCATCTTAACTGTCAGGATATTTCTGTTCAGTATCACTGTCAGTGTCCAGTCTGTGATCATGTCTGTGATTGCAGTGGATCATCTGTTTCATGTCAGTTGATCATCTGTCTGTCTGTGATCATCTGTCTTCAGTGACATCTGTCAGTGATCATCTGTAAGGCTTTTTTCACCATGTTGTCTACTCCGAAGTTTGTCTTTTTGATGTGTGCATTTTAGGCATCCCATGTTTTTTAGTTCATATAGGTCACTACAGCCTTTGGTTGAAGGAAGGAATAACAGCTGTTTCATATGTTCTGAAAATAGAAGTGTGAACAGCGTGAGGCTGTACAGCAATACCCCAGATTTCATTGATATATTAGGATTTCAGACAGTATGGTACAGTGCAAAGCCATAATCAGGTTTGAACAGATTTCTTTGGCTGCTCACAATAGTAGATCTTAATTACTCCCCTTTTTCGATCACATCTATGGCGCTCATTTAATACATGCCCTCCCTCATTCATCCTCATTCCAATTACACACTCCTTAAGTTCTGCTAGTCCACAGGGTAAAGGCAGTACAGAGCCGTAGACTAAAATATCACTACCTGGGCCTTTGTAGACAAGGGATGCTATAGAACTAGTACCTCGTTCTACCCATTAATTAAAAGACTTTTTTGGTTACAGTCTTGGTGGTTTCATATTTTCAGCAAATGTCAGAGGTAATTTTATGGCGATGAAACGACCACAAGACATTGCAGGAAAGGGTTTTATTTGGGTTTCTTCCCCTCTAGATAAGCTGTGGAATCAATTTGACAGAGATGTTTTCTCAGCAGTGTAAGTGGTGATTGCCATAATGTATCTCCAACAAAATTCCTATAAATCTGCAGTAAGAAGACTTAAGATGTAAAACTGCCCAGGCATGAAGAATGTGATGGAATGCTTGGATAGGAACTGTTAGACAGGAACTGTTAAATAGGAGCTGTTCAATAGTTAATTAAGCAGTAATTAAGCAGTGATGTGTTTGAACTTCATGGATCATGTGTGGATATTGACAAGCTGTATGCTGTCTGTTACAGTGAGCATGATGACTTTGATGAGACATCTGGTGATGGATCTGTCTCCATGTGGCCTCAAGACCAGTGTTGCCTTGGAACTGTGATATATACATATTCATGAACACATCCTACTCTCTCTCTCTCATCTGGAACATCACTGTTTCAATACTTATAAAACATTTGCAGTGATGATTCATCAAGGTGTTTTTTGTGATCAGGTGTTGGTAGTGCTGGAAGGTAGTGATAGTGTTGACTTTGGTGTCTTCCTCTTAAAACTTGAATTTTAAGCTTTATCACACGGTATTGGGTATGTGAGAGAGAATGAACCATTGAACTGAAATACTGAGTCAGTGAATGTTGCCTATGTGAAAGGTAGATGTACAATCATCAGTGCTGAAAAGAAGTGCTTGATTTTCTCCTGGCTGTATGTCATCAGTGTTTGGTTGTGTTGTTGGTTGTTTTTTTAAAAAGGCACTATGGTAACAGAATCAACACATAACAATGCTCCACACAAACCAGTCATACTGAGTAAACAGATATAATGGAGTGATGCACTTTTTCCCATGGAGAACCTGAATTTCACACAGAAAGCAGTTATGACAATATAATTATAAATACTGTGCTTTACATTTTTATAGGAAACGAAATATTTGGATACGGGGGTGGGGAACTGTGAATATAAAATATATGTATCATTTTCTGTGTTAACTGAATTTGGAATGAAGATACATCTGGACATCATGCCTGGTTTTTATCAGGAAGTTTATGGAGAAGAGAAATGGTGTTGCATCAGGCTTCTCTCTCTGTCTCTGTTTTTCTCTCTTTCTCTCTCTCTCTCTCTCTCTCTCTCTCTCTCTCTCTCTCTCTCTCTCTCTCTCTCTCCTCTCTCTCTCTCTCTATGACAGGCAGTTGGTAATAAATTTGTCAAAATTGCTTGAAACCCTGAACATTTAATGTTTCTTTGATGACATGAAAGAAGCCTTACCTATTAAAGGGTGTACTATAGTATCAAGAAAAATTGAGTTTTGTTGTAAATGAATGTGGTGTGGGTTGTTGCGGGTGTGAGTTGTGGATTGATTCAATGCATGCAGCAGCAGAAAGTTCTTAAGATACACAAAGATAGATCACAAGGTTGATGGGTGACTGCAGGATCAAAGTTCTGAACATTCTATAACCAATCTTTGTACAAACCTGAACATGTCTACACCCCTGCTCTGTCATACAACATTTCCTCCCCTTCACAATGAAAAGAAAAAAAGAAGAACTGCTAATGAATGTGTGTTATAGATTTGATATGTAAAATCATATAATTATATACATGAAAGAAAGTGAACATCTTAAAAGGCTTACTCTTTTTAAGAGAGACCTCCTACTCTTGTTTCCTAACTTTCCTAAAACCTCTAACACAACAAAGAAGTGGTTTGCAAGCAATAATATTTCCAGTAATCGTAAAGAGATACTGTTATATAAATAAAACTAAGCTTCTATTGCTTGACAGTTCAAGCAATTTCTATGTCTATAATAAAAAATAAAACCAAAAAGGAACCAATGTTCTATTTGTAAACACAACTGTCTGACTTCCCTTTTTTCATACAAAAGCATTGATCACCTACACTTAAATAAGTGAAAACAAAAAACAATGGTGGAAAAGTGAAAATATATTTACTGCTCTCTTTATACTGATCCACTTGTCCTATCATTTACATGCAATAACACAACCACTTTTTGAAAGGATGAAAATGCCTGTAGTGTGAGAAACAGATTCCTTCAGAACAAAAATCAGGACGTTTTAGGACTGCAATTCGCGTTTGTTCAACTGTAACAGATCTTTCAAAATGCAAAGTGGAAACACCTATGTAGCAACTAGTTTTTCCTGTTCCTTGTAACGCCATCTTTAAAGATCACTAAATTCTGGAAAATGTGGCATGTCAGCGCCTATAAAATTTCATAGAGCTACAGTTGCATCTCTGGGTCCATTCCATATTTTCCCTACTTTTTTCATTGTTTCTTTATGATCCAAACAATGGCAAGATATACTTCCTTTCAAAGGGATAAATCTACAGATTTCTCATCAGCATACACACATCCATCTTTCCTTTGAGGAATTTGAGTTTAGAGAACAATAACTGAGTGCATGCAAACACAGACACGTGAAAACACATAAAAGACGAGCAAAATGAACCACACAGAATAAATTTACTTTTCATTGGATCTTTATTTTGTAATCATGCAATAAAGATGACAGGAGTAAAAAAAAAAAAAGGGTTGGAAGGTGGTGGGGGGTGGGAGGGGGGGCACATGACATCATCAGTTCATCAAACATTGTTAGAATGCATGTACGGTTAGGTAGCAAGGCCGTTGTTTCAAACCGAGACAGCATAGTAGAACTTGGCTTTCTGATTCTTAAGGTAAACTTATAGAAAAAAAATTAATGGACAAATCATTTATCAGTCATGTCTGCACTAATGATCAGTCTGGTAAGTATGTATGATTTTGCTAAACTGACCCTATCTTTGGCAAATAAGTGTAGTGTGGATTTTGATTGACATTTGCTTTTAACATGTTTGTGTTTGTTCTTTTTTCTGCGTATGCAGGTTCTTGATTCATTAGTGCAATCCCCCCCCCCACTTCTCTGTATCTGAGCCTATTGGTTTACAACAAACTTTCCTTCTTTTCAAACCTTGAAGGCATAAGTTTGTGTACATGGCCTTCTTTTTCTTTATATATTCTACCATAGTGGCGAGCTGTACTCTTTATCTCTGAAGAGTCATGGATGTCTGACTGTACAGATATGTGCATGCTTATTGTTAGCATAATGCAAACATGTATCAATGATTTTCCATGTATGTGTTTCGTTGTTTTGGAAGACTTGTGAAGAAAATAAAATAGTCACATTTTGAATAATTATACATCATTTAACACATAAATTTTAAACCCTTGCTATCAACAACAACAAAGAAACTGATATTCTGGTTATACCATATAATCAACAAATACAAAATTACTGATAGCTTATGACCTGCAAAACCCTCTAGTTAACAAATGAATACATGGATTTGAACAAAATAAAATGTTTAAAAAAGAGAAAAGAGTGTACTCCTAGTGTCATGGATACATCTTAAATGTAATCCTGTTCCATACACTCAGATTGAAAGAGTCATAAAATCAACCTTACACATGCCGATACAATCTGATAAAACAGAGCAAACTGTATTTAACTGCCTCAAAACAAAAGGCAGTGATTAAAAGCTACCCCCTCCCTCCATAAAATCAACAAAACCCACAACAAACCAACAGAAAACAAAAAACAAGTGAACAAATAAAAGCACCCCCCCCCCCCAATAAAAAGACAAAAAACTAACATATAAAAAATACCCCACCTCCACCCCCCCCAAAAAAAAAAAAAACCAAAAATGACAAACTGACATCAAAATCAATACCCCCTCCCACAACAAACAAAAAAAAAAACCTAACAAAAAGCAAACATCAAAACACAATACCCAGCAAGTCACCCACAAACTAAAACACACTTAGAGTGGAAAAGAGAACTGATAGTCTATCACATAATCAACTGAATGATAAGTTTTCTTTAGAAAACAAACAAAAAAACATACAACACAATCCTTGTAGTTTTAACCTGCAAAATCCCAATAAGTAACATGATGAATAAATAGATGAAAAAAATAAAATAGTATACTGTAACCGAGTGTCATGGATACATTTCAAATGTGATCCCATTTAATTAATACGCTTCTTTTAAAAGAGTGTGGGGAAAGGTTACCACCATCTATCAACAACAAAAAACCAACAACAAATACTACCTAGCCAAACCAAGCAAAAACCCCTCACTTGCATCACAACTAAGAGCAAGGCTACATAAATCTACACACGGACAAAGCCTGAGAAAAAAAATCAAAGTTCACTACAACAGATTCTACAGCAAGCTACAATTTAGTCCCCATGCTTAAAGTGCTGCCTGCCCTTGAAAAAGAATATCTGTGGATACACAGAGAAAATGTTGAAAGCTGAGTGAAACAACACACTTTCCAGAAAAAAGTATCCAGAAATTTATGGATATTTTTTTTAATTTTTTTTAAAACAGAGAAGTGTTCAATCCACAATGCAGACACTACTCTTTTCCACAGCCATTTTCTAAACTGGACAATGTTCTTTGATATAATCACAAGCATCCAGAATGAATCACAGCATTGTTTGCAGCAATGTCATAAATTTGAAAAATATTGACAGATGTGCTGTCATAACCGTCTAAATCATTCCATAACACAACACATCAAAACATGGCTCAATACATGCGACAGCCTGAAGAGTGAATCGTTTTCAGATTTTATAACTGTCTACATTTGTGACTGATAGAGAAAGTGGCAACAGAGTGCATCTGACAAGGGATAGAGTCTGCTGCATGAACTGCACACTGAACACAGTACATGCTGGTCT
Organism: Stramonita haemastoma; assembly: GCA_030674155.1. Taxonomy (NCBI): domain Eukaryota; kingdom Metazoa; phylum Mollusca; class Gastropoda; order Neogastropoda; family Muricidae; genus Stramonita; species Stramonita haemastoma. Next base: position 59,175,684 of record CM060326.1, on the reverse strand, counting down.
TCAGATAAACTCATCTTTTTTTATCATCATAATCATTATTAAATCAAACTGGGACTTCTGTTTGATTTTTATTTCACTCCAGATTTTTTGAACATAGCACTCTACATAAAAAAGCAAAGGATGTTTCTCTGGATGGCTGGAGTCACAGTAGCAGCCATTGTGATTTTTATAAATGTATAAGGAAGACACGTCTGTAGGGGTGGAGTGGGGATGCTAGTGCAAAGTGGAACTACTGGCAGCTAAGCATCATGGCAGAATGATGTGTGTTAAAGCTTAAGAAGAATAATACATGGAATTTATATTGTGCTATATCTTGTAAAAGCAAGTCAAAGTTTGGTTGAAAGCAAAATAATTAGCAGCTCTCTTCATATTGAATACTTATGTCATTCACTTTTTCTGACATTAATACTGTGTATTTGGTCATTTCGGTGTCTTAAAGCCTAGCCACACAAAATCAATTATTGAAGAAAAAAGAAAATGTTCTTATATACTCACATACATAGAGAGAGAGAGAGAGAGAGAGAGAGAGAGAGAGAGAGAGAGAGAGAGAGTGTGTGTGTGTGTGTGTGTGTGTGTTTTAGCACACATGTCCAAGTGTGTGGTGTGTGTGTGTGTGTGTGTGTATGTGTGTGTGTGGTGTGTTGTGTGTGTGGTGTGGTGTGTGTGTGTTGTGTGTGTGTGTGTGTGTGTTGTGTGTGTGTGTGTGTGTGTGGTGTGTGCATATGCATGCAAACCTGTGTATGTGAGCAAGCACTCCCATACACTTGCAGAAATGTATTAAAATGTGCACATATTTTTTAACGTGTGCACATATAATTATATAGTCATAAGTACGTACTGGATATTTCTTAAAATCTTGACAACTCAGTTAGGATAAATGTAGGAATACTGAATAAGTTTTCAAGCACAACCTACAGACAAGTCACACAAGCCAATTCTCATTGGATATTAAAATAAAAAACCCAAACCACCTCAACAGGCTATTTCCAACACTTCAGAAATCCTACCAAGTTTTCTGACTCACATGCTCAACATTTCATAGGTCACACAAGACTCTTTCACAACATACAATTTTTAGATGGATTTCATATCTTCAAACATTAGTCACTAGTGGAAAAAATGGGGAAGGTGGGGGATGGGAGGTGGGGGGGGAGTAAGTACTGTAGTGTGCGTCTAACTGCTAGTAAGCCACTGGAGAGAAAGAAGACACAAAGTCATGCTATTCTCTTGTCCTTTCACTGTGAAACGTCTATTCTAGGCAAAGCAAACTATGCATACACATGCGTGTCCTTCCTTGGCTCAGAATATAAAAAAAAAATCTAAACAAATATTTTTTACTGATATGATGCAGGTTTCCAACACATTAGAGGAATAAACAGGATTATTTTGTCAAAACCTAATGTTGGTCTTCCGTCATTTTCATTTCCCTCCTTTATTTAATAAAACAAATGCAGCATTTGAATATCCGAAAAAAAAACAGTTGAATGTCACTTCATTTTACAGAACGTCTGGTAAACAGACCCAAATCTGCTATCAGTCTGCAATCAGTTGACAATTTTGGTTTCAAAATATGCTGAAATTTGTTACAATCAGTTTGCTATTTATTTCATTTATTTTATTTTATACCACTTTACGTCAATATCAGTTATATATAATCAGTCTACAACCAGTTTCACCAGACCAAGAAAAAACATCTACCTTCATTGTTACTGACAGAGGCAGGTGATTTTCCTCTTTTATCACACACACAGTTTTATCACATGGCAGCAAACTTGGAATTATTACTTCCATCAAGTAAATTGCTGTGAATATTCACGATACAGTATTTTTTGTAGATACAGGACATACATATTCATTAGTTCTGGCTTTGTTTTTAAGAATAAAGAGACGTAAAAAAAATAACTTAGCATCTTGTAAAAAATGATACAGATATGTACACACAAAAAGTTATTTTAAAAATTCACCGTCAATAACAGAGACAATCAGATACTGACTAGAAATCATTATAAAATAGAAAATAAGGATAAAAAAATAAATATCAAAACATTTAAAGCACACATGAAAAAAATCAAATGACAAAATCATTACAATTTTTTTTTAAAAACATACAAAAATAAATATTAACATTTAAAGCACACAAAAAACCCAAAATGACAGAGAGAATAAGGAAATGTGGAACAATAATAAAACAAAAATTACAGAATTAATATCATGGTCCGAGAAAAGCAGAAATCATTTAAAAGTCAAACAATGATGAAAACAATATTCTGAAGAATGTTACACTTTTTCCAATACCAAATGTTATTTACAACCAAGTATCCCACATTTGAATGTTTCAATCAAAAGACAAGGTAGCCAACATAATTATACTTTGAAGTTTATGTTCACCTGTATGTCTTTTTTCAACATGATAAAACAACGTGTTATAGATACACACTCGTACATTCAGACAATGTCCACTTTGTACATTTTCTCGTATATTTCATATCTCCTCTTTTGTTCTCGCAGAATGTTCATTAACTGAAAAGAATATAATTCATTAAAAAAAAAATCAAACAGAAATAGTTAAAAGTAAAAATAAAAAACATACCAATACACAAAAGTAAATAAAAATACATGACAAAAATAAAGCATGAGAATGCTAACATTTTAATAAAGCTTATCATGAAGTGGCTTTAACACTTCACAAAAGTAATAAAATACATCCATCAAATTAAACAATGAAATCAAACATACATATTTAAGATGACAATCATAAAACTATTTTCAGATTCAAACATGCAATCAAACATATATAGGGGGGTGGGGGGGGTTAGCCAAGTGGTTAACTTCAGTACTGACTTTACTCCCCTGAAAGTCCTTTAGACTATAAATCAAGGACCCAAGTGTGAATGCACACAGAAGATCTTGCATGTGTATTAAAACCCATTCTGCCTTTCAGAAGAGTGGGCCATTTGTGCTGGTAAGAACAGAGACCAAAAAAAGTAAAATAAAAACACTTGCACACTGGTGTCATGTTTAGACATCATCCCCAAGTCAGAATGTGGCTACCTTAATGGTGGGCAAAAACGGTCGCATACACAAAAATCTCACCATTAGTGAACCTTGGAGCTTAGCTGAGGAACAACCTCCCCCAAGAAAACTCCCACAACCACAACATTTTTAAGAACTATTATGAAATCAGTTTAAAAGCCACAAAAGAAACTGATAACTTAATTTATTTTACCCCCAACAAGGAAGGTGGCAGAACGGTTTAGACGTCCACTGCCTAACAAGTCATTGAGATTCTGGGTTTGATTTCCCAGCCTACCCTTTCTTCCCAGTTTGATGGGAAATTTGAACTGAGTGTCAAGTCTTTGAAGAAGACACTAAACTAGTCATACCCATGTGGTTATGAACTTGTACATGTCAAAAGGAAAGTTAAAAATCGGAAAGAGGAGGGAGGTACCTCCTGAGTGCCTTGGCAAAATTGGTAGGTTCAGTTACAACTGTATTCCCAAATTGGGTTGTAGCTACCTTAGTGGTAGGAGAAAAATGACTGCACATGCAGAAATCTTGCGACTGGCGAACCTCAGAGCTCCTGATGAGTAAAGAGAAAAAAAAAAACCTGTACTCCCAGAATGTAGTGTAAAGACTCATGAAAGTATCATAATGATGAAGAATAATTTAGCAACAACACTGTTTAAAAACTTCAAGAACTCTCTCTCATAAATATCAAAACCACAACAGCAAACACCAACCAATGCAGTGTATTGTCTTTGTAGCAAAGAAAATGGTGTTAAGTGATAGATACCATCATGTTCCTTCCTTCTTCCATACGACAATCCATGAATGTGAGTCAAATATTTCCAAGCCTGGCTTTGTGCACCTATTAGACAAAGGATAATCCAGAGAGAAAAACAGATAGATTAAATAGGGACTGCTATGTCGATATGAGAATTTGCACTTTTCATTCAATTTGGAGAGGTTAAGCATACACCGTTTTTTGGTTGGATTTTTTGTTTTTTGTAGCTGATTTGTTTACATTAGTGTTAAATACTTTTTATCAAAAATTTTAATATTCTACGTCACTGTCTTTCTGAATGAAAAAGGTGAAAGCAGTGATATGAATATAGACTTTAAATGTACCTTCAGAATTTTCTTCCTCTCTGTTCTCATTTCCTTTATTTGTTCTCTCTCTATTCTATCTATCCCATAGTCTGGCAACCGTGGGGGCACCCTGAAGACTTGACAACCAGTTCCCTCCATTCCTCTCTCTGTTGTGCCATTTCTCGGGTTATTCATACACAATCACCAAAATGCTAAAAAACATTGTATCAAACAATCTTATGGAAGGGATTCAGGTGTCATTCTGTCATTATGCTGTATTTTGCAGGCATGACAGAAGGCACTATATATCATGGGGTGCATCCTACAAATATTGCTGAATTAAGTCATTCCAAAAGGAAATCAGTCAACATACAGAGGGTATCACAGTGAAGTCTGTCATTATTTCACTGGTGTCTCTTCATCATTTTCTAAATACCACTTTCCCCTCCTTGTCAAATAGATAGATAGTTTGGAAATTCTTTGTGATATTTTTTAACATTTACAGTTTGAAACTCTTTTACCAATGTCTTTTTTTCATTAAAAAAATTGTCATTTCTTCACTGGTTTCTGCTCATCAGTTTTCTTCTATTACTTACCCATCTATTTTTTTGCCAAATAGGTGAAATTTAAATCTTCAAATCTTTAATTCAGATGACTTTGTGTCTTTAAACTTTTTTCAAGTAATGAAAATTCCATCTTTTTGATGTCTTTATAAACATCTCTTGTTTAGAACACTTTTCTTATCTTTTTGACATTTCCCATGATCTTTAAAGTAAAACTTTGCTAACATTTAAAAACTAATGTACTGATTGAACTGACTAAAGACACGCAGTCCCTTACCCACAGTATTAGGTCCCCTGCAGCAGTTCTTCTTTCCAACGGCAACATTTTCTTTAAAACACTGATACATTACATGAACACGAAACTGAAAGACAGTGGGCTCAGAAGACAGGTAGGTGGAGATGCAGTAGCATAGTTAAGTAACTGTGAATTATATCAATGATAATGACATATGTAATCAGCCATGCCATTTTCCAAATATCAGCTTTTCTTTTTTTGCTGTCAATTATCAATCAGATTTTCTATTATCATTTTAAGTACCATTTCTCATATTATCGTTTTGACTTCAAGTTTTCCCCGAACTTAACAAAAATATAAACACATTCACAAACACACATTTAATATATAGATGCCTCAAATATGAAAAAATGTTGAAAAAATACTCAAACCAAAAGCAACAATAAAGGAAAAAAGAAAAAAGAACAACACCTCCCCCCCCACCTACCTAAAAACTGCATATATCAATAAATAAATTTCCTGCATACCCCAAAATATGGCAATCAACACTGTATACAAGGTAACCTGGGCTTTCATTGAAAAAATATCACCAATCTAAAACTACAACAAAATCAAAATAAAAAACTTGATGATAATAAATCATAATCCACACTATGCCTAAAAGAGTGGAGATGATTGGGACAGAGAAGATCGGTGAATGGAGACAAAAATACTGACTCAATACCTCCATACTGTCATCAATCCACCAATCTTTGTTTCGTTAAATTCACAAATGAAAATGATGATTTTGAAAGCTATGTGAAATGGACAGCACCAAGAAATAATGATTCACTCTCTCCCTAAATAAAATCATGTTAAAATCATAAAGCTAACACACATTTGTGACCACACTGCAGGCCACGACGTCAGTTGGCAATTCTGTTTCTAAGCCATTGCAGTCCCAAGGTTGTGGCTTCATGGACAATGGCACAACACAAAACAAAAAGATTTCTTTTACTCTTACATCAGAAGCTGCCTGAAGAGTTGTGCATTTCAAAGGCCAGAGGACTCCAGCTGAAAACGTTTGGTGTCGTTCATCATCAAGGCTTGATGTATGTGTCACTTCAGTTTGATGTATGATCTGACAATCACGATGTATGATTTCACTTTCACAAATTTTCTTATTCTTTGCTTCACTATGCTCTGCTTCAGAGAAGAAATATAAAAGCCCTTAATAGAAGATGATAAAGGATTTTAGGACAGTTGCCCAATACAGTGCAGAAACTAACATCCACTAAATGAAATATGCAATGCAGTTTTCATGAATAGCACATTCTGTTACAAAATCACAAAAAAGCTTGGAATCAAAGAAAAACATGGTCCAAGAAATGAGTGGGGAAAAAAAACACAACAAAAACTGAGTCTTAAACATTTCATCATTCATAGACCCACGAAGAGAGAGTAATAATTAAAAATACCCATTGCTTTATTATAATACCCATATTTTAATTATGTAAAAAAAAAAAGTTCTATAACCCTGAAATTTATTTCAGCAGCGCCATCCACAAAGTCCACAAAAAGTCTGACACCATCAAGGGCAGAATCCATCAACAAGAAATCCAGTCATCCATCTGCTTTGGGGGGGAAAAAAAAAGGAAAAAAGGCTATAAAGTTTTCCACTATGACCATCTTACTCTCCAGTTCAGCATGCTCTCTCATCAGTCATCCTTGTATTTCCTGAGTGTTGATGTCATTGTCAGTTTGTTAAATAAACCACACAACTAAAATTCTGTTAAAAAAAAGAAAAAAAAAAGCCACTCTGATAGGGAACAAATACAAAGGAAGAAAAAAAAATGTGGCGCTGCTCTTGTGGTGACATGCTCTCCCTGGGAGAGCAGCCTGAATTTCATGCAGAGAAATCTTACATGACTTAGAGTAGTGTCAAAAAAAAATGTTTTTAAAAGATTTATGATGTCTGAACTGGATACTCCTGAAATATTCAGCCTTTACTTTTCTAGAAATTAATGATTTTTTCAACAATAAACATACTCTGACTGAAAAGAAGTGTGATCAGGATAAAGAAAACACAGACTCAGAACCACTGAAATTCCTGTGTGTTAGACACCCATGGAGCTAAACAACCCTGGGTGATGAGACAGTCAAAAAATCAGGTATGCTCAATCATGTACATGGATTATTGCTGACAACAACCTTTGGAAGAAGGAAATACTATGCACTTCTCTCCAACAGACCACAGAGAACCAAATCCAAACATTTCACTCACCGAAGCAAAGCATCATTGTGTATCACCTTGTGTCACCTACACTGCTGGCATGTGATGGCCTGTTCCACACTTCTCATAATCACACCAGCCTGGCTAAAAAAAAAAGGAAATCTTGACATAAGGGCAAAACAAGCTTCTCACATTTTTGTCACCGAGTGTGTAACATTTTGCTATCAAAACACTCCTTGTAGTATTGTGCATTTAAAAGGCCATTCTGTTATCACTTTCGTGAAGAGACATAAAACTGAAGACCACACACACACACACACTCCTCATGAACACACTGTCTGGCAGCAAAAATCATTCCAGGGTTAGCAGCTCCTGAGAAGGGAAAGGGGGTGGCTTGCTAAATCCTCAAAAACCCTATCACTGACATGACCCGCCAACCAGACAGCAACTTTAAAAGGAAAGGAGACATGAGGACGGCACTACAAAATGGAACAGGACCACAGTCAGCACTGACATCAAGCTGATGGATAAGAGGGGCTGAAGCTGGTGAGCTGTGCACTGGAAAGACTGCCCATGCGTCAGGAAAGCAAAGCACCACAGATATAGTTCCATGTAACTGTCCCACAGAGTAATAGGTGAAATGGCCATTCTGTCTATGCCTTCATCAGAACTGCACTGCTCATCTCTACCAAAGTCACCCACTCTTCCTCCCTCAACTCTCTATGGGATCATAGGACACTGCACTAAACTGCTTGCCATGTGTCTTGGGGCAAGTTGGAACTGATGGAGCTCAGCCTTCTCCTGGTTACAGATTCCATGCTGGGTGTGTTCGTGTCATCCACACCACTAGCTATAGCTGGTCTACTTTTCTGTGAAAGATGGAGGGATGGCTTTTGATGGTTCACAGTTTTATCTAACGGACTTGCAAGAAAATGGAGTCACAACCAACCTAACTCCAGAGGGTGAAGACTGGACCTCACACTCTCAGCTTCCTTCAGTTCATCAGCTCTAGCCACTAACCACTCCACCTGGTGGGTTTCTATGCAACATGAAGCAGACTTGATTTCCCCTGTTTCATCAGACAGATGAATTTACGTGGATTTATGGCATGACACCCTGAGATCATTTTACTGCTGTCAGTGAGACAAGTCTAAAAGAATATCAACATTTTCACAAGTGACCATCTCAAATAAATATTAACAATTTCATACATGGCCATCTGATTTTCATTGTGAGCAAATCAGAATTGTAAATATTCACAAATAACAGGTTTGTGACAATGCCCCACTCATTCTTCGCTGTTAAGGGTCTTATAACTGAAAACATACTAGATGTTAAGTATGAATGATTCAGGATGTTGACCAAAAAATAATGAAGATTTAACTTTAACAAAGTTAGGACAATCTGCCAGAACCTGGTAATCAATAATGCTGTAGAGTGTGCATATAAAATTTTACGTGTAAAATCATTGTGTGTGTGTGTGTGTGTGTGTGTGTGTGTGTGTGTGTGTGTGTGTGTGTGTGTGTGTGTATGTGAGTGTGAGTGTGTGTGTGTGTGTGTGTGTGTGTGTGTGTGTGTGTGTGTGTGTGTGTGTGTGTGTGTGTGTGTGTGCATGTGTGTGTGTGCGTGTGGTGTGTGTGTGCACGAGTGCATGCGTACATGCATGCGTGTGTGTGTGTGTGTGGTTGTGTGTATGTGAATGTGTGCATGAATACATGCGTGAATGGGTGTGTTATTGTGAATATGTGTATGTGTACATGCGCATGCAGATGTAAGTGTGCATAAATGTGTGTGTGTGAACGTATGTGTGTGTGTGCTTGTATGTAATTGTGTACATGTGTGTGTCAGAGCACACACAAAAGCATGTGTATATATTATATATATAGATGTACATGTATGCATCTGTATAGCTTTCTGTTCACAGAAAGCATCCAATTCACAGCATCAAAGCAAGGAAGCCAGGACCTCACAGCGTGTGCACAAGGCAGCAGCCCTGAAGTCACAGTGCGTGCACAAGGCATCATTCCTGAGGTCAGATCATGTCCACGAAGCTGGCAGGGAAGATGCCTTTCTTCCCGTTCAACTCTCCCCACTGCCACTCTGATCCTTCAGACACCATGGAGCCCAGAACAATCTCGTCATCCACCTGTTCCACATCATGTAATTACATGTCACATTACATCATCACATCACATCATCATATCATCACATTACATCATCACATCACATCATCATACATCACATCATCATATCATCACATTACATCATCACATCACATCATCATACATCACATCATCATATCATCACATTACATCATCACATCACATCATCATACGTCACATCACATTACATCACACCACATCATCACATCACATCATCACATTGCATCATCACATCATCACCACATCACACAATCACATGTCACACCACATCACATCATATCACATCACATCATCACACATCGTGTAGATATCTAATGGACACCATTACCAAGTCACATTTTAAAAATATTTTTGTATTTTATATTTTATTCTTTTATATCGAGGATAACAGAATAAACAATCATGTGCTTTTTTCATCCGGTCCCCATGTGAATGCAGTTTTGTAAATATTGTCATCTGTTCCCACCGGCACACGATGGCCTACTCTTACGAAAAGCGGAACCAGATTTAACGTATGCACAAGATGTTCTGCGTGCGTTCGCACACGGGGCCTCGGTTTAAAGTCTCATCCGAAGGACTTTTGGGGAGAGTGGAGTCAGCACTGATGTTAACTCCAGGAGAAAAATCTCCTCACATCATGACACATCATGTTATGCAGATATATGGGGGACAAATGCCAACACTTCAATCACTGAAAAAGAAGTAAAGAACAAAGTCCTGACACTAAGTAAGATACAGTGCCATTTGAGGTGACTACATTTAACTTGTTCAATAATATTTACAAGAAGAATAGCTTCCTACTTCTAAGTGACTTAGCACCCCCCCCCCCCCCCGACAAAACAACAATCAAAACAACCCCCCCCCCCCCCCCTCCCACACAGACACAACTTCTTCACGAACACACAGAGCTTGTCCTGACCTTGAAGGAGAGTTCATCCTCAGCCTGTCCCTCATAGTCATAGAGTGCTCTGCCCTTGACGAGAGCAGTGTGGGTGCTCAGCCCTGTCCCATGATCTTCTGTCTCCAGTGTCTCTGGAACCTCCATTCCTGGTCCTGCTGCATGAGACAGTATCACCATTACTGCATCGGACAGTGTCCCCATTACTGCATCAGTATCATCACTGCATCAGTATCAACACTGCATCAGTATCAACACTGCATCATGGCATTTCTCCAGACATCGCACAAATTCATAAAACAAGTAGTGTGCTTTCTCATTTGATATCCTCCTCCACCCACCCTTTCCCCCTTGAAAAAAAAGACAAATATGAAAACGTCGCTCAGCTGTCAGTTTCCCCCTCTTTCAGCTCCTCTCAGCTGCTGATCATTCCATCCCATCCCAACCTAGATGGGGGCCAGCTGGTGCTGTTTATAGCAGGCACTGACCACACGTGGACTAGGTAAAAAGAAGGGGTGGTCTGAATTTAGGTCTCTTGACTGAGTGATGTTGGATTTGTGCATTGTGGTCGCTCTTTAAAGGGAATCTGTCCTGGTCTAGTTTTGCTGCTAAGCTAGCATCGTTGTCAGCACAGGAGTTGGTGTGTGGTGTACTGTATACTTTTTAACAGGACAGGGATTATTCAACACTGCTGAACTAAACCAACACCCTGTACTGGCATCACATGGACTTGTAAGATGGATTCTGGAACCCACACAATGAATCTGAATGATGTGGACTATGCAATAACACAACCAAGACTACTGCAGAAGACGTGGTTTTGATAGGTCTAACAGATATGGCAACAGATATGAGGACACACACACACATACACACACACACACACACACACACACACACACACACACACACACACACACACACACACACACACACACACCCTCCTCCCAAAAACCAAGTAACTCAAGATTCATTCTCACTGATTTCTACTTTTTTTTTTTATTTAAGATCAGATTTTCAGTTTTTCCATTGTGCAACTAGGGAGTGATAAAAGAGAGAAGAACTGATTTCTACAAGAATGTAAAGCTGGTTTCTCACCAGAGTCCAAGTGGACGAAGACTGCAGGGAACATTCCCTCACTGTCCCCCAGCCTGCCCCTCAGCCAGTCCTGCCCCACCTCCCCCACGATGAGGATGCGGTCCCCCTCACTGAACCCAAGGTCTCCCTCCTGCAGCTTCTCAAAGCTGTGCAGCGCTGTGCACCACTGCTCCGGCTGAAACACGTGAGGCTTATTCCATTATCCTCGATATACAAGAATAAATGAAAAATAAAAAATAAGATAAAGAAACATACCCCAATACTGTCATCACCATCCAGTCTGTACATGGGTGTATCCCTTGTAAAAGGTAACGGTAAAGGTGTCCCATAACCTGTGTGGTAGTAGGGGAGCGAGGCGTCGGAGACCTCAGCTTCTCTAGGGGCCAGCAAGTTGAGGGCGGCGCCCATCTCCTCTCCCTTGCTGCTTTACCTTCCCTGACCCTAAAAGGGCAGGTACCCATTTACAGCTGGGTGAACTGGGTGGACTGTACTAAAGCCAAAGCGCGCAAACAGTCACCCATCCAACTGGTAACCAAACTTGATGCTGCTTAACTTTGACTTGGGAAAGCGAGTACTCTGACCACTGAGCTATCCCGCCCCTGATACATAAACTGACTGACTGACTGACTGACTGACTGACTGACTGACTGACTGACTGACTGACTGACTGTCTGACTGTCTGTCTGTCTGTCTGTCTGTCTGTCTGTCTGTCTGTCTATCTATCTATCTATCTATCTATCTATCTATCTATCTATCTATCTATCTATTTATCTATCTATCAATCCCTTAAGTCTGGTGACCGTGGGGGCACCCCTCAAGACTTGACAACCAGTATTCTCCATAAAACACATAAAAACGGACACAACCCCCCCCCCCCCCCCCAAAACCTAATTCCCGACAAGCCCCCACCTTCTTCTGCGCCCCTGCAGGAGGCGAGGCCTGTGAGGGCTGAGGCCCTGTAGAGGGGGCAGAGCTGTGAGCAGCTCCCTGAGGGCCCAGTGTGGGGAGATCCTGGGGAATGCCCTCCACAAAGGCAGCAGGGAAACTCCCCTCTCTCCCCCGGCACTCTCCATACAGCCACTGCTCGTCCACTCTGCTCACGATCTTGATTTTGTCCCCAGCCTGTAAAAAGAAAATAAAAAATGCATATAAATGATTTATGTGTGTGTGTGTGTGTGTGTGTGTGTGTGTGTGTGTGTGAGTGTGTGAGTGTGTGAGTGTGTGTGTGTGTGTGTGTGTGTGTGTGTGTGTGTGTGTGTGTATGTGTGTGTGTGTGTGTGTGTGTGTGTGTGTGTGTGTGTGTGTGTGTGTGTGTGTGTGTGAGAGAGAGAGAGAGAGTGTGTGTGAGAGTGTGTGTGTTTGTGTGTGTGTTGTGTGTGTGTGTGTGTGTGTGTGTGTGTGTGTGTGTGTGTGTGTGTGTGTGTGCGTGTGTACATTTGAATTTGCTAAATCTATTAATTGTCATTGATTGCTTGTGTATTGTATAGGTCGAATGCAAGCACTTTGATTTGTTTTTGCAAGATATAGCGCTATATAAATTCCATGTATTATTATTATTCAATAAAAAGAAAACGGCGACTAAACTCTCCTAAAACTGAAATATAACAAACAAAAAAAGGGGGGGGGGGATAGCCTGGTTGTAAGAGCGTTGCACTCATGATCTGAAGGCCCAGGACCAAGCCACCACTACAAAATCCATTCAAGGAGATTTTTTTTCCTCTGAGCTAACATCAGTGTTCACTCCACTCTCCTGAAAGACTGTCAGATGAGACTAGAAACCCAGATCCCATGTGCTAACACACAGAGAACATCTTAAACACATGTCAAAACCTGTTCCTCATTTTGGAAGAGTAGGCCCCTGTGTGCCAGTAAGAATGGATGACAATTTTTTTTAAAAATTGCATGCACACTGGTGTCATGTTTTGACATTACCCCAAAGTATGAATGGAGCTAGTCTTCAAAAGAAAAGGAAGTAAGTACACCAACACACTAAACAAACAAACAAATAAAAAAGAAAGAAAGAAAGAAAGAAATTCCTGTTACCTCAAAAGACAACTCTCCTTCCTGCCCTCTGAAGTCAAACAAGGCGGCCACTTCCCCCTCTCCTCCCCCTTCCACCCCTGTCCTCCCTCCCGCTGCCTCGGGCAAATCCTCGATGATCTCCACGAAGGCGGCGGGGAATATTCCCCTTTTCCCGTTCAGCTCCCCCCTCAGCCAGTCCTCCCCACAGCGGTCCACCAGCTGAATGACGTCCCCGTCTTCAAAGGCGAGGTCATCTTGACCTTCACCTTCAAAGTCGAAACGGGCGCGGCAGCGAGGTCCTTGGAGCAGATCCGGTTTTTCCTGGAGAGCGTCGTCAAACATGCTGTCGATGACATCGTCGAGGGCTGACGGTGGAAGCTGAAAGAGATGATGAAAATGATGATGGTATTTTGGGGGACAGTTTTCATACAAGATAGGACAAAGGAAGCCTTAAAAAGAAAGACAATAGGAATCCCAAAGAAGACAGTGCAGACATACCTAAACAATAACAAGACATGCAAAAAGGAAAATGAAAACGGAAAGAATGGAGAGACAGAGAGAAAGGGTGAAGGATGAGTGCGGAGGGAGGGGGGGCGACAGACAGAGACACAGAGAGAAAGAGACAGAGACAGAGATAGAGAGAGACACAGAGAGACACAGAGAGAGAGTGGGTGGCAGAGAGATACAGAGACACAGAGCGAGAGAGAGAGACAGACAGACAGACATACTGATAAACACTCAGGCAGATAGACAAACAGATACAGACTGAACAATTGAAAAATGGAATATGAAATATTTGTGTGGTAAAGTATACATGGAAGTGCTACAAAAATGATCAGCCTCTTCACACACTATGACAGAGAGATAGACAGACAGACAGATACAGACAGATACAGACAGACACAGACAGACACAGACAGACAGATGGACAAAGACCCACACAGACACAGACACAACACACACGCACGCACACACACACACACACACACACACACACACACACACACACACACACACACCACACACACACACACACACACACACACACACACACCTACCTCATCATGTAGAGGGTGAATGATGTCGACGAAGTTGTGAGGAAAGATCCCCTCCTTGTCCCCCACCCTTCCCATCAGCCATTGCTCGTCCACACGCTTCAGCAACACCACGGTGTCCCCTTCCTGTCCATGAACAACTGGCGTTATACATTCATGTCTGACTTTTGTTTGTTTTGTGTTAGAACTTTGGATTTAGACCCAGCCACACAAAACTGCCAGGCTCAACAACAATATGCCAGACCAACATGTCACAGAACAACGTGACAGAAAGGACCAAGCATAGACAGTTCAACCCCCAAAAAAGAAGAACTTTGGATATTATGTCTTGTCTTAAATGGATGTCTACTGTGTTTATACATACATATATATATATATATATATATTCTGGTGGATCGGTGGTCTAGAGGTAAAGCGCCTGCCTAGAAAGCAAAAAGTCCAGGTAGGACTGTGCGGTGGTTCAAATCCCGTTTGAACCCAAAACTTTTCCCCCCATCCATTAGACCATGAGTGGTGGTCTGGGTGCATGAGACAATAAACAGAAGTCCCATGTGTTACACAAAAATATTTAACACACATAAAAGAACCCACGGCAACAAGAGAGTTGTCCCAAGAAAAATTCTGTAGAAAAAAAGCCACTCTGATAGGGAAACAAATACAGTTGCAGACAGGAAAAAAATGATAATAATGGAAGGCGCTGCACTTGTGGTGATGCACTCTCCCCAGGGAGAGCAGCCCAAATTTCATGCAGAGAAATCTGCTGTGACTTAAAGTGGACCCTCTGAAGTTGAAGTATAGCTGCCTATATGGCGAGGTACTTGAAAACAGTCATACACGCAAACTTCTCATTCAGTGTGCAATTTCAATCTCACAGTGATTCCCAGGTGGGATGGTGAGTCAGAGAACACATTCTGAGTGACCCCCCTAGAGTGTTAAGCTGGGGAATGCCAACAACAACAACAACATAAAGTGGTGTAACAGTAAAAGTAAAGAAAGGAAAAAAAAAAGAGAGGTACCTGGAAGGCCAGTTCATCTGCCTGCTGTGCGGGGTAGGAGTGCACAGCGATGGCGTGAGGCTCTGTGGCCATGTAGTGGTACAGGGGGTGAGACAGCCCGGGACGATGGGGGAGGGGGGGAGGTGCTGAAACATACACCACAAAATCACAGTAATGTGATAGTAATAACTTATATTATACACCACAGCAATAACAGTAACTGATGATAGTAGTAATTTATATACACCACAGCAATCACAGTAACTGACGATAGTAATAACTCAGTAATAGTATGTTAGTATTGTACAGACTTGGTTAAGTTATTTTATATTGGTGGAAACTTTCTGTTCCTATAATCAGAAATATAGTTACACGTGCTTAGTACAAAAATGAACACATGTTCATGTATACATAATTATGCATGTACGTTTGAGCACACACACATATCTGCTTCCATATATTCAATTTATCTGTGAAACAAAAGAAGAAAAGAAAATAAATAAATAATAAATAAATAAAACACACATACACAGGATGAGCATCCATGCATGAGTACACACATATACACACACTCATGTGTACACATATGCAAAAAACACACATGAATACATATATGCAAATGCACACACATACAAATTTTCATCTATACTGCTTCTCAGTGAAAAGATAATAACCTGACAAAATAATATACACACACATTCTGTTTAATACATACATACACTTACACTTAAAACACATACACACACACACACACACACACACACACACACACCACACACACACACACACATTCACACACCCCAGACATCACACACACACAGGTGCATACATGAAGCAGCAATGCATTGGTCATATGAGCTGAGCGGGTTGTGGCCCGAGATGGTTTCTCCCTGTCACAAAATCAGAATATCAATGGTCATGCTTTAATAATAATGATAATAATAATAAATAATAATAATAATAATAAAATACATGGAATTTACATAGCGCTATATCTTGCAAAAACAAATCAAAGCGCTAGCATTCGACCTAAACAACACACAAGCAACCAATAACCATAAATAGTTTGAGCAAATTTGAACGTACACACACATGCATGCACATACACACACATAAAGGTTAACACTTTGGCAGGGTGACAGGGATTTCAGACGTTAAAGGCAGGGACAGATAAGAGATGAAAACACACACACACACACACACACACACACACACACACACACACACACACACCACACACACACACACACACTCGAAAATAAGCCAAAAAATATGGTGGAGTGATGAAGATTTTGGCTGTTGAAAGGTAAGGGGACAGACACAAGATAAAACAGCAGGGGAAGGAAAATCTTGCAGACCTTAGGTCAGAAACAAGTGTGTCCTGAGGCTGTGTTTGACAGAGGGACAGGACAACAGTCAGGTGGGATGCAGTGTGGGGGACACAGCTGTCAGTTTCCCCCACTCCTCTCCAGCTGCTAATTAATTCATCCCATCCCATCCCTGCCCAGATGGGACCAGCTGGTGCTCATTATAGCAGGAACTGACTACACTTGGACTATAGGTAAAAGGAAGGGGTGTGCTAAATTTAGCACTCTTGACTGAGTGATGCTGGATTTGTGTGCTGTGGGGACACCACTCACTGTCTGGGTTCAGCAGAGGCAGCAGAAGTGGAAGGAGGAGGGGCAGCTTTGCTGACAGCAGGCAGAGGTCTGGCGGGTGGCGTGGACACAGGGCGTGGAGGGGGGCCTCCAGAGGGCCGTGGCCTTTGCTGCACTGTGTCTGAACACACAAACATTCTCCTTTCAAAATACATATGTAACACAGTTTAGATATTTAAAAAAAAGAAAAAAAGTTCTGGATATTTGAAAAAAAAAAAAAAGTTCCACTATTTGATCTGCTGCATCCCTGTTTAACTTCTTGGCAATGACAGCATGGTCAGACAGTGGGAATGTGGCCTCTAAAAAGAGGCTGCATGAAAACCACATTTTACCACAGAAGGCAAAAGTAGATGCAACAGATGGTTTTCAACCACCCCCACAGATACAAAATGTCACACAATTCGCAGGTGTGTTCTATATATAGACACACAACGCTGCGATTGGTGGATTCCGATTGCATGGGAAGTAATCTAATTACCGCCCGTCATTTATAAAAAAGAGGGTGGCACGATGGTTAAGACATTTGCCTGCCAACAAGTTAACCACAAGGTTCTGGGTTTGATTCCCAGCCTTGCCCTTTCTTCCCAGTTGACAAAAAATCAAACGAATGTGAAAGTCCATCAGATGAGATTTTCAACTGAAGCTCTGTGTGTGAATGCACACAGAACATCTTGAGCATACATTCAAAACTGGTTCCACCTTTTGGAAGAGTAGGCCATTGTGTGCCGGTAGGAACAGATGACAGAAAAAAACCAGCATGCACACTGGTGTCATGTTTAGACACCATCCCCAAGCTGGAATATGGCTACCTAACTTACAAAGAAAGTTACAGAAAATGATTTACTGTGATAATGAAATCAGCAGAACATGGCCCAATAACTAGTACTATGATGAAAAAAATAGTGAAAAAAACTTGCTTGATCAGCATTTTAAAACCTTGTAGGTGTGTAAAATTTAGCTTAACTGTTGCACAATTATCTGAAAAGTAACTGAACCTTTTAAAGTCTGATAAGGTTCAGATGCAAATGAGTATACAATACACCTATATTTACCTATGCTATCTTTTAAATAAGTATTATAGAAATTACCATAGTTACTTTATTATCAGCCTTATGTCAGTCAGTCCCCTTCCCCCCTCAAGGGGGATGGGATAGCCTGGTGGTTAGAGTGATGCGCTTGTGATCTGCTGACCCAGGTTTGAATCTCATTCAAGAGGACTTTTCCTCTGGAGTTAACATCAGTGCCGACTCCACTCCCCCCCAAAAGTCTTCAGATGAGACTATAAACCAAGGTCCCCTGTGCTAACGCATGCAGAATATCTTGCGCACACATTAAAACCCGTTTCACTTTTCGGAAGAGTATGCCATTGTGTGAAAGTGGGAATGGAGTGACAAAATTGACAAAACTGCATACACACTGGGACTGGATGTAAGAAAAAAAGCACATGAGTGCTTATTCTATTATCCTTGAAATAAAAGAATAAATAAATAAAATAAACAAAGATAAAAAAAAAAATAATAAAAAATGAATAAAATAAAATAAATAAATACTCTCCACATACCTTCTTCAGACTGACTGGGCATTCTCTTCCTGACAGGGGGAGATGACTCCAAGGACAAAGAAAGCTCTGCAACAGTGGCTCCCCCTTCCTCCTCTCCTCCTCCTGCGCTGACAGCTGCTGCAGGAGAGGGTCGGGAGGAAGGTCGTGGGGGAGCAGGAGATGGTGGTTTGTCTGGTACCCCCTCCCCCCCCTCCTTCTTGTCGCTGGCTGCTCTAGGAGGGGCGGGTCTGGCCACTGGCCGTGGGGGTGCAGACGACAGAGGTCTGGATGGAGCAGGGGACCCTGAATCGCTGTCACCCCTGGATGCTGGGGGAGGCTCTGGTGGGTCGGGTAGGTCAGGTTTACCTGGTCGGGGTGGAGGAGGTCTGGACAGTGTGTGGGGAGGGGGGTGAGAGGTGGTCTGTGCTCCAGACACCTCCGCATCCACTGTCGTCTTTTCTGCCCCTGAAGAAGGCTCCTCTGAGCTGGGCAGTGCAGGAACAGGCTGGGGGCAAATCCCCTCTTCTTTTTCCGGGGCTTTCTGCCTCTGCTGGGGCATGCCGATGATGGTCACTGGGCGTCTTGGAGGAGCAGGCCGCCCTGTGGCCGAGTTCTTGCTTTCTCCATTGCTGGACAACTCTGGTGGGTGACTATCCTGCTTTGCTGCATCCCTCATCTGACTCTCCTCTGAGTCATTGCTTGCTGCTACACTGTCCGATTTAGGGGCAGGTTTGGGAGCCCTGATAATGGTCGGCCGTTTAGCTGCCAGAGGTGGTTTCTTCTGCTCTGAAGATTCTGGTTTGGGAGAATTCTCTGATAGTTCTGCAGGTGCTTCTTCCTTTCTGGGAGATTTAGGTTGGCTGCAACTTGTGGTTTGACTGACACGCTAGGTTTGGGTTTGGGGGACACCAAGGGAGCTGAGAGCTGATCTAACTCATCACTGCCTAGTTTTGGAGGAACAGGGGGAGGTTCGGATTCTGGCGAATCTTCAGGTGGAATATGTTTCAACCTGACCCCAAACGGATTGGAAGCTGCAGTGTCAGAGGGATCTGAGTTCTGTGAAACCTTCAGTTTGTTGGGTTTGTTCACTGTAGCATACATGGCTGAAACGTCCTCCTCACCTTTCCTTCACCTACCACTTCAGCACTCTGCACAGGTGGAGGATTGTCTTCCTGAACGGCTACCTGTGCAGAGTGCAGTGCCTGAGCTTTCACCGAGTCAATATCCTCATAGCACTGAGGCAGGTCTGAAGACGGGGTGTCACCGGAAGACCCCGGAACGGAAGGCAGAGGACGCCCCAGCATGGGGGAGGACTGAGGGGTGGAGCGGGGCCGTGTCTTGGGGACGGGTGGAGGGGGTCTGGAGGGCTGGCTGTCTGGGGGGACAGTCTGGTGAAGCTGTCCGTGTCCTCCAGCGGCTCTGACACAGCGTATAGACAGCCCTCTGCTGTGGGCACCACCCCCGCTGCAGCAGCAGCAGGCGGTTTGGATGGCACCAGAGGCGGAGGCAGCCCACTCTCCCTCACAGACCCAGAGGGCAGGGACGTGGGGGTGGAACCCACAGCACTGGGCAGGGCAGGCTTGGATGGCACCCCTTTCTGAGACAGTCTTGGACTGGCTCCAGCACTGGGCACTGCTGGGGGAGGCCCCTGAGGTCTGGAGGCTGGCACTGGAGGTTTGGGTCTGTCCGGAGCACCCTGAGGCTTGTCCGCATCTGCATGCTGAGCCAGCTTTGTGTTGTTCTGCTCTGCTGAGCTGCTAGTGAACTCCTCTTGGGCTGACCACGGGGATGTGTGATTCTTCGACTCCTCTTGTGGACCCTCTTTGGGACTGCTTCTTACTCTGGCTGCTGGCACAGGGCGTGAGGCGGTCTTGGTCTGTTCAGCGTCAGCACCGGGTTGTGTGGCGTCTGTCTCTGAGGCATCTTTGGGAGAGGCAGAAACAATGGCCACAGGTCTGGAGGCTGGTGGAGGGGGTTTGGGACGGGGGAGATGCTGGTTACCTCCCTCCTGAGGCTCGTCTAAAACAAAGCAAAAATCAGTATGACAAAAGCTGAGCTTGCAGCTTAATGAGTGTTTTTTTTTTAACCTCCTTTCTTTGAAAGTGTAATATGAGTGTGTCCCTCCACCGCCCCCCCCCAAAAAAAAATTAAAAAAATGAGTGTGCAAAAAACTGTCAGAGCAATGTTCAAAATGACCCAGAAAAGCAAGGAAGATTCTAGAATCTCGAGTTTAAATGAAATGGGAAAAAAACTACCTTAAAACTTGAACATTATAATTTTTGCTAGCTTCTGTCTTAATATCTTTTAACCACTAGGCATGAAGATGTAAGTATAAAGATTTTGTTCAAGAGTAAGTAAGAAACATTGGCTGCTTTGTTGTTGTTGTTTGTTTTTTTCAAAAATACAGTTTCTTACTTCAAAAAGTTCCTACAGGTATGTGTGTTTTCAGCATCTCTCTTGCTAGGTCTTTCATGAAGCAGTGTCATAACAGAAGAGCAGCAAATAAAGAAAGTGAAACAAAACATACAATAACTCATTCATATATTGAAACAAGTTAGCCTCATGGCTAGAGCATTAAACTCCAGATCAGGAGGAGTGTATTTGAACCTCTGCTGACGTGATCACTTGAGGGGATTTTTACCATGTAGTTAATACTGGTATTAACTCAATCAGACATCTTGGTGCATGGTTAGTGCCTTGGGTTACAGACTAGAAGGTCAAAGGTTCAAATCCCATAAGAGCTACAGTTTTTTTTAGACTCCAGCCAGCTCCTACCCAAAGCAAGTTTGGTATGGGGTTATTGGGAAGACTGGGACCACACAGTCGAGCTTTATCCACTTAACATATGCAATTTTGATAGTGTTGCTCAAATGATCTGACCAACACTGCAGGTGTCTGTATCTCTCAGGCCCAGTTGATGCCAGGGTATATCAATATAGGAAGTGTAGAGGTCGGCCCTGTCATGTAGTGTCAAAGCACATGCACTTGCATAACAGCATCATTACATCATCCTCATTTCACTGATCATCATGCAATAAAAGAAAGTTGTCTCTGATCCAGTGCTAAGGTTGCTCTAGTCTCACCCCAGATTTGGTTTTTCCATACACTTCTGTGCCTGTGGTGAGCTTGTCTCAAAGCCTTAGGGGCTGGAGGTTTACTTGAGAAGATTATTGGAGGGGTTTTGTGGTAGTCGCCACAGAGGGTGGCTCTGTGACTGAGCAATTACTGTTGTTAGTAGGGGGATTAGTAGGTGTTCTGTGTATGTTACCTCAGAACAGGCACCACTGAACACCGCCACCAAAGTGACCCAGAAGCAATGCAGGACAACTCTGTCTCGTGGCCCACAGCGACATGACACTGATGGGCTTCGTGTGAACTTCCAACCTTGAGAATGTGAAATAACAAATCTGGGTATGGTTGGGGCAGAGAGATTGAAATAAGTGGTGTAGGAACACCAGGACAGAAATGTCACAGAAAATGAAGATGAGGCAGCAAAACAAGAACCAAAAAACCCAAACCAAAACAAAATATTGATACTAACTCCATCACCTTCAAAGTTCTATAAATAGGAGACAATAAACAAAGGCCCATGCCTTATTGTTCTACCAGCAAAACAAAGATGAAAGCATCGAACAATTCACAGGCTTTCTTTTCATCGTAGCACAAAGCGGCCAGACAACATCAAAAGAGCCCAACTCCAACAAACCATTGCTCTCTTGAGCAGCATCGACCATAGACTTTGGACGCCGAGGCGGACGGATTATCGACGTTCGCGTCGGTTTCTGTGGAGCGATGTGACCTTCACCCTTCTCTTCCCCTTCAGCCTCCTTCTGGTCCGCCTGCGACTCCTCGCTGCCCTGAAGGACACGTGCAGGTTTGGGAGGGGGTTGAAGTCTATCAAGTCTCCGGGGGCTGCAGATGTTTCAGACACAATGGGAGAACGTTTAGGAAGTGGGGGTGGGGGAGATCGGGTGGAATCTTCAAAGGATGGGTTGTTACCTGTGACGATGGCGGATTTGGGCCGGGCAGGGCGAAGGATGGTGGGTCGGGAGGGTCTGTGGGGTGGCTCTGGGTCCTGGGACTGGTCGGGTGCAGGCTTTTCAGGGTGGGGAGGAGGTGGGATGCTTGGTGGGGCACCTGGCCTTGACGTGGGTATCGGGGGAGGTGAGTGGGCTGGAGGTGGGGTGGAGTGAGGGGTGGTTGAGGATGCGGGTGGAGGGCGACTTGGGATAGCTGAGAAAAACAACAACAATAGTCATGTTTAGCAAATATGTATATGATTTCAATAGCCTTTTAAAAATTCAGTTTGTTATTACAAATATATTTAGCAAATGTTATGCAGATATGTCAGACCAGATACTATTTACACAAAAGGGTTGCAAACCCACAAAGATAGATATATCTATGCATGCATATGTCCACACACATCTACACCACACATGCATAGCACGCATGCACGCAACTCACACACTCGCACTCACACAACACACACGCACACACATCCACACTCACACACACAACACACACACACACACACACACACACACACACACACACACACACACACACACACACACACACACACACACACACATAAAAACACAAACAACGCACACAGAAAAAAGATCCCACTACTACACTAAAAACTAACAAACCTGAAACACTCCTAAAGGTAAAAACATTTGAATCCTTTTCAACAAAAGTTAAGAAAAAAAACAGTTACTACTTCCCACCACAAAATGGCAATGATCTGTGGCCATGACACAGACATTGAGTCTCACCTGGCAGTCCCCCATTACTGGAAGGTTGTTTCACCGTTTTCTCTTCCTTTTTCTCGGCACTGTCGCCAACAGGAGCAGTGATGGGGGCAGTGTCAGACGCCTTCATGTCTCTGAATCCCGCCTGGCTCATAGGTCTGGCATCAACGATAGTGATTTCTGGACGTCTGTGAAAAACCGTAACACACACACACACACACACACACACACACACACACACACACACACACACACACACACACATAATATATATATAATATATATATATATATATATATATATATATATTTTTTTTTTTTTTTTTTTTTTTTTTTTTTTTTTTTTTTTTTTTTTTTTTTTTCAAATGTACCCAGGTCACAAAGAATATTATAGAGATTAGACTATTTAAATGCATACACACATAAGGGGATATATGTTCACATGTGTGTGCATATTAAAATAAAGATATGAATGTATATATCCAGATGATAGGAATATAGGTATGGTGCACACTTAGATTTGCACACTAGCATATTCATGTCCCACCACATGCATAGATCCGTACAATTCATATAATTGAAGACAAATAGGAAATATACACAGTAAATAATTGCTTCTGATGAAGAATAAAATGAATATAAAATAATCAATGTGAACTATACATGTTTACAAACACATGAAAACATGTATCAGCATCCATTTATGTGCACGCACATATGTCTGCCATCTTTTAAATATACATTGCCTGTCTTTGTTTATAGCTTTAGCGCTGGCGCACTCATGTGCACACAATCATTTTATCCAAAACAATTTTTTTCTTACAACAAAGAATAAAACTTTACAAGGACGTTTTCCTTTCTTAGTTTTTTAAAATATATTTTTGTTAAAAACTTTATAAAGAAGTGTTTTCTTTTTGAAAACTGACAAAGTGTGAATGAAACTGGACCCCAAAGTGACTTACTTTCTTACAGAGCCCTGAGGTTTGCCCTTCATGGAAGACTGTTTCATCGCCCCTCGTTCTGGCTGCTTGGCTACTGCAGGAGCAGGGACTGCTGCAGTTGGTCTCTGAGGCACTGCATTTGATGCTGGTCCTACATAAGAAAAACCATGGTATTCTTTTGGTAAAGGTAAAGCATTCCGTGCATAATAAACACTTCTATTTCATGTCTCATCACCTAAAACCAAGATATATTGATCTTTTTGTCTTTTTTTTTAAACCTAGATAGAGCAAACATATTCTGAATTCTTTCATTAAAGCAGATTTTTGTTGTTGCTGTTAATATTGGAAGAAATATTTTTACTCTTTCATGCACATGCATTTCCTTTGGCAGCTCTTGTCTTGTTTATATTTTTATTATTATCATTTTTTTGTTTTAGCTCTTGTCACTTCCTTCTTAAGTGCATGAGTTAAATAACAGGTCTCTGTAACAGTTAATGACAATACAAAGCTTTGCAAATCGTTATGACAGCCATCCTGAACAGCATAAATTAATAACACAAATTATCCATGTTAGTTGTTACATTATGCTTTCCATAATTGCTGTCTGAGATCTAGAGCTACATGAAACATTGTTGCTGAATAATATCAAATGTTATCTATTTACCTGTACTTTATATAATGCAATACATCAGGTAAGCATGAAACACCTACATATATACTGAGATAGCCTCCAAAGAGACAGCTAGACTACCTGAAGCACCAACAAAATACATCAAGTAAGCATGAAACACCTACAGATACTGAGGTAGTCTCAAAAGAATCACACAGACAATACCTGAAGCCCCAGCAAAATATATCAGGTAAGCATGAAACACCTACAGATACTGAGGTAGGCTTCAAAGAATCACACAACAATACCTGAAGCCCAGCAAAATACATCAGGTAAGCACGAAACACCTACAGATACTGAGGTAGCTCAAAAAATCACACACACAGCTAGATACCTGAAGCCCAGCAAAATACATCAGTAAGCACAAAACACCTATAGATACTGAGGTAGGCTCTAAAGAATCACACAGTTAGACTACCTGAAGCCCCAGCAAAATACATCAGGTAAGCATGAAACACCTACAGATACTGAGGAGCCTCCAAAGAATCACACAGCTAGACTACCTGAAGCCCAGGCAAAATACATCAGATAAGCATGAAACCCTATAGACACTCAGGTGGCTCCAAAGAATCCACACACATCAGGTAGATTACCTGAAGCCCCAGCAGCAGCAGGGGAGGGCCTGGCCCCAGGGGGAGGGGGGCTGGCCTGGCTGGAGCGGGCCGTGCTGGTACAGGACCTCGGCCATCTGGAGGCAAGAGAGAATGAAACTGGTTTGTAAAATTATATCAATTGGAATTAGTATTGTGATTCATCATTTTACTTCTATTAATTTATGTGAGTGAGTGATGAGTGAGTGAGTGAGTGAGTGAGTGAGTGAGTGTGTGTGTGTGTGTGTGTGTGGTGTGTGTGTGTGTGTGTGTGTGTGTTGTGTGTGTGCAGGCTGTACTCTACGCTTACTATCAAAGTATCATAATACATCCCGGTGTCAACTAGGCCTGAGTGATCATACAGACACCTGCAGTGTTGGTCAGGCAGTTTGAACAACACTCTCAAACTTGCATCCATAAAGTGGTTGAAGCTCGACTGTGTGGTCCCAGTTTTCCAATAGCCTACAGCACACTCATTCTGGTAGGAGTCTGCCTGAGTCCAACAAATCTCTATGAGTATGACTCTTAAGGGATTCAAACCCGCAACCTTCCAGTCCTAACACAAGGCGCTAACCACTGCGCCATGGTGGCTGGTTGGCCAGACTTTTCTTCCCTTCCACTAGACTGTAATACAAAACTAGTGTAAGTGCACACACACACACACACATTATACACACACACGTACCCCCCCCCCCCCTTACAAAATAATATAATGCATACATGTACACACACACATGTAGCCCCCCCTACAATATCACCACACACACACACACACACACACACACACACACACACACACACACACACACACACACACACAGGGTTCACGCTAGGATTTTTTAAAACCGGTACTGCGAGTTGCCATTTCAGAGATATCTTGACCAACTCCTCCAAAATCGGTCCCCAGAAAATAAAATCCGGTTGTTGTAACACTAACATTCGTGAGGGGGTGGGGGAGGGGGGGATTGTTCGGCAGCAAAACTAAATCTAAATTGAAGCAAATCTCTCAGAACTTTGATGCCGTGCTGCTGCCACTCCTTCTTGGGCACGAAGCCACCAGGAAATAGGATTTTTTTTCTAGCGCCTGTGTCACTGTCTGTGTCAGTCTGTTGTTTTGCATGGCATCATTTGTGAGACTTATATACTTCTTTCTTGTTTCTATGCTTAGCGCTCATCTAGATCTTTCGTTCAATTTAGATTTAGTTTTCGACTCTTCTCTCTCAAAGCAACACGCAAATTCATAGTCATAGACCCTCCGCTTTTCGCTTTTTGTAAGAGCAGGCCATCGTGTGCCGGTGGGAACAGATGACATTTACAAAACTGCATACACATGGGGACTGGATGTAAAAAAAGCACAGGAGTGCTTATTCCATTATCCTCGATATAAAAGATTAACAGAATAAAGAATAAATAAATCTAGGCCCCATTTACTCATTGTGAATGGAAGTTACTGTCATGCCGAGAAGAGCGCGAAGCTCTACTCTTTCACAGTAAAGCTTGCTGTTCTGTGTGCTAGGCTAATGAGGCTGGCGCCAAAGATGTTCGTTGGAAGGGGTGGTAGGAAGGGGTAGGTGCGTAAGCACAGTACAGGCGCATGACAGACTGTCAGAAAATATCACTTAGACTAATATGAGACAACAATTATCGGTTATGCAACTGAACACACACACCACTTCGAAAACACCCTACAACAAACTACATACACACCACACACACACACACACACACACATGAACGCACGCACATCGTGTGTATGTGTGCGCGCATGCATGCACACACACAACACACACACACAACACACACACATGTATGCCTATTCATGTATAATTACATGCATGCATAATATCATTGGTAATGGTATCCACAGACACAAAAACACATGCATAGTATGATGGTTGAGCCGCTGCTGAGTCTAGTGGTTAGGGCGTTAGACTCGTAATCTAAAGGTTGCGGTTCGATCCCAGCTTTCGGCTTATGGCATTGTGCCCTTGGAAAAGGCACTTTACGGCCTATTTTCTCACCCCACCCAGGTGTAAAAGGGGTACCAACCTTGAGTTGGGGGTTAACCCTGCGATAGACTGGCGTCCTAACCAGGGGGGAGTCTATGACTCTCAGTCGCTTAACGCCACAGAAACCAGGGTAAGCACGGCCTGATGGTCCTATAGGCTTGGGACAGACTTTAACTTTTTAACTAACTATCATGGTTGATGTAAATACAATTATGCAAAAACACATTGAATACTGTATTAGTCTATTATTGTATTAAAGTAAAGATCTATCTCTAACTAAACCAGTAAATAAGTTAATCAACCCATCAACTTAATTAATCTCTGATAATACATATAACCTACTTAAACAATTGCTGAAACACACAGAGCTAAAGCCACAGACTTTTCCAGTTTAAAAAACAAAACTAAATTTACAAAAAAAGCCTACAATGTCTTGTTTCAATATTTCTATTTGTCTTACTCTCAGTGTACTGCTATTACAACTACTGAACTAGTTTAAAACTACAATATTAAAAAAATGCAATAATAATAGCAATAAAAGATAAAAGAAAAGTTGATACTGATAATAAATGTTTGCGACATTATTAGGATTTTATTTTTTGAAATGTCTGACACTACTCAATCAATAATGATCAGCATTGCATGGATCGTTAAATTATAACACCCATTTTTTCTTTTCCATGCAAAGATCAACTTCGCTGAACAGAAACTATAACCTCACTTTTGGGAAAGTTTCTGATACAGAAAAAGGGTAATTTAGTAGTCACTACCATAATTGATAAGGTAACCTTAGCCATGATAAATTGACATGGACTGGTTGGTTTGCCAGACCACTGGGCATGCAATGGCACCTGTCAAAGTATCTTGGAATGTTTGTTTGAAGACTTGGCCCTATAAATAGTGTCCTAAAAAACAAACAAACAAAACAACAATGAACAAAACCCACACCAAAAACACCACACCAAAAACAAATAACATTTAATAAGATTAACCAGCCGCCATGGCGCAGTGGTTAGCGCCGTGGATTCCGGACTGGAAGGTCGCGGGTT
>CM060326.1:59122142-59142142 GCA_030674155.1 Stramonita haemastoma | reverse complement strand
TACTTGTTAGTAATTTCTAGTGCACAGAATCATTTTGAATTTGTGTGTCGCTATGTTCATAAAATTTTTCTGTGTTATTTTGTGTTGTTCTACTGAGAACAAAGTTTTTATTCATTTTCTTCAGAAAATGGTTGTCTTAATGAATTCAAATATTTTTATGATGTCAGACTGATTGGTAATTTTCTTTGACAGATTTGTGAAGTACAGCAAATATGAGTGGTCAGTGGATATCGGAGGCCAGACTTCGGCCACAATCCAGATTAGATGGAAAATGGCTGAAAACCAATATCCAGGTATGATCTTCTTATTTATATATCTCATTCTCACCTTTCCTTTTTTCTATCACTTAGTCATGTCTTCAGTCAGAGCGTTTGTGTAAGTTAACAAGCTTTTGCACAAGAATACATACATGTATGTCTTTTTAACTCAATGTAGCATCATGTTAACACTTCTTGCACACACATTATTTCAGAACCTGGTCTGCTTTTTGGTAAAGTAGACCATTGTGTGCCCGAGGGAATAGATTTATAACAAAAAATTTTAAACCGCATACACACAGGGACTGGATGTAAAAAAGCATGTGAGCTCTTATTCTGTTATCCTTGAAATGAAATAAAATAGATTAAAAATTTAAAAAAAGGAATAATACGTGTGTTGAGTGCAGTGGAAAGTGATACCTTAATGAAATAGTTTGATTCGTCATTTTCTTTGATTATTTTTTGTGATTTAGAGAGAAAAAAAATTAAAGGACATTTTTTGAATTTGTGACAAGTGCTTCCCTGAACTCTTTCCATATCTTCTGTCTCATCTGTCCATAGATGTCTGTCAGTGTCTGTTTCTTTTTCTTAGCCCTGGCTCCCTCCCACATTTACTTGTAAGTGTGTTGTGTGTGTAGGTACACACTCACACACCTAGTTATGTGTTTGTGTAAGTGCATACATGTATTGCACAAACTGGTTCATGGACACATCGCATACTATGTATGCACCCATATTCTCCCTAGCACTTAGCAGTAGCACACACACACACTCAAAACGCACATGCACACACACACACACACACACACACACACACACACACACACACACACCACACACACCACACACCAGTACACAACTTTATTTATTTTCTTTTTTAATTTATTTTGTGTTGTTTTCAAATTTATCTTCATGTTAAAAGATGCCCCTTGTTTTTAACCCCCCCCACAACATTTTTTTGTTTGGTTTTAAAGATTTGGGCCTGCATTTGAAAACAATGGTCAGGTTTTGTAACATATTTTGGGGGTATTTTTCTCCCCTTAACATCTTAATCTTTAAGGAAAACCAAAGATTTTGTTTAAGGTCATTTGAGGTTTAGTAGGTATGGCTAAATCATTAAAACAGAAAACATGAAAAACGAAAGTAAATGTTAAGAGTTTTGTATAGTTTATTTTCTTGACTGAATTGTCTTGTGGCTTTCTTTGAGCAGTTATTTAAAAAAAAAATTCTGTGTCTATTTTTTTCTATGTTTTCAGAAAGCAATTTTGATACATTAGCTCATGTTTATTACATAAACAGCCAGGATAGCCTTACCCTTGAATGCTGACATGTGCATGTATGAACTGTGGAATAACAATGATTATTAACATTACATATTTAGCGATAACATATATTTGACTCTTCAGATTTATGCACCAGTGTACATGTAAATAATATCAATATCTTAATAAGTACTTATTTCCTGTTCTTTATGCTTTGAAAACACCAGGGTCATATTTTTTTCACCATGCCACATCAAAAGACATGTTTATTGTGACTTCCCAATAACTTATCTTAGTGAAGATGGGAGGGGGCCTGCTTGCTTGTTTCACTCTCTTGCTGGGGCAGAATAATGAGTGAAGTGGCTGTCTAGGCTGACAGACTAGGATAATGCACTGGATGCTGATGGTGGACTGGTATGGAAGACTGTTAGTGTCAACATGTTAGCATTTTTATATAAAAAAGAGGTTTATTTTGTAATTATGAAGAGTGCAAGTGTTTGGTATTTAATTCATAATTCAAATGTGGAAGTTTGTAAAAATGTACTCTGTCTCATAAAAAAAATCAAATAGATAGTTTTTTTTAATTCTCCTTACTCTTTCAAGTCAAAATATGGACTTCTGTTATTGTTAGAAACTACTTGGGACTCCACTTAATTATTTGATTTTCTTGTATGATGAGCTAGTTAGACTGGAAGTGTAAACATTGACAGAATCAGCCCTTTTAAATGTGTCAGAACAAAATAAAAACCATAGTAAATACCTGAATATGGTTATAAGCTTTTGATAAACTTCTTTTTCTGCTGTTACAGGTTATAATTAAAAGTAAAACAGTGTAACATTTGACTGGGTTTTGTGTACACCGTCATGAACACATTTAAGAGGTCTAAGGTGACAGGATACTTTATACATGTTTTTATTATTGCCTGAGGCATATATCCAAAGTTATATATTAAAGGATAGTATTAAGATTAAATTGGTTTCAACAGCTTTTGTTGTAAAGTGTTAAAGTTGACAGAACAAACAAAAGGGATAACAATAATCAAAATGTTTTACACAAATTGTAGAAAATCATTTTATGCCAAATTGTAGTTTTTGTGTACATCATTTGTCTTTTAATTGTAGGCTTTTATCCTCCTGGAGGGAGAGAGAGAGAGAGAGAGAGAGAGAGAGAGAGAGAGAGAGAGAGAGAGAGAGAGAGAGAGAGAGAGAGAGAGAGAAATGCAAAACAGCTCTTTTGACAGAGAGGGTTTTCCATAGATTGTGTAGCTACTGTGACTGCTGGCAGCAGTCAGAGGGGCAGAAAGGGGCAGGCAGGCAGGCAGGCAGGCAGGAGTGCCAGGAAAGGGAGGAGGCAGGAGCAGCCCCTACTATCCCAGTCAGTCACTTGTAGTGAAGGCCCGGCCAGGTAGTAGAGAGAGCCAGGGGCTCCCTTGTGGTGGCTAGGGAGGAAGAGGGCTGGTGTGCGGCTGGGTAGATGGGTTAGGGGGGACTGTGCGTGTGTGGTTAGGGGCACTCTGTGCCTGTGTCTGTGTGTGTGTGCATGCGTGAAACGTGGAAGGCAGGGGGGGTTCAGCTCACCTGAAAATACACCTGAATGAAATCCAAGGGGCAGAACCATGGACAAATACGTTGAGTTGTAAAAAAAAAATAAAACAAAAGCTAGAAGAAATAGAAGTTTCATGATTCTTCATTCTTGGCTGTTCGTTTTTTTGGTGTGATTTTTGTTTTTTTTAGCTCATGTGCTTGATTTTTCATTCTATAATATGACTGTGGCAACAGAAAAACACTGATACTTGAAGTGTTATTGTCATGTAAACTGGGCGAAAAAAAAAAAGGAGAAAACCACCATACCCTAACCTGCGGTGACAAACATTTTCTTTTTTTTTTCCCTGCTGAAATCGTATTTGATGAAATTTTCTTGATGGATTTATGACCATCAAGGTCATCATATGAACTGAAGCAGTCAACTGAGAAGAAAAAAAATTGAGAAAAAAAACAAAAAAAAAATCAAAGGACAAGAGCTGAACAGCCCCATGCCAGCTGTTTTGACCCACCACAGAAGTGAAGGATGCTGCTGCTAGAGAACAGGGGCACCATTTCTTCAGTCAGGTAGATTAAAGCATTACTTGTAATGTGTGTTAATGGCTGGGCTTTTTTCCCCCCATTTATTCAGGTTGAAAAAAGAGAGAGATTGTTCTGTCTTTTCTCTATCTAGGATGAATGAAGGAGATTGTTCTGTATGTTTATAGATGAATGAAGGAGATTGGTTCTGTATGTTTATACTTATTTCAGATGAAAGAAAGAGATTGTTCTGTCTGTTCATTTATTTGGGAGGGGGTGGAGAGAGGGGAGAGAGAGAGAGAGAGAGAGAGAGAGAGAGAGAGAGAGAGAGAGAGAGAGAGAGAGAGAGAGGTGCTTATATGCAAGATAGCATACACTTTTCTATGTTATGTAGGTAACCAAGATTTTTTTGTTTAGATGTCAGTTTGTGGAAGTTTTAAATTGTATGGAACATTCATACTTTGTTATAAAAACAGAACTTGTGATATTACCAAACTAGTCATTTTCTAAGCTTTCTTCTTAGGTTTGCTTTGTGTCAGTGCATGTCTTGCATATGGGCATACACACTCTGTGTGTGTGTGTGCGTGTGCGTGTGTGCGTGTGCGTGCGTGTGTGCATGCATGCGTGGATGTGTGTGTGAGTGCACACACATGCACAGGCAGTCTGCAGTTGCAAGGGCTGAAAAGGAAATTCTTATCTTTCAAGTTAACATCAAAATTGATAAAATTGAAGTTTAAAAAAAACTATTCAAAAGGAAAAAAAAAACTGCTGTGAATATTGCAATAAAACAAGCATAATTAGCTAAAGGCCCACTTCAGGCTGAAATCACAAAAATGAATGAATCCATCAAGAAAGAAATAGTAAACTAAAGATGTAATCACCAATACCATCACCACCCAACAAGCCCCTCCCCCTTTTCCCTGAAAAAAAGAATAAAAAAGAAAGACACCCCCCCAAAAAAAAAAAGAAAAAAAGATATCAACACAAAAACAAAGGAGAAGAGGCAGGAAAGAAGGAGCTATTTTAGGCATGAAGCACAAGAAAAATACTTTTAAACAAAAGTAGTATCCACCCATTTGTCTGTCTTTCCATCTGACTGTCCATCCATCTTTTCCTTCCCCCTCCACCCCTCTATATTCTCTCTCTCTCTCTCTCTGGACAAGAGAGCAGGAGTTAAACCCATTAGCCCCTATTGACCATATTTACTCATAGAGGAGGGTGTTTCCCCATTTGTCTCATCGGTCAAGTGCATTACTAATGCTAACTTTCCACTTCTCAGATTTTTGCTGTTCTTTTTTATTGAGCAAGGCTAAAGAGTAGGAAGTTTTCTCAAGGGCAGTAAAATTATGTCATTTGCATGGCTGAAACCTTTTTAGAAGGAATTGATCATCTCTATCAGTCTATGATATATCGCCTCTCAAAACTTCAGAATGTGTTGGTGTATGCCACCTTTGCATTTTATGTATAACACAAGACCTTGTCACTGACAGCCGATCTAGAAAGAGAAATTGTAACATGGAAGTAGAATGATGTGACAAAATATCGAACATTAAATACACTCAAAATATTTATCACCTATGAACAAGAATGCCAAACCATCAGATGATACATTACATTCGTCCATGGATACATGTTTCTTTTAACGTCAGTCAGACATTGCAATGAAATAACCATGTAACAAGATCCAATAGCCTCATTAAAACTGTTCTGCAGGGAACTGTTGGGGGGGGGGGGGAGGGGCAGACAGGGAAAAAGAATGTTTATTGACAAATTGCGGCGGTAGCCTTGTGGTGTAGGGTGGTACTCTAATCAAAGGTTGGGGTTCAATCCCACTAGTTCCGCTATGCTTTGCCTTGGAGGCACTTTAACGCTTTTCCTCCCCACACCCAGGTGTAAAAGGGTACCCAATGGTGGTATCCTGATTGTCCACAATCTATGCTCTCGTCGCTTACAGACGGTACACCGCCTGATGACTTATGCCTGGAAGACTTTACTCATGTTCAGAATGGACAGGTAAACCATTTTCAGAGACCTTGGAATCAGGTGGCTCATTATCAACATTTATTCAACTTCACCTTCGCCTATAGATCCCATAGTTCTTTGGACCATGGGGGCACCAGTGAAGACTTTGTTACCAGCTTCCTCCACTCCCCACGGTCCTCTACTTTCCTAGCAAGTTGTTCCACCCAAGGCCATCCACTCTCTGATGTTGTCTTCCCAACATTTTCTCTGTCTGCCTCTTCTAGTCTTCATCTCCCTCCTTGTACTGTTCCATGTAGGACAGTCTTGGCCAGTCCAGATGTTCGTATGACATGGCTGTACCACTTTAGCTTGCGTTTTTTTCAATGAAATCAGAAGAAGAATCAAGATAGGCCTATATAATGGAGGAGTTTAAAAAGACTTTTTCCATGCATAGCTCCAGTGCCCCCCCCCCTCCCCCCTCCCCGATCCAACAGAGTGAAAAAACAAGAAGAATGAGAAAAAGGCTTTGGATCATGAACTGAAATTGGTCAAGTGGACTGCTTGGATGCCATACATCCACTCATTTTGCTAATTACTATTATCAATATTATTATTATTGGTTAGTCTTACTTTGACCCATTTTAGTCTCTCTCTCTCTCTCTCTCTCTCTCTCTCTCTCTCTCTCTCTCTCTCTCTCTCTCTCTCTCTCTCTCTCTCTCTCTCTCTCTCTCTCCCCCACCATTTCCATTAGGCATTACTTTTCCTTGGTACCCTGAGGTAAAGGTAAAGATGTTCCATAACCTAGGCGGTCATGAGGGGAGCGAGGCATCAGAGATCTCAGCTTCTCTAGAAGCCAGCATATTGAGGGAGGCACCCATGTCTCCTCTCCCTCACTGCTTTACCTTTCCTGACCCTAAAGAGGGCAGGTACCCATTTATAGTTGGGTGAACTGGGGAGACTGTACTGAAGCCAAGGTGCGCAAAAGATCACCCATCCAACTGGTAACCACGCTCGATGCTGCTTAACTTGACTTGGGGAAAGCAAGCTCTCTGACCCCTTAGCTATCCCACCCCCTGAAGGAACGGAAAAAGGTCTATGACTGTTACCTGAAATGTCAGCCAAGCCACTTCCTTGTCCAGTCTTGTGAATAGCATTATTGGTTTTTTTTCTTGTATCTTCCTTTTTGTTGTTTTTGTTGTGTTTTTGCACTTTGCCGTATTGCTTTGTCTGTCTTTCCATCTGACTGTCCATCCATCTTTTCCTTCCCCCTCCACCCCACTATATTCTCTCTCTCTCTCTCTCTGGACAAGAGAGCAGGAGTTAAACCCATTAGCCCCTATTGACCATATTTACTCATAGAGGAGGGTGTTTCACCCATTTGTCTCATCGGTCAAGTGCATTACTAATGCTAACTTTCCACTTCTCAGAATTTTGCTGTTCTTTTTTATTGAGCAAGGCTAAAGAGTAGGAAGTTTTCTCAAGGGCAGTAAAATTATGTCATTTGCATGGCTGAAACCTTTTTAGAAGGAATTGATCATCTCTATCAGTCTATGATATATCGCCTCTCAAAACTTCAGAATGTGTTGGTGTATGCCACCTTTGCATTTTATGTATAACACAAGACCTTGTCACTGACAGCGATCTAGAAAGAGAAATTGTAACCATGGAAGAGAATGATGTGACAAAATATCGAACATTAAATACACTCAAATATTTATCACCTATGAACAAGAATGCCAAACCATCAGATGATACATTACATTCGTCCATGGATACATGTTTCTTTTAACGTCAGTCAGACATTGCAATGAAATAACCATGTAACAAGATCCAATAGCCTCATTAAAACTGTTCTGCAGGGAACTGTTGGGGGGGGGGGGGGGGGGGGGGGGAGGGGCAGACAGGGAAAAGAAAGTTTATTGACAAATTACAGAATGGACAGGTAAACCATTCTCAGAGACCTTGGGATCAGGTGGCTCATAATCAACATTTATTCATCTTCACCTATAGATCCCATAGTCCTTTTGACCGTGGGGGCACCAATAAAGACTTTGCAACCAGCTTCCTCCACTCCCCACGGTCCTCTACTGTCCGTAGCAAGTTGTTCCACCCAAGGCCGTCCACTCTCTGATGTTGTCTTCCCAACATTTTCTCTGTCTGCCTCTTCTAGTCTTCATCTCCCTCCTTGTACTGTTCCCTGTAGGACAGTTGGCCAGTCCAGATGTTCGTGTGACATGCCTGTACCACTTTAGCTTGCATTTTTTCACTGAAGTTATATGAAGAATCAAGATAGGCCTATATAATGGAGGAGTTTAAAAAGACTTTTTCCATGCATAGCTCGTCCCCCCCCCCCTCCCAATCCAACAGAGTGAAAAAAAAAAGAAGAATGAGAAAAAGGCTTTGGATCATGAAGTAAAATTGGTCAAATGGACTACTGGGATGCCATGCATCCACTCATTTTACTAATTACTATTATCAATATTATTATTATTGGTTGGTCTTACTTTGACCCATTTTAATCTCTGTCTGTCTGTCTGTCTGTCTGTCTGTCTGTCTGTCTGTCTGTCTGTCTGTCTGTCTGTCTCTGTCTGTCTGTCTGTCTGTCTGTCTGTCTGTCTCTCTCTCTCTCTCTCTCTCTCTCTCTCTCTTCTCTCTTCTCTCTCTCTCTCTCTCTCTCTCTCTCTCTCTCCTCTCCCCATTTCCATTAGGCATTACTTTTCCTTGTTACCCTGAGGTAAAGGTAAAGATGTTCCATAACCTAGGTGGTCATAGGGGAGCAAAGCATCAAAGACCTCAGCTTCTCTGGGGGCCAGCATTTTGAGGGCGGCGCCCATCTCTTCCTTGCTGCTTTACCTTCCCTGACCCTAAAGAGGGCAGGTACCCATTTAGAGCTGGGTGAACTGGGTGGACTGTACTGAAGCTAAGGTGCACAAACGGTCACCATCCAACTGGTAACCACACTCGATGCTGTTTAACTTGACTTGGGGAAAGCGAGCGCTCTGACTACTTAGCTATCCCACCCCCTGAAGGAACGGAAAAAGGTCTATGACTGTTACCTGAAATGTCAGCCAAGCCACTTCCTTGTCCAGTCTTGTGAATAGCATTATTGGGTTTTTTTTCTTGTATCTTGCTTGTTGTTGTTGTTTTTTGTTTGTGTTTTTGCACTTTGCCGTATTGCTTTTAAAAGATTTGTGCTTTCAACTTAATACAAGTGACAATAGGCTTAAAGGTTGATGGTTAGAATAGGAGTACTGTTTTTGAAGATTATATGTTGTTTTTTTCAAGCACAATTGTTCTTTGAATTTGATTCTTTGGGGGGTTTTTTTTGTTCAGAAAACAACTCTATAAATATGCATTTTTGAAGTATTTTAAGAAGGAAGGTGGCAGGATGGTTAAGATGTTCACCTGCCTAGCAAGTAAGCCATGAGGCTCTGAGTTTGATTCCAGCCTTGCCCTTTCTTTCCAGTTTTGTGAGAAAAAGGAACAGAATGTCACAGTCCTTCATATGAGACCATAATTCAAGGCCCCATGTGCATGCTGAATATCTTGGGCATATGTTGAAAACCTGTTCTGCCTGTTAGAAGAGTATGCCATTTCGTGCCATTAAGAACGGAGGACAAAATTTTTCAAATGCATGCAAACAGGAGTCATATTTAGACACCATCCCAAAGTTGGATTGTGGCTACCTAAATGGGGGGAAAATGGTGCATAGGCAAAAATCTTACCATTGGTGAATCTCGGAGCTCTAGCCAAAAAAAAAAAACAGGAGAAAAAAAAGCCACAACAATGTAACCAGAGTTTAGTTTAGTTGTTTTTCTAAACAGTGCCTTTGAAGATGTTTTTCTAGAAAATCAGACAGCTGTGTCATGTAGGGACAGTGCAACTGTTTTTTTCATCATGTTTCCATAAATGCCTGGAGCAAAACAACTGCTGGTAGAGCTTTCGCCTGGGAGATGAAATAGATCGACCCCCTCAGTCCTGTAAGTGTTACACTACAGTGGCTGGAAGGGTGCTAACCTTGATACATTGCCAAAAGGGTTCTGAATGGAAGACTGGCATGCTGTAAATTACGATGCAGAATTTTACAAACAGAGCATGGACTTGGCAGGATGTGGGAAGGGGGGTTAACAAGATAAAAACTTGTTTTTCATTTTCCCTTGCAAGATAATTGTCCGAATTTTTCCTGCAAGCTGCAAAGATAATGACGACCAAATGGGAAGGTTAAAAAGAGAAATGAGGGTGTGACTGTAAGAGGGATGATGATGTAGGTTGAGGGAATATGATGTTTTTCAATGTTCAGAAACCAGAAAGGAGGTCTGGTTTTGTTCCACCCCCCCCCTCCTTTTTTAAAATCTTGTTTTTGTTTTGTTTGTCATATCTTGGTTTATTTCTTTTCCCTTAAGTTGTTTTTTGTAATATAGTAAATTGAAACAAATATCAGAAGAAATCAAGAATAGGTAAAGGCAAGCAGTAGAAATTGTCATACTGAGTAAACCATGGAAATTCATCAGGCCTGTAGACAGATTGACAAAAGTTTACTATAATATATATGTGAACAGTTTTTGTTGGCTTGTTACTTGATTCCCAAATGTTTCAAGCTGCTCACAAGCTGTAAAGTAGGGGGGTTTGGGTGTTTTTTTTTTCATTCCTCAGCCACAGCTCTGAGGTTCACCAATGGTGAGATTTTTGTGTATGCAACCGTTTCTCTTCTCCCTGCTTTACCATTTAGATAGTCACATTTCAGCTTTGGGGATGTGTCATAGGTATGATGTGCTTGGAAAAGAGCCTGTGATAAGTCTGAAAGCTGCGGGAAGCTGGCAACAGTTAACACCTGTATACATGTAAACATTATTCATTCAGTGAATGGCAGTGACTAGGAAATGTGTGTATAGCTTTTTCATCTGACATGCATCTTATTTTTCTTTATTTTCTTTTGTCATGTTTTTTTTTTTTTTAGAGTGGCAACTGTCACATTTGAAGTCTCGGGGTTTGATTTTTAGCTAACTTTTAAAATGTTGTTGTTGTATGGTTTCTTCCACTAAGCTGACTTAGGTGGAACCCGATATGGTGTTGATGCAAGCAACAACTGAAAAGATGTTTAAGTTTTGATGTTTAATATATAGCTCAGAGCTGCGCAGTTTTAGTGTAAGGTTTAATTGTTAATGACATGGCAGCCCTTATACATTGTCTGTGGTCAGTGAGGCTGTAGTTTACATCATGTTGGAATTGTCATTTGAGTGAACATTGTGGATTGTGACTTGGCTGTTCCAGCTGTCACTGAGCGGAGAAGGAGTGAGGAGCTATGGAATGAGCTGGTCAAGGATGGAGAAGTGGCACCAGCCACCACTGAAGCCCTCTACAACAGTGCTGGAGCCTTGGCCAAGAAAGGTCAGTGCACACACTGTGGCCTTGAACTCTGTGTGGCCTTGAACTTTCTTCTCTTTTCTTGTATTTTGATTTTCTTTCTTGTGGCCCCATCGTTTTCTCTGAGGTCTGTCTCTCTTTCATTCGTTTTTCTGTCAGGAAAGAGGGTTGTTTGTGATGCAGGTTGAACCAAAATGTCTTAAAAGTAGGGAGTACTTGTAGAATAGCATCAATCAAAGGATTATTTGGCCCAAGCCAAAAACTTTCTCAGGTATTAATGTAAGCAAAGTGCCAAGGCCTACATTATAATGGGGTTAAATGCTTTGAAGTGCAATGTTGAGATTGTTGTCAACTTTAACAAGCTCTTAGCACAACAACCTGTACTCTCCTCCATTAAGAAAATACCCCAATTCTTTGAAGTCGGTGTATGGGTACCTATTTGGGGGGAGATACTGGACAACAGCCATACACACAAGCTTCTCATCTGATGTATACTTTCAGTCTCACAGTGATTCAAGCATGATAAGTAGGACAGAGTGCATATTTGGGGTGACCCCTAGAGTGTCAAGCTGGGCAATGCTCAACAACAACAACAAACAACAACAACACAAAAGGAGTACAGAAATACGCATGCAGCTCCACATTCCTGCCACATCCCATGTGGTGACCACCTGTGATGGAAGGACAGCTGGAAACTAAGCTGTGTTTTTCCACAGCAACAAGACCCACACAGACAGGAATGGATGGATACAGGGGTAGAAACGGGAGACAGGGTGTTGTGGAAGTGTTTGCACATTCTGGCAACGCGTGGATTCCCCGTGAACCTGGGGCCTGGTGTTTGGCGTAAATGTCAGTCAGTATTTTGAGCCTAAAGGGATTCTTCAAGGAAAACAGGCTTTTGGCCCTTTATGGTGTGTGTGTGTTGGGGGGGGGGGGGGGGGGGGGGGTGTGAGGGGGGGGGGGGGAACGAGAGGGGTTTGCAGGCTTGAGATGTGTGGGCTTACATGTGCGTGTTTGTGAGTATGTGCATCTAAGTAGACTATATTTCTGCTTACAAAGTGATACTGCAGACTGGGCATGGGATTTTGTTGACAATATGAATATCGTAGAAATAGAAATAATAACCATCACCAAGTTTAGCGTCTTTGAAAAAGATGTTGTGGATTTGCAGGAGTTGACATTTCACCTATCTACCCAAGGGGCAGGAGCCAGTGAAAGTGAAATTACAGACACTGAAGAGATCATATTAAACTTTTTTTTATTTATGTCCACATGAGTAGCCATTGAAGGTGACAAAATTGAGTGTGCAGGAGCCTATGTCTTTACTTATCCCAGAGTCAGATGCCTGGAAAAAAGATTACTGAAACTGTTAAGGACACTGTACCTTCATTTTTTCTAGAACTAGAACAGTAGGAGGCTGTGAAAATGATATAAGGGACCCTACAGGAGACTTGATGTATTTTTGCTGCTGAGTTAGACCCATTTAAAAGTGATGTGATGGACTGTGTCTCGACTCTGCAGTTGATTTCATTTAAACTTATCTCTTCAATAAGTAGTAGATGTGACCATAGCTGATTCTGCAGAAGACTTCATTTTCACTTTTGTCAGAGTTAGTACCTAATGAAATGGATAAAAGACTGGAGTAGGAAGGACAAAAGCATCCATGTACAACTTCTTGTGCACACCTAAAAAAACCCATCCACCTTTTTTGAAGAGCAGGTCAGCTGTGGCTGGTGGTAAGTCTGGGTAAAGATGTTGAGTGCGGGGGATCCCCCCCCCCACATTCCCCCCCCTCCTTCCCTCTTCTCCTCTCTGTCTAAGAAGACCAGACCTGATGACAGAGATATAGTGAACTGTACAGGAGGTGATATTTTCACCTATCTCAGAGTTAGTTCACATAAAACACTACAATGTATTCTGCAGGGAACTTGTGTTTTCCTTTTTCTGTGCATGAGTAGCTAGTAAGAGTGAAAAGATAGACTGTGCAGGAGAACTGTATTTCAACTTCTCATCGAGCTATGGCAAGCAAAAGGGATATATTTGTCTGTGGAGAAGACTGTGTTTTTACTTTTCAGTAGCAGGTGAAAATGACTGGAATGGATTCTGCAGAATATGTTTACAGTTTACTTACTGTGCTAAAGCTGCAAGCTGTTCGGTTGGTTTTCTCTGCTGCATTGTTCATACAAGTAAACTGCCAGCAGTAGGTTTTGGGTTGGTTTTCTCTGCTGCATTGCTCTGACAAGTAACTGCCATGAGTAGGTTTGGGGTTGGTTTTCTCTGCTGCATTGCTCTTACAAGTAAACTGCCATGAGTAGGTTTGGGGTTGGTTTTCTCTGCTGCATTGCTCTTACAAGTAAACTGCCATGAGTAGGTTTGGGGTTGGTTTTCTCTGCTGCATTGCTCTTACAAGTAAACTGCCATGAGTAGGTTTGGGTTGGTTTTCTCTGCTGCATTGTGCGTAACAAGTAAACTGCCATGAGTAGGTTTTGGGTTGGTTTTCTCTGCTGCATTGTTCGAACAAATAAACTGCCAGGAGTAGGTGTTGCCCCTCACTCACTCTGTCAGCATAGGAAAAGTAACCCAGAAGGCGGCTTGATTAACTTTGTTAATACTGTTACTGACAGCTGTAGACATGTACCAGAGCACAAGGGCCTGTCTTCTGGCTCCATCAGAGTGATGATGCCCTGTCTGAATGATGCCAGCATTCCCCCTTTGTCCCTCCCTATCTGCACAGTTTATCATAAGCATTGGAAGGGCCCTCTGCTTGTGCATCTGTTGTTTGTGAACTGCATCCTTCTGTTATTGTGAAGTGTGGTGTGAGACTTACAGTGCCTGTGGTGTTTGTAGTGTGATACTTTGTCTTTCTGTTTGTTTGACTTTTTTAATGTTGGTTTTCTGCCTTTTCTCAGTGTGTCTGTCTCTGTATGTCTCTGACTCTCTTTTAGCCTTACTTATCCTTCTCTTGTCCCCCTCCTGGAATTTTTGGTTTATAGAGTATTGCTATTGTATTTTCATTGCATTTTATGTGATGGTTATTTTCTATGTTTGCCTTTGTTTTGTTGGAATAGGTCTAGCCTTGGGTTAAGTGTAAGAAAATCTTAGAAAGTACGCATGATATATTTCTTTTATTTGGGTACTTGTTATTCTGAATCTTACCTGTTAAAAAAAATCTGCGGTTGTCAGTAATGGGGTCTTAACCTCAACAATACATGTAAAACAAGCATTGATACTCAACAATAAATGTTAAACAAGCATTGATATCTCAACAATAAATGTAAAACAAGCATTGATAACATGATCATGTCATGCCTCTCATAAGAACAGTCAATCAAAGAAAAACACCATGATCCAGCCATTGAAAAAAACAGCCAACCAGGGGACCATTGAGCTTACAACTCATTCAACCAATGACAAAAACAATACTCATCCATTCCAACCCATTCTCTATCCTATAATCCTAAAATATTGTAACTATATCGATTGATATATGATCTACAATCAGAGAATCTACTCTGATGGACCAAGCTGTTGCATTTTTAAAACAAACTGGAGTGGATATGACCATTACTATTGATTTTTGTGTATAAGATTTGTTGTTATACAACGCATCTGTTCCCAATTTGTCCAAATCTGTTTCCATTTGGCAGGAAGTCAATGTGTCAAGTTTTAAGCGTGAAGTGATCATTAAGGAGTGTCAGAATCAATATTGCTGTTAGGAGACTATAAGTATAAACTGTAATTGTGAAAAAGAGATGGATGGGTGTTCTGGATGAATGGAAGACCATATGCCCAGGTAAACGAACAAGTTTGCTTTTTTTTGGTTTAGTAACAGTAACCAAGGAAAACACACAATAATACAGATTAAATGCATGCACATGTATGTGTATGTGCTCTTAGAAATCTCATGCACCTGTATACATGTATTTGTTTTGTGCTTTTGAAGCATTTCATGGCTGCAAGTTCATGAATACACATGCATGTACGCACAAGTCTATAAGACTATATTCATCTGCCGCACACACACACACAACACACACACACACACACACACACACACACACACACACACAACACACACACACACACACACACACACACACACACACACTCACCTCACTCACTCACTCACCACTCACACATAATAATATGCTCATCCACTCATTTCTACTTACCACCATATTATACCACAGTCAGAGCATCACGTGCACATATTAAAACCTGTTTCCTGTTCAGAAGGGTAGGCCACTCATGCCTGTAAGAATGGATAACAGAAAGCATAATTATACATAAAATGAAAACAACTCATGCACACTAGTGGTGTTTAGACATCCTCCCTGAAGTCAGAATGCGGCTACCTAAATGGTTGGCATAAATGGTCGCATGTGCAA
Source organism: Stramonita haemastoma (assembly GCA_030674155.1). Lineage (NCBI taxonomy): Eukaryota > Metazoa > Mollusca > Gastropoda > Neogastropoda > Muricidae > Stramonita > Stramonita haemastoma. Next base: position 59,126,848 of record CM060326.1, on the reverse strand, counting down.
AATCTCCCCGTTGGTGAAGCTCAGAGCTCTAGTTGAGGAATGGAAAAAAAAAAGCATATCACAGTTTTTTAATATTCTCTAATCTGAAAGACACATTCCAGACATGTGTCAGGCCTCTAACTGCACCTTATTTTGTGGATTAAATAATCCCTAAAGCTGAGTTTAAAAGACGAACATGACATTTTTTCAAAATGGAGGCAAAATCTTGACAAAAGTCATGTTCACATCCTGGCAAAATCCTACTAAAATCTTGGCAGATCTTAGTGAAAATCATGCTGAAAACATCAGAGAGATTTTTTTCTCTGCTGTATTTAGGAAACGAAAAAAAAGGTGCTGTATCACGGTGATGTAATGCTCGGCTGCTCCACAGTGCCAAGTGGATCATGTCAGCTTGCTTCTGCCCTCACTCAGTCCTCCAAACTGAAGAGAAGAAATGAAAGGAAAGAAGAGGCCTAATGATAATCTACCACGATAAACTATAAGGTCTGCATTATGTATTAGAGATGCTGGCTGGCTGGCTGGCACATACCTGGAGTTTTGTTTGGTGAAAACGGGATTGGAGAGTTTCAGTGTGGAGAAAGTGAATCATGAGGTGCTTATTGGGTGGATTTTTTAATGTTTTTAGTCACCTTTTCTGTGCTTGCATGTATATGCACATGCAAGCTAAAGAGCATTCATGAACATTTTATGCAAACATGTACATACAATGTGCACACACACTCGCATACAGTGTTCATAATGTACATTCACAATGTGTGTACATGCACACGGATCTATACCCTTATGTATGTATGCACATGCGTGCGCACACATGTAAACCCACATGCATGCACGACGCATACACACACACTCTTCTCTTCTCTCTTCCTCTTCTCTCTGCTCTTCTCTCTCTCTCTCTCTCTCTCTCTCTCTCTCTCTCTCTCTCTCTCTCTCTCTCTCTCTCTCTCTCTCTCTCCCTCCTCCCTCCACATCACCACACGCATGCATGCACACACGCATGCACATGTATGCATGCACACACACAACACATGTATGCATGCACGCACACACAACACACACACACGCGCACACACACACACACACACACACACACACACACACACACACACACACACACACACACACACACACACACACACAGAGTTACTCACACACTCACTCACTCACACACATATGTGACCTAGGGTAAGAAAAACATCAAAGCAAAAAAAATGTTATGCTTTCCCAGAGAAATAGGGAAGCATGCCAAGTTTACTCATTCCTTTGAGTACGTGCGTAAGCCTAAAAATGTTCCAGTTTCTTGCAAGCTCAACAAAAGCAATGCCATGATATTCCTTTTCACTGTGTCAGAGTGTGTGTGTGTTGTGTGAGTGGTGTGTGTATGTTGCGTGTATGTGTGTGCGCATGCATGTATGCATGCATGCATGTGTGTGTTTGCATATGTGTGTGTGTGTCTATTCACACGTTTGTAAGTGTGTGTGTGTGTGTGTTTTGTTTTTTGGTTGTTGTTTTTTTTTTGTTTTTTTTTATAGTTTTGGACTTGTTATTATTAACAGGTATCTTACCTCAATGTGCAGATCCCTTTTTATAAGTAACAGATTTTCTTCCCATGCAAAGTCAGTGGTATCTATGTGTGCATACTCACATACATGTGTGTCATATGTGTACATATACATATCATGTGATCATTAGAGAGATAAAAAGGGAAGATGAGGGGTGGGATAGCCCAGTGGTCAGAGCGCTTGCTTTCCCACAGCCAGTGTTAAGCAGCATCAAGCGTGGTTACCAATTGGATGGGGCAGTGCAGTTTCCCCAGTTCACCCAGCTGTCAGTGGGTACCTGCCCTCTTTGGGTCAGGGAAGGTAAAGCAGTGAGGGTGAGAAGATTGGCTCTGCCATCAACATGCTGACCCCAAGAAAGTTGAGATCTCTGATGCGTCGCTCCCCTACGACCACACTTGACCTTTTTTTTATAACCTTTTTATTAGAGATATCATACAGTCTACAAGAGAACTAACGTGTGTGAAAACGCATGCATTCATTCATTCATTCAACATAATCATTGTCATAATCACCAACATACTGACAGTACCAGAAAAAGCAGTGATGACAGTATGATGAGGTGTACCCCAAACAGCAAGAGGAAAATGGTGATAATGATGATGCTGATGAAAGAAGCGCTGACAGCCACAGTGACAATGGCGTCAGCACCACTCTGCATTGATGTGTGAGGAACAGGATAGGGTTCAGGTTGTACCAGCAGTAGATCTACTAAACAGCAGGTTTGGCTTTTGTTGTGTCTTCTTCCACATCAAGTGTGGTCCTCTTTTTGTATTGGAGACGTGCTGAGTAATACGAGTATACACATCCTCAATGCACCCAGCTACCCCTCACTCTCCACTGTGTACACACACACATGCACACATGCATGTGCACACACACACATGCATGCACACATGCATGAGCACACACACACATACACACATGCATGTGCACACACACCAAACACATGTATGTGCACACACACACACACAACACACACACACACACACACACACACACACACACACACACACACACACACACACCACACACACACACACACACACAATATCTATATATGGGCAGGTTTTTAAGAGCACTGTTTGCATTGCACACACATGCAGAGAAGTTGAGATACACATTATTCTTCACTGTTATTCAACTAAAACAACATATGAAGAAAAAAAGAGAAAATTACAACAAAAAGAAGAGAAACTGCATTTTGACTGATTTCGTCGATGTTTTTAATTATTGTTATTTTTATTGTTATAAGTAGCATTGTCATTATTGTTCTTGCTGATGCTGTCACTCTCATTTTGTTATGTCAATGCTTGATGTCTCCCTGACTTGACCCTGTTGGTCAGGTGAACTATATTATATTTATAAACAACAATAATGAAGGACTGAATACATGTGAAAGTATCAGCAGTGGTGTCCACTTAGTGAACACAGCCGATAGGGTTTGGGTTGTTTTGATTCCCTCCCTCCTTTCCTCACCCAGTTTCTTTCACTGTGTGTATCATGTCTGATTCTCCCTTCACTCTCTTTATACCCCGGGGCCATTCTGATGTGGTGCCCTTCTATTTCTGTCACAATTATCACCTCTTAACAGCTGAGGGTGCCAAAGTCTGTTGGCAAGTGGAAAATTTGCGAGATTGTTTTGGCATTGAGATTGATCAGGGAGGACTGAGCATGACCTGAAGAGTGATGTGGGATTCGGTTGTGGTTTCTGACTGTGGGACACTGGACACTAGCACAGGCAACTTTCCCGCCTTTTTTGGGGGGGGTCAGTGTTCATTGTCTGTGTGTGTCTCAGATTTTCTGTTTGTTTCTCTTTGTCTTTTTGTCTGTCTCTCCCCTTCCCTCTCTCTCACTGTTGGGTCTTTGTCCCACTTTTATATAATTTACTTTTGTTTTACTCTTTTAATTGCATATGAAAACAGTAAGCATACACTTACCTCGAATGAATAGAAACCCACATACATACGCACACAAGCTCATGAACATGCATAGAGACCACACAGCCACTCAGATTTTAGCACAGAAGATAACAAAACACAGAAACAGAAAAATTTAACAGCAATTAATATATAACAATAATTACATGTATTCAAGAAAGAATGGGGGAGGGCGACAGGAAAATTAGATTTGTTTGAAAATTGGGGTAAATGGATTTGCTGAAAGATGATTATGTGGTTACAGGAGAGAAGGCTGTGTGTGTGTGTGTGTGTGTGTGTGTGTGTGTGTGTGTGTGGTGTGTGTGTTTTGTGTGTGTGTGTGTGTGTTTGCATGCATGCATGCATGCATACATACATGCCTCTGTGTGTGTGTATACATGTGTGTGTGTGTTTGTGTGTGTGTGTGTGTGTGTGTGTGTGTGTGTGTGCATGTGTGTGTGTGCATGTGTGTTGAGTGCATATGTATAATATATATAATATATGCGATGGTGTGCATGTGTGTGTACACACATCCGTGCGTACGTGCATGTTTCCCAAAACGATTGTGTATGTTGGCTGCGGTTGGCTTAATGGAGGAGGCAGTGAAGGTAATGACGTCAATTGAAGTGCACCCTCTACTCCCCCCCCCCCCCCCATTCCCTCTTCAGTCAGTCGTTGATGCCGTTGAAAACCCCACTAGCTACCTGCGTTGCCAGAAGTTGGGCAGTGAGCACAAAGAGAGAGAGACAGAGAGAGAACACTGAACACTAAAGAGAGAGAGGGAGAGAGAGAGAGACCGAGAGACAGAGAAACAGAGAGAGAGAGAGAGAGAGACACACACACACACACACACACACACACACACACACACACACACACACACACACACACACACACACACACACACACACACACAAACACACACACAGAGTGAGAGAGAGATAGAGAGAGTAAGTGAGAGTGAGTGAGAGAGAGAGAGAGACAGAGAGACAGAGAGAGACAGAGAGAGAAACAGAGAGAGAGAGAGACAGAGAGAGAGAGACAGAGAGAGAGAGAGACAGAGAAACAGAGAGAGACAGACAGACTCAGAGAGAGATCACAGCACAGACCAGCTGTGTTGTTCCAGTTGGGAGAGATACCAAACAGTGTAAGGGGAGGGAGGAGAAAGCTTTGTCAGAGAGGGAAAAAAGGAAGGGGGAGGATAGGGGTAGTACTAGTATGGTGGGAA